>WBMV01005495.1:2630358-2866211 GCA_013396655.1 Campylorhamphus procurvoides
CTGGGGGGCTCCGGTGGCGCAGCTGCCCTCGGACCCTCGGCTGGGAGCGGGGGGACACTGCTCGGCTTTGCAGCGCCGCCGTTCGGGGGCGCGGAGGGCTTGGGCGCTGCCGCTCGGACCGCCGACGGCTGCCCGGGCCTCCCTGCTGGAAAGCAGAGGTGACACGTTACACTCCAGGACTGCATTCTCACTCATCAGACAGCACAGCGCAAAGAGAAGCCCTTCATCATCCCCTCCCCAGCGGATACCCTGAGGGATTAAACTAATTCTCCCAAAACGTCTCATATCCAACAGGCTGCTCATGGTGAAATGGGGCTTAGGAGGTGACGTACTCCAGTGGGCACCAAGGATGCTGCTTAGTTATATGAGGAACTGCTGAGAGACCCTGCTCCCCTCCCCGTTGCTCAGCGTCTACAAAATCAAACAGTTTAAGGAGAAAGTGCTTCTCTGCAGAGATCTGGGGTCCTTTACACAGGACTCATCTGCCTAGTACAGCTGGCTGAGCATCAAGAGTCCTAGTGAAAAGACAGTTTGACACACATCTAATCGTATCCTTGAAGTTAAGTGCTTGCTTAGGATTAAAGAATTCACACAAACTTTACATAAATCTCAACCCCATGGATAAAAGCCAAGTTCCTAAAAACAATGCCTCAAAGGCTTTTCAGAAAGCACAGGTTGAAATATTTCCTTTTCAACAGCAAATGCCCAAAGACTGTTGACTCTACAAAATGTATTTTCCTGAGTAAATGTCACGGATTTATCACAAAGCAAGATGTCAAAAAAGGCATCTCATTCTATACACACACAGTCTGATAGGCATGACCACAGTTTTAAGAGCAACTCAAGGTAGCTGCTACAGCTGAAGCTATGTGAGGAAGGCCTATCACATGCAGTGCTGTGCATCTCAGGCTTGCCTTCCAGGAGAAAAAACCCTGCAGGTAGAACCAAGGTCTGTCTTTCCCTGCAAAAGCCTACTTTGCTCTGTGCTGCCTGAGCAGGCATCAGCTGCTCAACAGTGCCAGAGGTCATTGCAGTGACTCTAAAAGACCCCAGTTGATGCTGGCACTTTTCCAGTGGTGGTTATGCTCCCACAGGTGCCTTCCTACTGTCATTGTGAAGTAACAAAAACCTTTTTCAGGTCAGTAAATTACCTTGCTGGATCAAAGCTGTACTTTATAAAATCCAGAGGGCAAAATTCTTATACATGAATCTTTAAAGTAACACCCAAGACTGTAATACTATAGAAACATGTGTTGATGGAGGGAAGGAAATATGACTTCGCCATTTGTGCTGAAACTGGTAAGTTCAGATTTCAATACTCTATTCAAGGCATAATTAAAAGTTTTCATTAAAATAATGTAAAAAGCTCAGTATGGAGATAGATTTTCATTTACATTTTAACAAATAAGACAGCTGAGATCTGGAAAGATGGCTTCAAGCACCTTACTAATTGAGCCCTCCATGGTCACATGATGAATAAGATTCAGAAAAAAAAATCAAATAAAAATCAATCACTAAAGTTAACCCCAAAGTGCTTTTATCACAAATCACTGCTCTCCTCAGCTATGTTTTCATATGTTTTCACCCTTACCTGTCATGTCCCTCTGGCCTGCTGGTCTGAGAACAGGAAAGCCACCAGCAAATAAACCTCCCAGAGGCTGCTGAGAGCTGCCTTTATTAATGGCTGAATTAACTCCATCTCTGTTAGCTCCTTTGGGTTCTGTTAAAAAGAACCAAAACACAGTATATCAGAAAATCATTTTATCCTTGCCCCAAGACTGCTAAGGTTTGGCACCAACAAACAGCCAAGGCCAGACTCTTCCCTCCACTGTTACCACAGTAACTGCCATCACTCTCTGACCTGTACCCTGGAGCACAGCACCCTCTGGTGCTCTTTAATCTCACATGAATCCTGACACCAAGAAGAAGTTATGTTAGGCCTAACATTAAATTTATGTTTCCAAAATTTTTTGGCACTTTTTGTTCTTTTAATACAGTAAAGAAAAATTTTTCTGCTAGAGCCAACAATCTCAATTATTTTATTGAGAAACTCTCAGAAATTTAATCTCTCTTTTTTTTTTGGACAAGGAATGCCTGTTAAGGTGATATCCAGTTATAGACTTATCATGAAATATTAATAGTTACTGATCTTAGAGGAGGATGCAATCTTATAAAGTGTCCCCTCTCTGCACCCTAAAGCCACATGAAGATGCAGACCTTTGCTGAGCTTCAAACCTGCCCTTCAGTTTGAAACTGTCCAGCTGCCCTCCACCCACACCTGGGGCTTCAGCGAAGCTCACGCAGGCCTTACTGAGAGCACTTACTTTCAATCTGTGGTGCACTGCGGTCATTGATTTGAGTCACTTTCCTTAAGCGAGTTCCCTGCTGGATATCAGCCAGCAGTGCATTTCGTGCTTTCTGGTCTTCCTTTCGCAATTTTGGTATTTCTGAACTTGCCTGTTGACAGGAAGAACATTAGATGGAAGGTACAGACAAAAATTTGTAGATGCTTAGAAAGGATACAGAGGTAAACACGGGATAGAAGATTTGAAATAAACCATCCTTGGCAACTGTCACTTCAAAGCTTTTGGGCTGAATCAACAAGAACAGCATTCAGTTGTGCAGGAGACAGGAAAGCTGAAAGTTTAAATATAACAAATCTAATACTAGCTGGTCTAATACTGTTAAAATTAGGGGGCGTGCTTAAATGAAATGTGGCCTCGTACTTGGCCATTTTTGGCCTCTGTTCCACAACTCCAGCTCTGTCTACATCTCTAAGCTCTTTTCATGCTATTTACAATGCTTTACAACAGAGAATTTATATGCCACATTGGAATAAATATGTTTTTTCCACTTTGCCTTTGGAAAAAAGACAGATAAATGCATACTTCATTTATATTTGAATACGATCATTAATTAACTTAGACTATCTCTCTGTACTGGAGATTCACACCAGCTTAAGTAGACTGCCTTTAGAACAATATAGTTGTAACTATAGTTATAACCTTTCTGCCATAACCAAGCTGCACAAATATAAAGTCAAATTGCAGTTTAAAGTTTTGTGATAAACCCACAAATTTATTTTTTATTCTTATTTCATCTTGTTACTAAAAAAAATCAGATCTTTAAAGAATTTGAACGTTTCACCTTCCTGAAGCAGATATTAACCACCAAAACTGTTAGTTCTAAACCTATCATGCTTGACAGAGTGGTCTATCAGAGGGGAATTTTCACCTCAGACAAGGGATGTGCTGCTTGATTTCAAAATTCCCACAGGTTAGCTAACTTTCTAAAGAGAATGAATACCAGAAATGTTTCCGTAGCCCTTAATTTTAGCATCATAGTCATAATAAGGCAGAAAAACACTGTCACACTTTAAAACAAACAAACAAACAAAAAGCCGGCTCTGTAATGGCATTCTGGAAGCAAAACAGAAATTTGAAAACACTTAACCAGCTGTTGAATTAGTGAAGTGTCCAACCTGCTAATCCCAAATGAAGTATTCTGTTGGCACAATATTATTCGTGGCTATTTCTGTACTTCCTAAAACGACCCCCAAACCCGAGCAAGCAGGAATTGCCGCGCCCCGCTAGATGGAGCTCCAGCCTGCTGCCAACACCGCTGCATTCCCGAGCCGTGATGTAAAAATTCGGAATTACAACCTGACTGATACGCAACCATCTGCTATTTTAAAATATTAGGAAACCCCCCACTCTGTTACATAGCTTCCTCATTTGAAACAACGCTGCCTGTTCTTGTACTTTCAGGACAGCGAGTCCCACTGCCCATTAAGACACCCCAAAAGAGCCGTCCGTGTCAGCAGCATTAGACCACGTAGCAGCCAGAAACCATTTCCACTCCCATTCTCTGGATGCTGACAATACTTACTGTGAAAAATGGAAATACCATAACTGGAACAAGGGTGATTCCCTTCCTCACAAAGGCTCTGTATCAGTATCTTCAACTTCACGACTCTCTACTTCCACTAATGACTTTGCTGTAGCAGGACAAGCAGGATCTAGAGGGATCTGATCAAGACCTATGTTTAAAATTAGATCCAGCAGCTGTCTTCTCGTTTCCGGGTTCAAGTGTCCATATATTATGCCAGCTGTCCACTTCGCCTCCCTGATCCACTTCTCTGAGCAGATAGGCTATTGGAATACAGTCTTGATATATCCAAACTGTTGCAAGGCTAAAATAGCCTGCTTGTGGCAACTTACATTAGCAAGTGATCCGTGACTTGGTATCAACTTAACATGGCTAAAACATTAATTTATAGCATAAAAAAAAACAGGAATTCTATTCTGCTGGTCTGTAATGCAGCATAACAAGCTGCTTTTCTCTTACAATAGATCCCCTTACTCCAAGGATAACTCCGTCCCATGCCCCAGCTGTTTCTTTTTCCTCTCCATGTATGTAAGAGATACAATCTTTCATGCCCAGCCTGGTGGACTCGGGTGATTGATTAGCTGCTGAGTAGCTCGATACGGATTCTCTTTTTCCATTACCAAGTCAAGATGGCCTGGGGTGTAGCATTGCCTGGTTGCACTGCGATCAGAGCTCCTTTGGATTTCCTGTTTGCTGCCTGGACTCCCAAAGCCAGTGACCATCCCTGTCAAGAACTGTTTCACCAGGTATCTCACCCATTTTCCTACTGGTGTCCTGTGTTTATAAATTTCTTGTTTTACCACAATGCCCTTTGATACACAATCAGAAAGGACCCTTCCTTCCTTTGATGAAGATTAAGATGATCAGGGATTAAGCACTCATGCTGTGCTTGCAATCCAAAGCACAAGAACAGATAAAATATACGTGTAAGTTCTGCATCAAGAGAAAACCAGAAAGAACAACTCTTATGGCTGTCAAATCTTCAGTCCCGATCATATGCAATAGAAGTGTTTCAGCAGGAAGACAAATATATTTTGAGTCACGGAGGAAAAACAGCTGCAAGACAAAAGATGTAATTCTAAGGCTACTTTCTACTTCACCATCTGCAGGGCAGCCTCATTTATTTATACAAAGAGAAACATCTCAGTATTTCAATGAAAATCAGAAGGGAAGTGGAGAAGAATGTGAAGATCATTTGTTTTATCAGATGCCAGAGCTGCCTCAGGTAACACAGAGTGAAATTAAATTCCATACTTTATTTACAGGAATTGGTAAGGGAACGGTGGGTTCTCATTACCTTAGCAACCACTAGGTAATTCTGCTGCTATTTCAGACATAAAGAATGTCACATTCAATACATACTTAGACACAGAATGGAACAAACCACACATGCAAATAGCCTGAACATAAGAGAACTACTTCCTTTTCATCTCACCACTACATTTTGTCTTCAGTGTCCTAAATTACTCAGCTATGCCAGTCAGTAAAGTACAGATAGGGTCAATGCTTGGGCTATCTGTCAGGCCTCCAAAGTACCTGCAAACAGGAAAATACCATCAAATCACAGTATTTAGGGTGATGCTTCACAGCATAAATCACAATGATTTTTCCATCATTTCAATGATGGAAACATTTCAAAATTTGGAGCTGATAACTTAGACTGGCAGAAATATGAATGAGGACAGCATGATTATACAGAAAGATCCAAATCACTGTATCTTGAGGCCATTTGAAAAGAAAAACCAAAACACGCTCCCCCACTGCTGGGACAGGGCAGGTGGGGTGGGTGGGGAAGAAAGAAATTATAAAAGATGTACAATAGCACAATATAAAAATGACAAATGTGAAACTGAAAATGACTGGATGACAAGTTTTACCTATAACTCTGAAATGAAAGCCTCCATACTGAGTTCCACAAGTCTGGCAGGGGACTCCAGAAATGAGCCTGCATGAACAAGTGCAGCAAGAAGGGATAGTGCACTCCCCCAGTGTATCTCATCCTGTCAGAAAAAGCAGTGTGAGCAAAAATGGAATTACAAGCTCAGTCCTGGTCTCCAGATCTTTAAAACTACATTATGAAAGCCTGGAGGTGCACAAGAAAGAGTTAAAGTGGTATTCAAAACCCTGGAGGCAACAGCTCAGATTTTAGCAGCTCAGCCTTGTCAGCCCCGAAGTCTATCTTTGGGGTCTATCTGAGGGGTGGTCTCCCTGCACAACACAAGCTGTACAGGGAAATGGTAGTGAGCACTCAGGCAGCAGAGACAGGTATTTGGTGAATTGGTGTGAGATGCAACCAGACAAGCTGCAGATGGCAGCAGAGTATCGATCTGGTTTTCAGATCAAGGCTCTACCCTCTCTGGCAGAAGTGGTTTTTGTGAAGCACAAGTCGCTGGGCCCTGTACAGGTATTGTTGACATGCAATACCCTGCAGTGGGAGGGCGAGGGGGCTGTCACAGCCAGTGGTTTGTAACAGCTTCCACTTAGGAGGTCTGTGAAAGTGGATCATTTTGCTTAGGAGAACAATTCTGTATTTTTACAATGTATATATAAGGACCACTCAAGGTTTGGCGCTGAATAATCACAATCTTAACACCCTAAATAGGGTTGTATCAGAGAAATTAAGAACTGAGAGACGTTTTTAGGGAAAACTGACTGAAATCCATGGCAATGGGCTCCATGTATGGGTATACTCTGCTGTGATACTTGCACAACCTTTGGAATGTTACTTTACATCTTGCAAGACAGATGGGAACATTGACCTACCCTCTGGGCTCCTACGATACTTAAAATATTTAAGAGGTGTACGTGTTCAGATATTAAAATGCTGTAGATGCAGGAGGCACCAGCCATTTGAAAAGGTTTATAGTAGTACTAATTATTATCTTCAGATTTTAAGGAGTACCCCTGCACATACAAAAGAGGAAATCCTCTGGACTCAGGGAAGATAGTTCAGCTCCCAACGGATACATACACTGTCCCATAAGTGGGTTATATTTACTCCAATTTTTAAATGTTCCCTTTAATGTATTTTTAAAATACTTTAGGGCAGTGTAGGTCTTCACAGACATGACAGCTGCAGCAAAAATGTATCTCTAGCCTTCTGGACAATTCAATAGCCAAGCAAGCATGAGCCTTTGTTTCACAATAAACCCATAAGCTGATGGAAGAAGAGGACCCAGTACTCCAGCTCTAATATAGGAGGAGCCTTAGCTAAGACAAAATAAAGCATAATTCCATCCAAAGGCACTACATACGCTTATACTCTTTTACTCAGAGAACTTAACAGCACTAAGTATATATACTGCTAACATGTAATGAATTGTATTATCACAGTACTCTTCCTTTCCTGGTCACATTTTATAGAAAACATTGGAAACATCTATGAAGAAAAATTATTTATCTGTACTAGATGAGAAAAAAAAAGTCAAAATACATGTATCCCTAACTATCTATTTGGTGAGACATACAAGGATAAAATAAAATCTATCAATTTGACATCAGTTTTTTATTATGGGCAGAAAGAGTGCTCTCTCTTTTGCTGACAGTTTAATTATTTTAAGAATCTGGTGGCAATTCTTCCTCCCTTATGTTACCAATTTTTCTCCCCTAGACAACAACAATGACAAAAAGGATTCAATGCAGAGATCAAGCACAGATACTACTAGAAGGCATAAGCAGCATATATTTTCGTAAAAGAAGAGTTTGAGGACACCTCTTAACAAACCCTTGCTTTCTTTGTTTTTTCCCCGCCATCCTCAGCCAACCTTGCACAGACATGGGCTGAGCCAAGTGATCTCACCAATAAATCATGCAACACCTCAGGTTTGGCTTTTAAGGAAGGGAAAGACAGTGTAGCAAGATAAAGGACAAGCAGAAAGCTCTAGGATAAAGAATACTTGATCACAGAAACACATATTCATGAAAGCAAGAGTTCCTGGGCCAATCCTGGCCTTCACTGGCATCCAATCTGACATAATTCAGAGACTCAACTTAAACTAAGAAATGCAAAAGAAAAAAATCTACAAACGTGGCAATGAACAACTAAAACCAGCATGTAAAACAGCAGGTAGGGCAAAACCAGCACTAGCTGCACAGACAATGCAGTAATGTGATAGTGCCAAGTCTGGCCAAAGAAACTGCATCAATAGTGAGACACAATTAAAATATCTAAACCTTAAATCAGAGACCTACAAAGCATCAAGGAAGAGCTTGGGCCACTAGAAATATAACAAAATCCCCCAAATATTGTTCCTGTATTAACAATAACTGGAATTCTGGTGTAGACAAATATAGATTTTTCAGGAAAGAGGACAAAAGAGGTGAAGCTAGTTGTGTAATGCTATGTGCATCATGTCACAGAGGGATGCGAATACTGAAAGGAAAGCACAGCTTGTTTCGAGTGGGTAAATCATCTGAGGAAAGATGATGAGTGTTCTCACTGCCCATATGGCACCACAAGACTCTCCAAGTAGGAAAGTATGAAGGGAGAGATGATAACTGGATCCCCATCCAGCCATAAAGCTCCTGCTCCTTTGAAGGAAAGCCAGGCATAGGGTTGGTGCTCACAGCAGTCTTGAAGGGCACAGACTCTTGAGTAAGGGGCCTTGAGGGGCAACAATCTGCTAAAATACTCTTCTGGGAACACTGATGGTGAAAAAGAGTGGACTAAGAACAGGGGAGACCTGCTTTTGACCAGCTTACTCCCTAACTTCCTTCCACTTAACCACAAGCTGCTGAACACAAGTGTTCCATAAGGAGATCCCTGTACCCATCAGGACTAATGTATTTAAATGAATTCAGCTTTTAAAGGACTTCATCCTTCTCAAAACCATAACTGACAGAAACAAAATAATATTGACAGTAAGGTTCTAGAACATTGTAACAAACTACAGTGTCATAGCTTTTTATCAAAAGAATGATGTTTTTTTGGAACAAAGCTGACCAGCATGTCTTCCTTGACATAACACAGGATTATAAAAGTCATCTATGCATTTGTAGCTCAACATGAAATCGGAAACCCTAGAGGAACTTGTTTTTCCAAGATCAATCCCCTATTACTAGTTTAGGATTATGCCAAGAATTCATGACTTTATATTTGCAGGAGAAGCAGTTTGCCCAGCAGGCAAGAGCATTGCTTTTATAAAGAAATCTCAAACCAGCAGCTAAAGCCTCCACCAGGAATGTGCCAAGAAAAGCAATAGCAATAAAAAGAAGGAGCTCATAAAAATATTAAAATAAACCCAGTTTCCATCACATTGCAAACAGGAATACCATAGAGAAAAACATTGCCATCCTTCTTGCATTTATGTTATGTATGTATCAGGTGTGGTTTCATTCATGCACTGTCAAATGCAAAATAAAATAATCAAAACAATCCCCTCCCTTCCAGCTTAAGGAAAAATCCAACAAGACTCAACAACAAAGCAGATGACTTCTTTTATTTTAAACTGCTTGTTTCTAAAGAAGCTCGTGAGATCTGGTACATGTGAGTTTTGGTTCTATTCACAATAGATCCTGACCTTTGATTTAAAGGTCTTTAATTATGGGAAACCTCGCCATGGTGCAAGACTCCACCTGCATCATCAGTCTCAAGATCAGAGACACTTCTTGTATTTCTGATGCATAGCATAGGATGAAACTAATTAATTCCTGGCACTTGGTCTACCTGGTTAAACATGGCAATGTCTCAGTCTCCTAGCAAGCTGAGTTTCAAATGCTTCCCAAGCAAGGGGTCACACTCCAGTCAACTTTTCTGAGGGAATCCACACAACGGGACCTGCCAAATAGCTTCCTGGCAACTAATGAAATCATTGTTTCAAGAGGATGACAGGACTAGCATTTGACAATTCCATCTACACCCAGCTCAATACTGATTAACCACGATCTCGGTCTCCATCGCTTAAAGTTCTGCAATCTGAACCTGCCGGGTTGAAAAGGTCATTGAGCAATGTGTGTACTTAGGTAGGCTGTGTCTACACAGACCTTGTTGCTCAACTCCTAGCAAGGGAAGTACTGTGCAAAAGTTGTTACAGATCTCTTTCCAACACTGCAGCCACCGCCTAGTCCTGGCATTCGTCCCACATAAAGAGGCATTTCAGTGTCAGCAGGGCCCAGTGCCTGCTCTGCAGTAGCATTCACCTGCTTAAAGTTACCAGCACACACAATGGCAGGGAACAGCACATGAAAAAAACAGCATAGCAGGAGTTACTTTCTTCTACATCCACATTCCCAGTGCTCATTTCAAACACCACCAGTAACCAATGCCACTGCACCCAATAAAACCCAGTGCATTTTATGTTAGCACTGCTTTATCATACAATATAAAATCTTGTATACTGAAAGGTTCTATTGCTCCTGCCTCAAATGAAGCAGTGGGCTTATTACCAAGGGCATACTTAAAAGTTTTCCAATGTGGGTTGCTAAATTTCTGTACCTGAATATAGAAAAGCAACAGAATCAGTATGATAATTTATACCTGATGAGCCATTGAGCTTTTCCGTGGGTGTTTAAATTTTATACTGCCCCCATTCTATTGGCTTCTCTTACGGCATATTTTCTTTAATGAAAGAACAGTCAGAATTTATATTTAAAATGTGGGTGTCAGAAAGTTAAAGTACTCTCAAAGTGTTTCCCAGCAGCCCAGAAAGATCGAAAGTCAAATACCAGAAATACCCTAAGACTGACTTCAGAAAACAATTTTGAACTTCACCTTTTGATGTCTAAATTTTTGGGATTCAAATTCCCATGACTGTCTCTGCATCAACGAAAGAAGTGAAAACTCGTACGTAAAGAAGAACTCCTGAGGCCCTGGCATTACAATAAAAATGTCAAACAGCACAAGGCTGAAAACACCACCATGGAAGCTGGAGTCACTATTGCTGTTTATTCTCTCTGTCTACCATAGGAGGGTCCCCAGAATGACAAGGGATACCATGAGCAGTGACAACAAAAAATTCAACATCGGAATTGGACACATCACAATTTAATCTCCCTCTGTTCTAAGAACAGTAGGTCATTTCTCCTACCCAGCTAACTGTGCAGAAGCTGCTGATCATTCTGAAATGCCTTTTAGTATCCAGACAAAATTATGGTCAGCCTCAGAGAGGAAAATAACAAGAAACTAGCATTTCTTGCACTGTCACCTTTCAGCCAGGAAGAGAAGCCCTACTCACGTATTGCTATAATTCTTAGTTCTCTTTTAATTAAAAAGCTACAAGTATAATATTAACTGACAGATGTAATTTAATATGTAGCCACTGCATACACTACAGATGGGGTACTGATTTTTCAGGGCACCTTGTGATTAGAATGGTAAATTAACCTATTAGCTCTCTGCAGCTAGGCTGCTTCTACTACCTGGGTTCAATAATTTACATTTGGTAACCTTACAACACACTGCAATTTCCATACTTGTGTGTGGAAAATTACACAGATTAAAAACAAAGAGAAAGAATGCTCTTTAAATGCTTTCCATTCCATTCAGACATGTAGAACACAAGACATTGTAAAGAAACTTGCAAAACAGAACTCACCACCTAAATACATTAAAAGTGGTGACCTATGAGATCTCATGTGAAGCATTCAAGATTAACACCTAATAATTTATGCAGTACATGCCCCTGTACCTGTCCAGATGAAACAGAGCAATGCCAACCTAGTATTTATGTTTTATTTACATCTTCCCCACCTTTCACAGCTCCTACTTGCCCTTCTTGTATTTGTTAACTACAAGAATAGAAGGCTACAGCAGCAACACTTTGAGATGCCACAGCGATACAAATCCACATTTTCCAATAGCTGAAAATTATGTCAAACGAACTACACAAAGACACAGCATTTTTTTTTCTACATAATTGCCTTTCGCTTTTTATGAAAGCAGACTGGTGTGAGATATGATATATTATTAAAACACTATAAATCAGTTTTCTTATTTTGGCTAGAACAAAGCACTCTCAGAAATTTCATCTGTGCTTTGTCCAGCTCTTAGCACAGTCTGTATGATGGTCAGTCAACAACAAGATTACCAAGCCTGCACTATCACTCACTTCAGTATGTTTTACCTATCAGCAATAAACATTGAGATTTAGTATCTCCTGGCCTAGGGACTCCATGACAAAGTACTGAATATCATCTTACTCATAGCTCATGTAAAATTTTAATAAATACATTCCTACATATTTTGTAATTGGCACCATGCATGATTCTGTTATTTTGGTGTTACACTTGCATGTCTAGGGATGTGAATGAAAACTTGAGAAACTACCTTATTTTTTACAATAAATAATTAGCAAGTATGCCCAAACATTCATGCATATGCACACACATTCTCTCATACTGTATTTGGTAAGAACAAATCAAAATACCATAAATCATCTTTATCTTCAGCCAGGATGTTTTACATATGTTGTTTGTTCTCCTTCCAAGGAACAGTAGTGCAAAATGTCATAGGAGCAAAACCAACTCCCACACAACTTCAGATAAACACTGTAGTGCTCTGAATGTCTTGGGAAGGTTGAAGGAAACAGCTCAGCAAGGTTTGCACTCCAAAAACTGCATGANTGATGTTTTTCTGAGGCTTGGAGATCCTTCTTCTGTGTAAATTATGCATTTATCACAGCATTATATAATGAGGAATTGCTTTTCTGACTTTTGTATTACAAGAGTCGAAAACAACACCAGAGTAACAAACTTGGTAAACACTGACAAATGTTTACCTACAAAAGTAATTCTAATTTTTTTTCAGATTTTAACTAAATAAGAGTGAGGTAATCATTAAGATTCATCTACATGCCAGTCTAGCATTTATCATAATTTCAAGATTCACATTTCTATCACCAAAATAAGCATATTCCTTTCTTCTCCTCCTATCTTAGTTTTCAGTGTCATAAGGCAGCAAATAAACACCTGGTGATACTTTATTGTCTTCAATCATCTGATCCATTGTGATTTTTTGGGGTTAATTTCTACGCTAAGACTTTAGTAATAACAATTCTAAAGAGAACAGAACTATTTTCTTAAACTCCACAAACCTATGAATCATTAAACAAACATCTCTGAATAAGGCACAGCACAGCAGGGCTGCTACACTTCCACGCTTCCTTCAACATTAACATTTTAATAGGTGATGACTGATCATAGCATCAGGAATTCACACACAGGCAGGCTACACAGCAGTGAGAAGCCTTCACTGCACATAAAAAGTGAAGATGGTTTATCAAAACAAAATTCTCTCTTGAGCCATTTCTTGGGAAATTAAGCACAGAAAATTTTAACCAGTTTCAGTGATGGCATCTATTCCAGAAAGCATGACAAACCAAAACTAATCAGGATTCCTCATATGCCAACTAAAAGACAAGAGTGTTAAAAGAAACAGAGGGGGAATAAAAAGGTTTTCATGAGCAGAAAGCTTTAAAAAACCCTCGAAACCCACCATCCTCTTCCCCCAAAACAACAAAAACCCTATTAAAAAACCCAAAACACCTTACATGACATACACATGCCCATTTTGAGCAAATATATTAATGGCTCATTTCCAAGTTTCCTTTATTAAGGTATAGGGAAAAATTGAACAAGAGATCTGTCAGCCAGTGCCAGAAAACATATTGGGGCATGGTTTTATTCTGCCTACTCATCTCTCTCATCTTTATCTATGACCCCCAGAAGGCAGGCATTTGAAGACATGCTCAATTAATCCAATTAGCTGTATTTACATTTTGACACCTACATCTGCTATGGCAGATACCCTATCATTTCCCCCTGAGAAATCCACTTTATTTTCTTTTAAGTTTGCTCTTAACAGCCTCTTGCTTTTCAGCTGTTGGGCACAGGTGGCTCCTAGCATGTCTTAAATACCATCTCCACATCACTTTAGTATTGCTTTACAACAACTTCTGTGAGCAGAATTCGGCACAAGTACTTACAGAATATCAGCAAGTTAAAAAATCTTAGAAAACAGTATGAAAGAACCTAACTTTCTTCTGCCTTAAGAAGGAGTTAACAGGACAAAAAAGTGCCAACAGTGCTCAGAATTTCCATGAAGTAAAGACTGCAAAATTATTTGGGATCATGGCTCACAATATTCACAAAGAAAATGGGCAGAGAAAGAGATCATGTGGGAACTACTACTGCTAAAAATCCCTTGATAATGAAAGCAAGAGAAAAGTATGGTTATTATCCATAACTAGAAAAGCAAGACAAGTCTATGGTACCCCTACAATGGCACCGTTCAAAATGACAGGATTCTAAAACCCCGCCCTACACACAGATATTTTTCTTTTAACATAAATCAAATAAGTTAAACTAGTGGCTCGTCCGCATATCAATAGCAAAATTAAAACCTAACTTTTAATTGCTAACATGTAAATGTTACTCTGGTTTAATTATACCAGTATAATTAAAATCACAGTTCTGTTTACTTTGGAACTTTTCCAGCTGTTGGCCAAACAGTACTTACTTGGTTTGAAAGTTTTCCTTAAAGCTACATGCCTGTTAAAATTTTTCCTTCTTTCATCCCCCAGCTGTAGATTTAGCAGCTGTAACAACAGCTGGGCAGTTCAGCAACTGTGAATGACAGATGCCAATTTCTAGAAAAGAGCTTTCCAGTAAAAGAAAATAGGGTCTGTAACAGGTTTTCCTGGACTCCCCAACTGTAAGATTTTACTCTGTAACTTGGCACCAACTGGAGAGCTGACACACTGTGCTTCTGCTCAAGTCACCAAGCAGACTTCAGGTCCTGGCTCAGGGATCTGAGACATCTCAGAGATCTGACAGGGAAAAATCATTTTGTTGTTACAGAACAAATAATGTTTGCCATGTTATTTTACTAATGTTGGTTCATGTGCTCTTTTTAGTATCAACACTTAAAAAAAAAAAGAAGGTTTAATATCTGACATTATTAAGAAATATATTCAGTTTGTATCATGTCACTAAGATAAAACTGACTCTAAATTCTGTATATCTTATGCACAGACCACCCCATCTGAAACAGAACGATCTAACTAACATATGAAAGTAAGCCTTCTTGCACCAAAACCCTGTCATGGTAGTCATCAGAAAAGGGGAGGAGAAACAAAAAATCTCAGACTTGTTCATAGCAGTCCTTAGGTTTCCTCAGTGTTGTCAAGTCATTTACAATTGGCATATGTTAGAGGAGTCTAAAAATGTTTCAAGATACTTTACAGAGCTCAATTTATTAGGATAAGAACATTTGCAGCTTCTGTTGCCTTTAATTGCAGTTGTGAGCATTAAGCTGCTCACAACAGGCAGCCCACTTATTTCAGCATCTAACTATAGCTTGTGTACCATTCTGGAAGAATTGCTAATTGAAAACACTGCTCATGGTGCCAAAGTTAAAACTGAATGCTAAAAAGAATTAAACACTGCTTATTTAATTTGCTGTCTTTTTCTTCCTCCACTTCATCCCCACAACTCATGGAGAGTTTCGCAAACTGGTTCAGCCTAAAAAGTAGCAGAGAGAAACATGCAAGGAAACCTCCTTCTGGGAAAAAAGATAACATAAGAGCATTATGAACATTATCAAACAAAATCAACAGACCTTGCTGGGAACAAAACAGGCAGAGATGCCAGGGAATGCAAGGGCAAAATGAAGTCATTAAAAAAAAAAAATAGATAAAAAATTTGAAGTACCGTCTGTTGTTTTGCTACAGGGACTACCATACACTGCAAATAAGTACAGCAGTGACAGAAAAATACATGAAAAAGATCAGGAAAGATTTTATGACTTCCACAGAACTATACCAGGTTTTACTGTTTCAAAAACAGTCTTGAAGTTTCAAAGCAGAAACAGGCTATGAGCAACTGATTGCAGAAAAAACAGGAATTACTTAAACATGTTTTACCACAAGTGCAATAATTGATTGTGAAGGTATGAAAATGTAATTCTCCGAAAGTCCACTCAGAGCATCCTCCTCTTACTGCAAACATGCAGGTGAGGCAATGTTCTACTTCATGACACACACAGTAATGATCTGTTACAAGCAGTAATTGTTCCTGCACATGTACAAAAGCATATTGTGCTGCGTCCCCAGGAAGACGACAAAACCTACAGCTCAACCCTGTGAGTTTTAACAGGAGCTGTAATAATTAGGAGGAAGAAATTGATACTTAAACCCTGCACATTACCAATACAAATATGAGTTCCCTGTGGCTGGAGAAGTATCCACAAATGCTAAATCCTCACCATATGCACTCTAATGCAATCGTTTCCAAACTTTTTGATCCTACACCCCAGTAGTAAAAAAATTTTGACCACGCACCCCAATACAGGTATGTTTATTTATTTGTAAATTACACACATGTATGATTGAAATTCTGATGTTTTCTTCCCGCATACCAACTGATCATTTCACATACATCCCTTTGGAGACCACTGCTGTAATGAACAGATGAACAAATGCCAGCAAAACAAGCACCTGCCCCAGACATTTGCTGTGAACATCCACACCAAAATCGCGCAGGCTGAGCTGGCTGCAATAGCTAAGCTTTTCCTAATAGAAATGGAAAGTCAGTCTTACCAGTGGTGGTGGTGGAGGGGGCCCTCCAGAAGGTGGTAGAGGTGGTGGTGGAGGAGGTGGTGGTGGCGGTGGCACAGGCATCTGGTCAGATTTCCAGCTTCACTCAGTTATGAAAAATAGAGCCAAAGTCTATGTCCTTGAGGAGAAGGAAAGGAGGAGAAAGAAAAGTGGGAAGAATAAAAAGAAAAAACAAAGATAAACGTGTTTATACACTGCAATCTGAAGATCGGCCAAATACATAGCTCTCAGCAGACTGAAGACTTTTATACTGCACTGCTTCCAAAACTACAGTACGAACAGCCTCATTACAGTTATCTGATGACAACATTCATCTGAAGAGCCAGCTCATAGATCTGGACAAGTGCCATGAGTACCAAATGCATAGATGCCAGCCCGTCCAGATTTAACTATGATGTCTAGCCTTACTCTAGCCTATGGCCCTGAAATGCAGTTCTGGAGAGAACAAATCACAGTCGACCACATGCAAGCACCCCTGCTGAGAAAAAACTGTTGACTTTAAGCCAGAGGTTTTCTGCTCCAAGGACAGAGTAAGGAACTTTGTAAGGTTCAGTGGACTTGCTCAATGTTTAAAGAAAGAAAAAAAGGGGGACACTCCCCATCCACCCCAATGATTGAATAATAAATAAAGCAATAACTGCACAAATTAAAGTTTCCATTACCAAATGATGCAAGGACCAGACATTTCAAATATTAGAATCACCTGAGTTTTTGGCCAATTTTAGATCTTAACTTTTAACAGTTCTTTAGTAATACACTGACAAAACAGACACATCTTCAGAAAAAAGCCATACTTTTTTTTTTTTAATCTCCTGCAGAATGGCAGTGCATCACTCACCAATTCTCATCTCTAATCCAGCCCTCAGCATGACTGCATCCCCTCTCTCAGTCCTCTGTAAAGTTAACAAGCAGCTCCTATATTTCATCAGTAAAATTAAAAGTGAAAGCACTAGGCAGTGCCAAAGAGAGTCCCCTGAAAGCCACTCTTGGTAACCTCTTTTGCTAGTGACTCTTGCATAAATGCCTCAAATGTGGTTTTACATCTACCTTTGTGTCATGACTATCTTCTGAGACTTCACAATGTCACATGAAACTATGTCAAAAGCCTTTCAATAATGCAAAATATGACATCTACTATATTTTTCCTTTCTGCTAGGCTTTATCCTAACAAGAAATTACATTGATTTGACATATTTCCTCTTTATGTATCTCTGTAGATGGTAATTAATTCTTCTGTCTCCTCCAAGGATTTAGAAACATTTTTCTCATTTTGATGTTTTACTAGAAGTTGATGTTAAGTTGAAATGACCACAATTCCCAGGCCCTATTCCCCTCATTTCTCCCTTCATTTTTAAAAGCAGGCACTCTGTGCTTTTCCAGAGTTGCCTGTGTAAGGAGGAGGCATGAAAGGTATATCTGGAAAAGGTAAGGGAGAAGCTGAGGCACATTGCAGTCTTTAGGGGAATACTCGGCTGTTTTGCTAGAGGGATAGTTTGGAAGAGGCAATGAAGTTAAAATATACATGCAGCCTGGTTCACTTTCTACTTAGTGCATGTGAGCAATACCTAGATAATACCTGACTATTTTCCTTCTGCTGCATCTTGTAAAATACTTTATGGGAGATCAGTCAAAAATTAAACATGCAGCCTGTGAAACACTCGCCTTCTCCCTTGAAAGATTGCTGTGCAAGGGTCTAGCATATCAAAGCACCCAAATCTGTATCAGAATTGGTCACAATCACTTTAATAATTGCTTAATGAAACTTTCCAAGAAAGCTGGCATCACAGCATCTCCATCATTCCACCCTCATTGTTGCCCTGTTCAAAAACCCATTAAAAGAAGATATCTCTTTTCCTCAATTAAGCCATTCAAAAACATGGACATAAGGAGAATGAGTCTTCCCAGCTAATAGTATGTTTCGGGTTAGTATCTTCCCACCCTGCAATACAGACCTTTTGTCGTCATTAAGGATTTAGAATAGGAAATATGTTCTTAGTCAAATTAGAAAAAAAATACAACCCACGCTTCTGTGGCACACCACATGCATGGCAGCAGGAGGTAAAGCACATTGGAGGCAAGCAGCAGTGGGAGAAAGGAAAAGGGAATTCGCTCTTGGTATTTAGAAGTCATAATCTGAAATGCCATCAAATTACTTTCGTAGCTGCCTCTTCACCAGTCCCTGCCCCAGCACCTGTTCCTCCAAACGATGCAGCCTAAATTCCAGGACTAGAAACAGTGTGACCATCTACAATCCAAAATTCAGTGCAGATGGAGTGTTCACAATATATCCCACTCCCATATCCTGAATCCTCCTCCCCAGTGACAGCAGGGAAAAATGCATTTCGGGGACTGTAACACACAGCCTTTGAATTAAATACTAGAGACACCATATAGATTTCCTCCCAGGCTGTTTCAAGTCCTCTACAAATGAACCATCTTTCAGAAAATTCTGTGTATGTGTGTATGCCTTCTCTTGTCTCTTACCACAAATTCAGAGGCTCAATGTCCTGACCTTGGCGTGCTTCTGTGCACACAGACAAATTCATGTTTGTTACATGAATACTATTAAAGGGTAATGCCCTACACAATGAAGAACCATTTTCCACATAAGGGCTCCATTTGTTCAAGTGGGCTCAGAAAGGAGCACTGCCATTCTCAGAAGCAGACACTGTATGTCAATAAAGGCAGGCATCTTCAAGCTAACTTACAATGTAAAACAACTGGCTCTAGGATTTAGTCATAACTGCATGATCTACACTTTTTAATATGTAGGATTGGCTATGAGAACATTTTTGTATTAATGCAGCTATCTCAAGAGGTTTTAGTATTGAAAGAAAATTACAGAGAAGGCTGCAACACTTTCAATGTAAAAACACATGTAACTTGGAGGCCTCTTCCTTGGTTAAAGGCTGTATTTCAATGGCCTCTCCCCTCATTACTTGAGCAATTTCACAGAATATCTTCAGAACAAGCTTAAGTTATGGATTTGCACACTATAAGCTAAATAAATTCTGAATTCACACCAAAAAAGGAGTATCATACTGATCAGTTCTAGTTCTGATAAGAGCCAGACAAGAGGAAAATGCCACAAAGGGTCCTTAATGCCATGTACTCTTTCTCCACTCTTCTAAATATACATATTTATAATTGGAAGAAGGGGGTCTGAACTGTCCCTGAGGGACAGAAATAAAAAGATACAGTTTCAGAAGTTGACAGTAGGTGGAAGAGAGAAGCCTTATGTGTTTAGCTTCAGTTTTCTAAGGCAAGAAGCAATGCAAATCTTGACTTGACTTAAACATCGTAGGACAGAATCAGGCCTAACAATTGCAGAATTTATTGCAAAAAAAGAAAATTCCAAACCCGATCTTTTCTAGTCCACCTCCCTACCAAAGCAAGGTTGTACATTTTTTTTTAGTGCTTCCTGAAGTCTAATTTTAGGTGTCCCAAATAATGTGGCTTGTATTATTTCCCTTGGGAAGCTCTTTCACAGTCAGATAACTCTTTTAGTTCAGACTGCCTGACACGCAGCCTAATTTCTCCTTCTCTCAGTTTGATCCCATTTGCACTCCGCTGCAGATGATCCTACCTTGTTCCAAGCAAAATAGTTTCTTCTACCCCTCAATATCAGCTTTGTGGAATTTAAGAATTGTAATTCAGAAATACATTTACAAGGGCTTGTTATAGTTTTTGAGTTGTTTTACTTCTCACAAGTCAGTGAACTTCTCATCTGTCAGTGAACATTCCCTCTGTTCTCAGATCTGAAAACAATTGGTTTTCTTTTTTCTATTGGTAAGAATAATTCTAAAACTGATAGTTTAGGTGTCACAGATTGTTCCTTAAATGTTCACACAGTCCTTACTTGAATAGCATCTGGGTTTAAGAACCACAGTGCAGTCCTCAATGTAGAGCTTGAGGTCCAAATTTCTACAGGTCCAAACAAAGCCTTAACCCAGACCTCAATTTTGAAGGGTCAGATAAGACAGAGAAAGTGCAGATCTTTTTTCTTCATGGACTGCTCTCTAAAATCTTGTGCTGGATTTGCCTGTGGGAAACTGAAAACCTCTTCCCAAGCTTTTCTGTTGATTTGGTCACTTTGCCCCGCTATCAGATTTATATAAGATTTGATCCAAGCACTTCCCAAAGGTCTCCTCCTGAAGTGTCCCTGCCACAGCCACAGTGCTGGGCTCACAATGAGACAAAGTCCTGCTGGGAGCACAGAACCACACTAAGAAACAGAGGGTTTTGGACTGCAGCTCACATGTCCCCTGCCACACTGACACTCATCAGAATCACCATAGATCTGCCTGCAAAAACTATTTTAAAATACCTTTACCCATCATGAAAAGTGAAAGCATGAAACAGCTGTACCTTCAATTTAGTACACTGTCAAGAAGGGGAAAAGACAGAGGGAAAAAAAAAATCACAATTATTTAAATATACATAGTATGTATTTATGCACAAAATTAACTCTTAACTAGTAGTATTTTTTAAATTAGTAAAGTCCTTAGGCCTTTAGGTGGTATAGCACAAAGCAACACAGTTGAAATTGAAAATGTGAACCTTTTAATCAATTTGGAGAAAGGATTGCAAAATAATTGATTCATTATTAATTGGATTTGCAATCACTGAAGCTGCACACCCTGAGGTAGCTAATACAGCTTTAGTGAAATGTACACTTTCTTTCTTCAAAATTAAGGCTGGGGTAGATATTGCAAAGGTATGCAGGAAAGCTTATCTATTGGTCTTATTTTCTTGATTAAAAACGGAAAGTAAAACCTAAAACACAAACCCAGCCACAGAAACCCATGACACTGGTAGACCACAAACTCTGTTTTTATACATTAACCAGCTTTCATATAATCAGATTATTAATTGTACTGTTCTGAGTACAATTTTAAGTCCTTGTATTTTAACATAAATTAAAATAATTTCAAAATTACAAGTGACAACCCAGCATCAATAAGTGTCTGCTCAACTTTCATGACCTGAAAAATAGACAATTAGCCTAACTGTGCCCCTGTGAAACATCACCAAAAAACAGCTGAAATCACTGGTATGAGCACTCCATGGATTTTTTAATGACAGTACAACACCTGATACAGAGAAGAGAAGAGAAAAAACAGAACAATAGATGTGTGTTACACTGATCAATTTTCCTGCTGTCATATCACACAACTGAAAATTACTTGGAAAAAGCTTGTTTGGAATGAGCCAGTTTAGACAGTAATTACGACAGAATCAAAACATTTAATTTTTTAAGCATTGAATGCTACATTTTTTCTTCTTTTTAGAGTGTGAATGAATTTTTATGTGTGGAGAACAGAACGAGGAAGAATCAATATCCCTGAATATCCTGTCTCTTTTTTTGCCCCATTCCAAAACACTTGATAGTCTCTGCTGTGAGACATTTAAGAGCAGTGCAGAAGTGTCAAACTATTAGAACCTTCTTTTACAGAAAAAAGGCAAATACTCATGTACATACACATCTTACTATATATATATTTAGACTTTCACATGTATATTCCTATGGTTGACTAAGGAAACTCCAGCGTTTCACCATCTCCTAATAGACAGCACATGAACTGTATTGAGAGAAATTCCTGCTCTCAGCCAGCATTTACATCACTGTAACTAAAGGCAGAATCTGACCTTTTCAGACATGTACAAATCCTGAGGGCTCTTCCTCCATTCAATACCTGATGAAACACTCTTATGCAGCATTTGTCTACACATAGTCTGTAGGAATTTCTCACAGCATGTAACAGTATCTTGAATTCAAGCCAAGGACCATAAGTCCATCTCATCTGGGACTATTTCCGCCAGGCTTAATGCAGTTAAGGGCTGCATCCCCTTTCTGCCTGAAAAAAACCCCTGGCATGACTCTTATTCTGTCAGGAACCTGATAACACTCAACAAGCTGTCCAGGGCTGACCCAGGAGAGATTACAGGAATTTGGAGACGCCTTGCTTCCATATGGGCTCTGGGCACAACTCTGCTGGGTTCCCTGTGGTGCTGAGACTAGAAATTAAAGTGCTTTGCCTTGACAAACTTCTCTTTGGAGGCAAAGCTGTGCAGATGACTTCACATCCCTATACATGACTATTTCAGGGTGTAGCTTCCTCTGCTCCTTGGGGATCTGTCATAGAAGACTGATTGCTGTAAGGGAGCAGAATAAGTGAATTCATCATACTCTTAAATAAGAAGTAAGAGAAAGGAACAGAACACACAAAGAAGAAATATATTATGCCTGTTGTAGTATTAACCTGAAGTTGGAGAGTCCAAAGACAAATGAGGAAAATTAGAAGCAATTAGGACTTGCACAAAGATGTAACTTTGCAAAGGAAGCAACTTATGGAAAGGCTTTCATTGAAATGAATACTGTGTCATCCACACAAAGACAGGCACGGCCTGATTCACTGCCAGATACACAAACAATGGTGAATTTGATAGAGAGCCATTAGCAAAGCTAATCATTGGCCTAAGCTAAAGAAAGTGCACCTTGACGGAAGTTCAAGGTCACTGCCATATTCTGAAGGCAACTGTTTATCATCATACTCCTCATGAGTTTCAGTATCCACAGCAGTTGAGCTCTCTCAGTAGGGGCAATTTGATGTTTTAGGTTAACACCTGCAAGTTTAGCAGCCTTTGCCAAGAAGTATCATATGTTTTCACATAATTATTAATGATGTATTTCTTTATAGTTATTAATTTGCTATCATTTATATAATATAGAGTTATTTTAAAAGTATGCCTGTACACAGAATGGTTTCCACAAAAAAAATCCTTTTTTTTTTTTTAACCAATTGCCTTAACAGAAGGAAGGACTGTTTTCCAATTGAGTAGCTAGCATCAAAATGGAAAACACAAAAAAGGCAGCGGTCAGTCTCTTTCTTTTCTGTATTTGTTGCAGACAACTCAAGAACTGTTTTCAAATGCCAGTCAAGTGAAAAGAATTTGCAAAAATGGGCATCAGAAGACTACAGGACTTCAAAAAATCCATGTCTGAAATACTTCTAAAATTTTAACTTTCAGCCACACGACATTTTATCAGGGAGCCTATTTTCACATCTTTTTCATCTTGGAAAAAAAATAAATTATAAAAACCTGCATGCATGCCATGTCAAGCTGACACCTACCAGCTTAAGAAACAGTCTAATACTGACCATGCAAGGAAAATGAATCCTGCAATTCAACATGAGCCATTCTTCCCTTCAGTAAATTATAAGTATCTGGCCTCAACACAGGCTGTGTTCACTGTATGTGATAAGGAGAATTGTCTTTCACAAGGGATGTAAAACATGATCTGGTTACCTGCAGGAATAAGTCGCCTCATGTCGAAGAAAGAATGGGAAGCTTTTAACCTGGATTTTGGTGAAGTTATGGTTATTTAATTTCCCTTTAAAGTCAATTTCCAGTTGTAAAAATGTTAGCCCTAACAGCCTAACACAGTAAACTATAACTTCTGAACATGGTTGTACATTCTCACTTATATGCCCTTATCTGTCAGTCATCTTGAAACCACTCTTCCATTTCAATGACATTGATAGCTTCATTTTACATATTCTTTACATCAGGGTAAGCCTTCAATACTTGTAAGTAAAAGGTCCATAAACCCCTGTTGTTAAGTGAACCTTGCTACACTACCATAATACTACTTTTTTTTTGTATTTTAGCTAATATGTTGTTTTGATAAAATAAAACACAATGTTCTTACTGTCCCTTAAGTGTCAAAGCTGGTATCAAACTTCCTATGTGCATAAAGGTGTAAATATGCTTTCTTGTACAGATAATTGTTAGCTATTTTTCAAGACAATGCACAAAATATCTAGTTACAAACTTACATCCATTTAATCATGACAATGATTTCACTTTGTACAATGAACAACAAATTGCAGCCTTTGGCAACTACAACAAAAAAATCCCTGACAAAAGATATTTTGATTTGTTGGCCTAGTTCTGAATTGCTAATAAAAAAAATGAAGTTATCAAAAAAACCCATGAGTATTAAACTGAAGATTCAGCCCTATGACTTATTAAGGGACTTCAGTTGTAGTTCTTTGTGAAAGTCATTATATTCAGAGAGGAAATTGTGATTGATATCTACCTTCACACACAGCATAAGCAATGAATACCAGAAATACAAAAATATTCAAATAACTTTGCTGCCTGAAGAAGAAGGAAAATAATTCCAGGGATTAATGTCAATAGAGGGTTTTTTGCATTTGTGTCTATCACAGACACAAAGGACACAAGTGGCTTTCTACAATTTTCTTCTTTGACCATCTACCATGTAGATGAGAATCCATTCCCAAGGATACCTCCAGCGTAGCCAATATCTGCTACCATCAGACCAAGCAGGGTAAAGATGAGGACTCGCTCATTTCCACCAATTCTGGTGTAAAGTTTTGTGGTGGTTTTGGACTCCAGCTTTCACTTTGATCAACCTGGATCTGGCCCTTCTTCTTTATTCCACTGTGAATATTTCTCCCCTTTTCCAGTGGTTTACCAGTCTCTTCATTCCTCCTCTCCACTTTGCCTTTGCTCTTTTCATCATTCATCTCACCTGTTGCCTGCTGCTGATGCAAGGCAAGGCAAAAGGAGGCATTTAATTTAAAAGGTAGAGTCATCTGCTCTGGGGAAAGAAACACTGCACATGGTGCAAAAGTACATAACTCTGCATGATACTAGAGGTTCAGCACAGGTTGCTAGTACTGAGAAAAAAGAGAAGACATGCAGACCTAGGCTGGATAAAAGACTGAGGCATTGGAGAAAAACAACCAGGTAAAACAGTCTGAGCAAAGGAAAGGAGCAAAGCGACCACAGTACACTCATTCTGCAGCTACACCAGGCCTTTACAGCTCCTGGTACAGCTTGTTCAGAGCAAGCTCAAGTACCCCCACATGGCACTGCATCATTTATCCTACTGCTAAGTCAATGTAAACTCATGATCACTTGATCCAAGAATATTTTGTACAATCCGCTTTTGCATAATTTCCTTGCTACTTAGTCATTGCAAGTCTAAAGAAGGCTTTCGTTCTGCATTAAATGCCTGTTAGGCCCCACATCCATCACTCACACAGTACACTACAGATATAGTCTCCACATCCTCTGCCAATTTACTAATTTAGGGACTAATCCAACCCTTATTTTTTTTAAATGCTAAATTTTCCTTTGTTTTTGGGAGAAGTTCTTTAGAGTTTAATTCTGAAAATACTCAAGTAAATACAAGCTGCAGCAACAGAAGTAGCATTACTAACACGTGATAAGCTGTTCATACTCACACAACTGACCAATCAAAGCAGTTTTCTGTCCAAATCCCAGGCAGAATTTGACAGATATTTTTGCAGCAATTCACACACCCCCAAGAGGAGCAAACATTCCCTCTGAAAATAAGTCACTAAAAACCTAGTCTGTTTTCTTGATACGCAAGCCTGGCTTGTCTTTTATGCGCCTCTTAATTTTCTTTATGTGTCTACTCAACTAACACAGCAGATCTATAGTTTTTGAATAGATATAGTGCTATTTCTTTTCTTCTTTAGCATATATAAAGAAGTGTAACTGACTTGGACAAAAGCCCAAAACCTGTCAGGACTATTTTGTATACAGTCAGTAGCACTGGTGCATATACATTTTTCCCTGCATAAAACTATGAAAGAAAAGTAATAATATCTTTCTTTTCAAACAAGAGGATATGAAAGAGAAACAAAAGACCCCAAGACCTCCCTTGTGATCCCATACCATATTCTGCTCTCGTCTTTTTTCCCTTTTTTGTTACTTATAATGAAGAGAGGAAAGCATGATATACTAGCTAGAAAAAGTTAAATGGTACAGCAGTCATTTACAGACCTGCGTATAGCTTATGAAAGAGACCAGCACAAAGGGGTTACTATCTCTAAACCTATTCATTCACTTTGTTCATTTTACCCCTCTCTTATGAATCAAGTATAAGCACTGCAATTTCTAGCCAACACTTGCATTTATCAAGGCAGACACTGCAGTTGCCAACAGTGTAAATGAAGGATATAGTATATGCATTACATACAAGCTGTGGAGCAGACACACAGTTTGTTTAGTTTCCTTAGACACTTGTAAGAGCCGGGTCAACACCAAGCAAGTGCTTTCATGCTGAATTTTCTGTTCCTGTGTTTAGTTGACTTAATTTTGTAAGGATCTTTGGCCCAATTTTCCTGTTTTTCACTTTATCACTTATACTGTATCTATGGTATAGCTGTTATGTTGCTCTCCTCTGCTTGGGCTGGCTACAAAATGACACCATTCAAATCACAGAGTGTTAAATGTCAATTTGTAACAGCGGTGAAAGATAACACAGGGTTAATATAAAGAATCAGGCTCTCCACCTGTGATCTTATTTGATAGAGAGATTTCTGGTAATGAAATCTATTTCAGCTGTTGTCTCAACTACTACAGCATGAAACATGCTTTTTGCACCTTATGAAAATCTTTTAGCTGTTTCACATAGTTTCAAAACAATCCAAAGGCAGTTTTACAGCTGTCATATATGTAATACTGAATGAGTTCACTTGATGATACTCAGCAATCAGATTAAGGTGGGCATATCAAAAACCAACCAACCAACCCAAGACGCAACAATTTTGTCTAAAAGTAGTCATTCACTTCAGTCTGGAAGCCCCAAGGACATTTTTTCTGTTTGCACTGTTTATATCTCTGTTCATCCTTCCTACAAAGCCACTGGACAACTCTGATGCAGAATAACCACAAATGAAAATGCAACCGTGAAGTACCATTAAGGTTTTGCTACTATAAGCCAGTTTTCAGAAAACTTCACTCTTTCAAAGAGAGTGCTACTTTGTTTAAGAACACACACTAATTGAGGAAGAGCTATAAGAACAGTGGTAAAGGCATTGCAGAAAGGTTTACCTCAAAACTGCACAGCAGCCACCAGCAACTCAGTGTAATGTGACTACCAAAGACTTCCAGATAAAAGACTTTCACGGGATATTATACTTGATTATTATGCTTATTTAGATACTAATTTTACATATATTCTGAAGAACATTGGAATCTTTATTCTGACACAGCAGAGCCCAGTATCATTTTCCCAGAGCTTCAACTTTTCATCTGTGATCTCATTTATTCGACCTTAAATGAACTGCAGAGAATATCCACATAACAATGCAGCAGATGCTCACACACATCCAGGATCAGTAACTTATGGAAATCAAGGGTAAGGGAGCTAACAGAGCCTGTCCAGTCTCACCTACTTTTGGTGACTGAGCAAAACTTGCCCCAGTCACTGAGTACAGAGAAGAAATGCTTTCACAAAAGCAGATGCTTCTGAAAAATCAAGTCATTCTTATAGATGAGTTACGACTACCAAACATACAAAGAGATTTTACATCAGTCTTTTCACTGCTTTGCTCAGTTTTGGAGCTAAAATATTTTAAATATTAATATTAAACTACTTAATACTTAAAATCAGTTAATATTTATTTTAGATATAATAGAAAATAGTAAATAACATTATCCCTCTATGAAGCTCTTAATATCTACCTCTTAAAAAGTGCAAATATTTGTCTATTTTTTATGACTAAGACACAGTTTTCCTTTCAAAGTCTTCTTTTTAGAGGACAAAATACTGACCCCAGTAAGTATAAAGAGCTTCTGTTAGGATCTGGCTATGTTCTGTTAAGACATCCAACAAACACTGCTGACTTTTATCTTGTGGTTACTGAGATGTGACATTGCTATGTTTTGAGTTATTGTTAACAAACAACTATCTAAATAATTTCTGCTTAATCAGGGTTAGCAGTCACTATGCACAGAGTTCAAGCATTGGTTGTACATCCCTTACTGCAGTAACAGAAACTGAGATGTTACCATATCTTTATTATATTTCCTCTTCGAGGTGCCAATAGAGTGAGAGAAAAAAAAAGAGGAAGTTGCTTTCTATTATACTACATTATTGGATAAATACAGTTATATGTTGCTCTTTCCAGTGCAGTGCAATCACAGTGTCTGAATTTCAAGTGCATTTCAATCATTTTCAGGATTAGATTCAAATCAGCAATAACTTGAGCACTGCAGCTAATGAATAAAGCATTGCATCTGCCCCAAGCAACCAAAGTCTGTATGCAAACCTAATCAAACTATTTATACTGCCCCGTCTTTAGAGACTACATATCCTTGATTAAAAAAGAAAAATAAAACAAGTTTCTTCCTTATATTGCAAGCTGGTACAGGTACCTGCACCTTGGTGTAACTTGTATGCTGCTTTGTCAACTGAAGACAATATTAAAAGGATGCTGTATGTAATACTTAGAAATGTTTAGTAATGGTGTCACTATAACATCTAGAGCAGTTACACGCTGGCTGCTAAGACCAATTCCCTAACCCGTATCTTCGACAGGAAAAGCACCACTCCTACAGAATTCTTTCTGGTTATGAGTCTAACCCTGGTTTTGTCACTGTCGTCTACAGCAAAACAACCAAAGCATTCTATCAATTTAACAAGGCACACTTACACAATCCGCTTTAAGAGTCCCACACCGAGCTTCTCATATGTTACCTTGCACATGGAAGCTGGTACCTGACGGCAGAGCAGACTCAATCTTTCCACTGCACTCTGGGCAATGTCCCGTACGAGCCGTGGGTGGCAGCAGCGCCTGCCCCGCCTGCGCATTCCAGCCGGCACACTGTTTTGGGTCACAGGTTCACGGTGAACGCGAACCATCCCCACACACACACACACACATACCTAAGGAGTGTCCCAGCTCCGACTGCCACCACGAAGTAAAGTTGCATTCATTTCCGTGATCATCTGCCCTGTGGCTTGTCTCTCAGTACAAAGCACGCGAACTGAAGACGTTGACAACGATTATACAAACACACATTATTAAATAAACAGGAACTGGTGCTGGATATACAGATGGAGAAACTGAAAGCACCGACTGTATCAGGAGCAGTTCAACGACTTGATTCATGCAGCATGCACAATAACAGGTATCACTATTATCGCAATTTCAGCAATATGTCACTGAATCAGCAGGAGCACTTGCAGACTTTAGCCCATAAACTCAGACAGACCAAAAACTGTTCTGTGTTAAAACCGTCAATCTTTATCTCACATATAAATGTCTTAGCTCTTAAATCAGACTTATTTTTTTATCTTTCAGAAATCTTAGTAACATTCTACTTTCAGAACCAAACAAAACAAAGCCATGCTGGTCTAATGTGTCCTGCCTAGTCTGAAACTCATGAACTTCTTGAGGGATACAAACCCACGCCCCAGTGATGGGGGCTGTCACACAACCCACCGCTGCTATGCTTTTGCAAACTCCGAGCATATCCAAAGAGTAATAACAAAACTCCTCCTTGCTGCCCTTCAGCAGCACACTCCCTGCCGCTCTGCATTATCGCCAACAGGCTGATGCAGAAGTGATGAGATGTTAGTCTCAATTTTATTCATGTTAATTATTATTAAACCTTTAAGAGCCTCTTTCCAACATTTCTCCAGCATTGCCCCTCCAATATGTACGTAAGCATTTAATACGCGGTAGCTTTTACAAACGCTCAGCCCCGCTTTCTCAGGTGACCTATTCCAGCACATCTCCCGCAAGGGCGAAAACTAGGAAAAAAAAGTTCTTCCCATCCACCGTCGCCTGAAAACAACCCGTTTTCTTCTGCTTGACAAAGCAGAAGAGCAGCACCACGCACAGGCTGTGCCTGACCTGCCGCCGCGCTTCCTCCTCCGCAGCCGTGAGTAGCCACATCCGAGGGGCGCGGGGGTGGTCGCCGCCGCCGCCCCGTGCCCTCCCCGTACCCTCCCTGTGCCCTCCCTGCCCCGCCGGGGCCGGGGACCAGCCGCGACACCAACTTTGTCCGCCGAGCGCTGCCGGCCCCCGGGGGGAGCCCCGGCCTCAGCGGCGAGGGGAGGGGAAAGGAGGGGAGGGGAAGGGAGGAGAGGAGAGCGCGGCACCCCCGCCCCGGCGCCCCCGGCTCTCACGAACAGAGAGGAGGGTCGGGGGCACCGGGGACCCCCAGGCTGCGCCCTCTCCGCGCCCACCTGCTCGGCGGCCGCGCCGTCGGGGCGGGCGGTCCGCGGCTCCTCCCCGAGCAGAGGGGGCCAGGTGGGGCGGCCGCCGCTCCTCCCGCGGCTGGGGGGCGTAGGGAGAGGGTGGAGGTGCGCTGGGGAGGGGGCACCTTATGATCTCGAGGGGGGAGAGCCCGCCCCTGTCTTCAGGAGGAAATAAAAAGAAGTATCTTGTTTTAAAAGTCGTAATTTAAAACACACACACACACCCGCCCACCCGCGGGTCCCACTTTCCGTCCCCACCCTGGGGAGCGCGGCCGCTTTTGCGGGAGGCTGAAGTTGCAGCGGCCGCCTGGCACACCCCTCCACGTGCCTGATCCTGGGCAGAGCCGGGGCTGATCTTAGAAGTCCACGTGGGTGCCGAAATGCTGCCCCCGTGGCACGGAGAGAAGACGCCACTACCCTGTGCCCTGCCAAACCCCATCCACCTGCCAAACCACTTCAGCAGCCTCGCAAGTGCCTGTGCTTGCAGCCAGCTGGGAGTCCTTGTTTTCTGTGCCCCAGACTGTGCACTAGAAACATATAAAGGAAAAATAAATAAATCTGGTTTTCTTCTGGATTTATTTCAATGCTGTTTGGAGATGGGAACACTATGGCCTCGCCCTAGCGAGCCTGCTGTTTTTCTGTCAGGGTGCGGGAGTTGCTGTGGAGCGACCTCCCAGGCAGCTGGAGGAGCACAGCACCCCTGGTTCGTCACACACAAGCACCTCAGGAATGAGGATGCTGCTGAATAACTTAAAAAGTCATAGTGTGGGTTCTAGTCTGCCTGGCAGCCTTCAAATGGTGTTTTCTGGTGGCTGAGAGGCAGGCCCATCTTCACTGGATTTCTTTGGAAAACCTTTTTAGTTGCAGAAATGTAAAATTGGGTTTTTCAGTGCCCTGCTCAATTATAAAGCAGTCCAGACAAATCGGTGTCACTTGGATCCAAATGATGGCAGTCAGCCTGAGATTGGTGGGATGTCAGCAATGGGCTGTGGCTCCTCTGCTCTTCAGGGCAGGGGCACAAAAATCAGTGCTCTAGATCACCCTGTCCTGCCTGTCCAGAGGTGTGAGGTTGATTTATTATTCTGAAAATATCCTTCTGATTGCTTGTCAGACTAAATAATTCTCAGACTTAAGTATCTGCCTCAGTTGCTTCCACAGCAGTCAAGGAGCTCTAAACCTGTTTCCAGCGAGTCACTAGTTTGAACTTCAAACACAAAACAAAGCCAAGAGGGTCATAGGTAGTGTCCCCGAAAACTAAAAATGTCAGCATTTACTTTAAAAAAATACATAAATAATACCACACTTGAAAACAGCTTTCATTCTTCATGCAAATTAGTCTCAGCTGAGACTTGATTTTAGATTGCTAAGGCTGAAATGAACTTTGTCCACCTTTTGGATTAGCTGAAAAAGGAACTTCAGAGGAACAAGCTGCAAGAGTGCAGGAAATAATTGGTTATGTCCTGTTCCTGTGACTTTTCTTTCACTTTCTTTCACTTCCCAACAAGGTCCACATAATGACTGCAGAATTTGTAAAGTGCAGCAGTGACTGTTTCCATCTCTGGAGCTGAACTGACTCAGTAGAAAATTTAGCCACTGCTCTAGTTGGAAACAATCAGCTTTACTTGTGGTACATAGTTCACACATATTTAATACACTGCAGTTGGTATTATTTGCTTCTTGCCTAGTTACAGAAACCTGTTGTGCATTAGATTTCATTAAGAGAATCCTACTGGATTGCGTGCCTAAGAATGATAAAAGTCTTCTCTTTCTGTTTTGTTTTTAGGAGATGTACATGAAAAGGAAAAAACAGGGGAAAAGTGCTCCCTTTCCAATGCTGAATCAGAAGAAAAGTACTCCGGAGATGGTGGTAGAAGAGGACAGAGATTCTTGTATAAACTGCAAGGGGCTTTGTGAAGGCCAGTGCACTGAAGCCCCCATTTCCTCTGATTCCTCACATGAAATCCTCCTCCTCCTCCTCCCAGCTGCATCCAAGATCACAGAAAAGGCAATGAAGCAGGAACAAAACTGACCCTAAATTATGATAAAAAATGTGCTTTTCCTGGGTTTTCTTATTTACCAACTTAAGATTATTTGAGTTGTTTTAAATACAGACAACTTGCCTCAAACTATTTGTATAGCTATTTGTATCTACCACTGGTATGTTTCACAATGCATAGCCAGAAATGTAATTTTATTTTCCATACATTCCATCTGCATAACTATTAAAAATTATGTTGTGTACCACCATTGTATTTTTACTCGTGACCAATACATTTTAACCAATATATCATTTTCTTCAGAATAGGATAATCTCTGTATGTGTCTTAAAATCAGGCCACTGGTTCTCTCTGGCTCCTTGGTATCATGGTGCAAGTAACTGCAAGGCTTTTTGGGGGTTTTGCCACAGGTTGGGAACATATCTCTCAGGTCAGTCTGGAGAGTAGTTTCTGAGTGGCTGTACTGAGAAACATAACAGCCCTGGTCTGACATCTTTTTATTCCAGAGCAAACAGCTGCTATACCTGGCAGTTTTCTCCTACATTTCTTTCCTTTGCTGCATCTTGCACAGCTGAACCTCAGCTGAAAGTATCTTCAGCCTTGATACCCTTAATGAGAAATTTTGCAACCTCCCATTTATGGTCCTGGCCCCTCTGTGAAAAGCCAAATTCATGATAAGCCTATAATTTCTAAAACATTATGCATGTGTAGTCTAAGAAGAGTGCAAATGAATGGCAGGATAATTCTAACCTAAAACAGAAGGTTGATACCAAGTCCTCTATACTAAGAAGCCAAGGCCATTAAAGACAGGAGAGATGTGAATGGCCTGTGGTGACACGCCACAGTATCTGGTGTCCACCAAGAGAAATTCCATTTTGATTAATCAGTTTTTACTACAAATAAATGAAAATTAAAACAAAAGCCCACATAGAACTTCATAGGAGTTTCCTCCCATTCATAGCTTGTTCAATACTAGATGATGATTATTCTTAGCAATTATATAATTGACCATTTCTTAATTAAAAATATTATTCTACACTAAAAGTGTCATCCCTAAGACCCCTCAAAATCCCACAAAAGAAAAATGACTGAAATAAATGAAAGCATTTAAGAGAAAATAAAAAGTGTCCCAACCAGATGAAGAACCAGAACTATTTAGCATAGTTAATGATTTTGTGTAGAACAATCTGGGAGACTTCACTGGCATGTGTCAACAGAAATACTTGTCAAAGGAACTACTTGTACTTATCATAAGTACTTAACTCTTTTTTTCCCCTTCCAGACAATGTCAGAAAAAGCTGAAAATCTTCTTACAGCATTTGTACCTTTGCATTTTGAGTAAGAAGCACATGTAAAGCTTTCTAGTCACCACTGAGCACAAACAAAAATTATATAACTTTAACAGAAAAAAAAGTACTTTGAGTTTTGGTCAGGGCTAAATACATTATTCAGGAAATATGAATTAGTTCGTGTTTGTCATTATTTATGCATGCATTTGCAAGACATAAAAAAATACCCATAGGTCAAGGCATTTGTGAATAATATAAGAAACTGGTTTTGCATAAAAATGCATGAGACTTAAAAGATTAAGAGGAAAAATAATAATAATAAAAATGCTTATTCTTTTCAGGGTGCCATTTGATACATTTGTGAATAGCTTTCAACATTTGAAAATTCTGTTACAATAATAGTCTCAGCAATTGTGTTTGATGACTTTGTTAGCTTTAGAGCTAACACAATTAACAGTAACATTCCCATGAATAAAAGAGATATTCCCATATATTTGTCTCCAAATATTGATCTTTCCCTTATTATCAGTACAAATTCTGTCCGTTCCATTAATAGTAACTAAAAACTTTTATTTGCTCTAATACATTTTAGCAAGACATTCCTAAAAGTGCCTGAGTTGCTTGTTACAGAACAATGGAGCCATGTTTACAAATGCAGTTTAGACTGCAATACTGAGGAAAGCTGTAGACAAATAATTAGTAGAGATGATTTCCCTAGAGGGAGATATTAGTGTTTACTTTTTTCTGTGTTTTTAATCCAAATCTTAAACCCTTACTCCTGATCTTGTTGAGCAAGCTGTTTGCTGAGTTCATTGGAAATGGTGTCTACGTACATTCAGACTCATAGTAAATAATTAGTGCCCAATGTCAATTCCTCTGCTAATTGTATTTCTTCTACTTATTTCTCTTTGTGCTGTGGGATGTCTTATAAAGTATCTCTTAGTAAAAAAGCTTTGGATTTTCATCAGTGCTTGGTTCTGCCTTTCATTTTCTGCATGACCTCTGCGAAAGTACTTAATCACTTTTAATAGCATGAGTGGAACAAGAATGCATTCATTAATATTTGTAAGGCTGCCAGATACTATGCTGTTGCAAGCATTTACAGTACCTTAAAAAAATATAATTGCACTATCCAGCTGGTTAATGTTTATCCAGTTACTGAACAGCTAAACAAAAAGCAGAGAGGCAAGACCTACTGTTAGTTCTCCATCAGCATTGAATTTGAAAGAAATTTTTCCATGTTAAAGCTGTAGAATTAGTAGATGAAATACCATTAGCAGGTCTCTATAGAGAATAATGTGCTGAAAGCATGCCTAGTGCTCGTGTGCAATTAGGGCGAAAAGTGAAATAGGGCAAGAATCAGAATACCATTTTGGGCTGCTTTTCAGAGCATACCCTTTTCATCCCCACCAGGGGGAGCGTACTTGAACATAGTAATTAGTAGGCACAAATCGTGTGTTTGAAGAGGGTGGTTTCCTCTGCCACTTTCTTGAAATAGAAAGGTACTTTGTGATCTTTGCAAGCCATTCCCTCCTCCACGCCCACCCCGAAATTCCTTTTGCTTCAGCTGTCACACTGTAGCAAAGAAGCAGCATGAGTGTTTTTCTACATCCCGGATTTATTATTCTGAACACTTCTATTTTTAAGCATTGATGTCAAGTACAAGATTTAGCTCAGAGTTTACCTAGAACAGGACGTGAAACAGCTAATGAAACTCTCCTACACTGTGGTACAGAGAACACGTGCAGCTCAGGTATTAGCATAGTCAAAGAGAGGTGAGAGTCCATATCTGTCCGTTTTGAGTACAAGTGCCCAGGTAGTCCCTACTGCTCCTGATGGTTACTCAGGCACAACTATTTCTCAGAAAATTATTTGTATTCTTTGTATTCTGCCTCTAGACTGCTCTTCTTCTCTGTATAGTTCACTGTCAGTCAAACCTGAAATGCTGTTCAACCCTGCAGTCCTTAAAATCATGCTCATACAGAGGGACCAGTCAATATTGCTGGATAGTAGGAGATAGACAGGCAGCAGGCCTCATGATTTTTTTACATAAGCAAATTTTCAGCTTTAGCATGTGGATATTTTATTGAAAATCCTTCTAATTTTCTTTGAAATGGTAATTTGGCCCTTTGTGTCTAAAGAAAAGTATAGCCTTATTTGAAATGAAGATCTATTTTTTGAAACCAAGAAATTCTCTGCTGTGAGGATGGTGAGGCACTGGAACAGGTTGTCCAGAGAAGTTGTGGCTGCCCCATTCCTGGCAGTGTTCAAGACCAGATCGGATGGGGCTCTGAGCAATTGGGTCTATTGAAAGGTGTCCCACTCACAACAGGTGGTTGAAACAGGATGATATTTAAGGTCCTTCCAATCCCAGCCATTTTATGAGTTTATGATTTAAATAAGCTGTTAGTAAATGTCTGTTCAGCTTTTCAGCACTTAACAACAAAATCTGAAATTTTACAAAATAGTGATGCAATACCTGTAGAAACAAGTAGGCTCACACATGTTCTTTACAAGCAGTAGTATCAACCTTTTAATATATGTTTAAAAGAATTTTTCCCTTTGAAATATAGTTACTATCTCTCCCAGCCTATGAGAGTGCTTCTAGTACTTCAGACTCATCACAGGGATCTGAAGAAGGGAGTGCCCTCTGTTGTGCTGTACACAGATGGGAATTTTAATCAAGTTGTTAAAGGGGAAAGATTGCACTTGAAGGACTATCATCAAATTCACTGTCATTATTCTCAGCAGCAGTTACTGATACTATCACTGTCTCATTTTGCCCAAAGTGACATTATTATTTTCAGTCATTCAATGAGATAAATAACAATTTATTATCACTGACTATTTCTAAGTGGACAATTTCTTCTCATATGAAGCAAATGATACAGGTTATGGTGTGCCATTCAGAAAATACTACTACTAATCACAATATGGCCGGGCTCAAAAAAGATTTCAACAGATTATTGCAGGAGGAATGGCTGGAGGGGGGGAAATAAATGAGAATCATTGAGAATAGAACACACATCTAGTAAGTGGGAAAAAATAATAGTCATAAACCATAAGCAAGAGAGAATTTCATGGCTGGGAATACAGTGCCAGGAATCTATTCCTGCTGGCCTGGGCAGTTCATCAGAAGGGCACTGCCTCTGCAGAAGGGCGTATGTTGCAGTGGTGAGAAGAGCCAGAGAAACAAGCCTGCTGAGCCTCAGAGTGCAGAAATGCTGTTGGACTGGAGTCTCAAAGGGATAGGACATCTCCAGATATTCCTGGGAGGAACCTGAGTGGTTTCCCTTTGCTTATGTGGTTAATGAAGGCACCAGGATGGAGGTAGCTATTGGGAAGAAGATTGCTGGGAAAGAGACAATCAGATAAGTAGATGGAGGGAAATAATAACTTCTGTTTGTGATGTTCATTGCTTACTTTTCTTTCTCTGTAGCTGTATTACTTTCAGACCAGACTTTCAAATTACAGAGCTAGCAGAAAAATGGAAATGAGCTTATATAGCAAATATCTATGATCAAATATGATCAAAGGTATTTCTCTCTCCCACATCAACCTCGAGCTCACTCACACTGTAGAAAATTCAGGAAGATCAGTATAGAAAAATGCATTGCATGTGTTTTATTTCCATAAAATGCTTTAGGAAGTCTTCAGAAAAGGTGTTCAAGGCTGCAAATGTATGGCAGGAGCAGTGCAACTCACATTTTTATCTCACTACTTTTATTTAGAATAAAACTTGACAACATATTGTCACTAAGCATCAAAAGGAGAGGACAGGATTCTCCTCTTCATTCTCTTTCTTCTGTAGTATTTTTTCCCCTTTTCTTCTGCACACTAACACCCCCCCCCAATTTTTTTGTCTATTTATGGCAAACTGACACGATAATTTTCTGGGAGTTGGTGGTGTTCCCATAGAAACAGCCTTGATTTGATGCTATCACTGTGAGTTGGTGCTGTTATTCTGCTATGTTCTAATTAAAATAAAAATCTTTGTAGATACATTGTATTTAAATCTTCAGACATTTTTTTTTCTATGTAATTGGACTGGTATAATCTCCATTATCTTATGACCATGTCTGTGCAGGGGCCAGAAGACTTAACGATGATCAAGACACTGTTCTGTTTGAAGCAGTCTTTTTGTCTCAGTTCTCCAGTGTTCATAAACCCCAAGCGGCCTTTTATAGCTAATAATAGTAGTTATAAGTGGCTTTAAGTGATTTATGGAATAAGAGCTGTAACTGTTACATGCCATCAAAGAGCCGCTTCTTTTCCTCAATGTTTACACTTCGTAATAACAACTGGTTTTGTTTTAGGATCTCAATGCACTTTCCACTATTATGGAAAGTTATTACTATTAAAGTGTTAATGAATTTTGCATTAAAAGCCACATGAGTAAGTATCTGGGATAAAACTCTCCAGCAAAATTATTCGATTGCCTTGCAGTAACTGTCCAGTAAGTGTGTCAAAACCACTCTTTTTCATCTTCTTGTTTGCATTCACTTCCCCTGTAAAGCATAAAAAGTCTTAATTGCCAACTCATCTATCAAAGATACTAGGATGAAAAAAAAATTGCGGGTTTTGTCTAGTCATGAAGTGAACGATGTTAAAGGGTCAAAGGGCAAATGGAGCGTGGTTACTGAAGCAGCAGGATTGCTTTGAGTTTGTGTGACTTTGAGAGAGACCCACTACACATTGTATGGATGCAGACAAAGATTCCTCACCGTCTTTGGCAAGTGAAAACTGCTGTTGCAAGATTTGTGCCATCTGGTTTGAGATATAAAAATGCAAAGAAAATAACCCAGCTCTCATTCTCTCATTTCTCCACCTGTGGCAACCTAGCCCACATAACCACAGGCACTGGTGCTTCTCAGTAGAAGGCAACAGGATTAACATCACAAATTTCATGACTACTTAGGAAAAATGAGATTAATAATCTTTTGCAGAGAAGATGCTAATCTATAAAAATTCAGAAATCCCACAAGTGGAAAACCTATGAACAGAATTTGGGGCAAGATCTTTTATCCACTTTCTCTATTAGAAATTTGCCATCAAATTCCCTTTAATTTTGTATTATTATTGTGCTTTGTCATTTGGTCTTGATCATATATTGATCAAGTCACTACTTTAATCCTCAGACAAACTGTCATAAGAGAAGAAAATTTACCTGAACATGAGGTAAAATGGGCCAAAGCTGAACACATTCTTAGAAAATATTGGGAGATGAAATGTATCAAGTCAGAGATCACGTTTTTATTCTGAGGCTGGAGTGTGCTGTTTATGGTAGCAGGTAACCTGTGCTCTGGAGCAGTCAACCTCATGCAGAACATTTCACCAGCTGAATTAGTCTTGTTACAAAGGGCAGAATGACCCCGCAGAAAAGGAGCTGCCGGCACTTTGCTAGCAATCAGCCAACACCTCTGGGCTGTACTGGGCTATCCCAGCCAACTGGAAAGTCACTAACAAAGCACACTTCAAATGTTTCCAGGCAACAAGGTCACCATGTCTTCATCAGCTATGCCATTTTCTTTTCACCCAGCAGGCAACCACTTTGTCTTAAGAGCTAATTTCTGCCTTTTCTTTGACTTCTAGTACTCTCCAGTGTGTTGAATACCACCCTTTCCTCCAGCTGGGGGTCAATTTTGGAGAGAGCACTGAAAAAGGAAGGATTTTCATGTACAATTTGCTGAAATCAGAGGTTTCACACCAAGTGGCTTCTACCACAGCTACTGCTTTTAATGTACATAGTGATCTGTCTTTCACAGTTCTTTTTTCTCCACTAATCTTTGAGATCATCTACAACTCTTTCATTCTGATTTATAATGGCAGATCCTTTATTTCACATATTTCTAAGATTTTCAAGGTTTTGGTTTGGTTTTTTCTTTTTTGAGGAAAAGACAAAAAAATCCCTTTGGTTGGAGTGGAAAACTTTACTTTTTATATTTATAGTTCCTAAATATCCTGTGAATTAGACAAAACCCCTTTCTTTTTTTTTTGCAGGATGGTACATTTCTTTGTGAGTTTTGATAAAAATATATACAGTTTGGAATAAAATGAGATCTATTAGGCAAAAGTGTTGGTTTTGCACCAAATTCAGCTTAAAGTGTTTTAGCAAAGATTAATTTTGATGGCTGTAGAAAAGGTCTGGATTCTTCCTAGTACAAGAAGGGAAGAAGGGAGGGAAGGGAAGGACAGAGCTATGCTGAAAGTGGGAAGGACAGTTCAGAAGAGCCAGACTTCCTGCTGCCAGAAGAAGGGGTGAGAATGACAACTGCTTGTCCTGAAATGGCTCATTTCCTTCCCTAACCAACAGTCCTGACTCAGTTTTCAGGCTCTGGTTTGGACAAAGTGGAAAGCAGAACCATGGATATATGGTGCCCTTGTAACTCTTGTCATTGTCTCTGCTGCTTATAGCTGATCTACGTACATGTACAGCTTTCACTTACAGTACATGAAGACAATGTTCAGATCCCTTCCTTGACTGATTTGGAGCAAGAAATTATGTTGAGGTCTGATATTGTAGGAGAATACCTCGGTCATTGATTCAGAGAGTGTTTGAACTTCTGCTCTTCAAACTGTCCACTTTGTTTAACTCCAGTCATCCGAGGGGCCCTGAAAGCCACACAGGAGTACCTTGAATTGCAACGTTCCTTGCTCTCTGAACCGAAGAATATTTGAAGGGTATGAACAACCCCAGCAGGAAACACTGTGAGAAAAAGTCTTGTTTCTATGACTCCAGCACTAAACCTGGATGTTTTCCTGGTTCCCAAGCATGGAAACATTCTTGATTCTCACCAAAACACCCATTTCCCCATTCTGATTTTCACCCAGTTCAGTATACAACTGAAATATATGTTTAGTTTTTCATTATTTTAGCAATAACATGTTTTTACATCATTGACTTTCACTCTTCTTGGAGCAGTTCCCTTCTTACATGTCACACTACAAGTTGTGTGCTGCCAGTTGTTGCATAAATTTGAATTGAATCTACCAGAAAAAAAAAAAGCATAAGGAAGTGGTTTTCTCTCTGTTCCTGAATAAAATTCTGGGGTTTTTTCCCTAGTTTTTTAAGTTCCATGTGTTTTTATGGAACTCTGCCAATCTGATCTACTGTGTATTTCTGCAACCTTAGGGCTAACACATGTGATGGAGGTATGAGAGCTTAAGAAGTTACTGCACATCAGCTAATCCATGGCAACTGTCCCGTGTTTAGGCTTAGCCCACAGCAAATGCAATATAATGTGAGTTATCTTAAGCCTCTTTCATGACAGACTTATCTTTCCTCTGTACTTTCCTGGGAGGCTGCTGGGTGTCATTATTCCAGCTGCACTGATTTGTCTGTTTGGGCTCTCTATCCCCCTGTCCCGTAAGCAATTAAATCACCTCCTGCTATACATTTAACCTTGAAAATCTTTCCTTTTTTTACTTCACTTTAGCTGGCTGTTGCTACAAATACCTTATCATACTTTGCTCTTATGTGAAAGCTGCACTAAACATTACAGGCTGGTTAGAGGAAGGTTTTCAGTACAAAGGAGAGAAAGAACAAGAGTGGACACAAACAAGTCTGTACACAAAGGCAGAGAATCCCTTTCTAAAGAAATGGATGCTGTATAACAGACCTCTCATCTTACCTGACCACTGATGCATGAGACTACAAAGGTCTGATCAAAAGTGATGAAGATGGAAGCATGATGGGTGCACCCAAGAGCATGAGGCAGCCTGGCAGATGTGGGACTGGGGTCTGCATCTGCTGCTTGGGGGTGAGCTTGATGCAGTCCTTCTTTGGTTATGGGGCAATTCTGACATACACTGCCAGGGCTGCAGGCCACTTGTCAGGTGCATTTGTATTGCAAATGCTAGAGATGCAGGCTGCAGCGAGGCAGAGGTTAATGCAATGCAACAAGGGCCTGGAAAACTGCAAGTCTAATTATTACCTTTGTGCAACTGAAGTAAAGAGGAGACTGTGACTGCTAAGGGCTCCGATACCAGACAAATGGCCAGAATGTCTGTAGCACATTCAGGAACTAAGAATGGTCTACAAATAATACCTCTGGTATTGCATCTGCAGACTGGGACAAGCCCAGATACAGCATTAAAAGAAGTAGTCTGACCTGACACCTGTCATTGCTGAGGCTTGGGGGTTATGTGCCCCCCTGGGGGTTGGGATAAGTATGTAATTATTTAGGAGGGGAATGATAAAAGGCAATACCCAGCAATATGCGACAAGATATAAGAAACTAAATAAATGTATACAAAAGATACTTGCAGCTTGAGGGTTATGGGATTCCAGGAGCTGGACAACTGACCACTACTTGATTGACAGTAAACCACTGCTGCTTGTTATCCTGTCTTAATAAAATAAGGCTAGTCATAAATCTGGTGTCAGCTTGAGCTCAGTGGCTGAGCAAGGCTATGAGTGAATTAGGTTCCTGGGAAAAACAGGATTTGAAATCAATTTAGGAGCAGGCAATTGTGGATAAACAGCTGCACTCTTGGGAGCCAGGAGCTTGGAGTGAAGTGTGCTTGGGGGAGCAGCCATTGCAGCTGGACCTGTGGGAAGAATTTGGTTGAGAGTGCTCTGTTCTCATATCATGAAACATAAAAGGTCTGAAACAAATTAACAGAACTGGTTTTGAACAAATGTTGTCTTATGCACATTTTCAGCCTCTGGGGCTTTGGCTTACTCTGCTAACACACAGAAATGGAGCTAAAGTAATCCTGACATCCAAACCTCGCTAGTGTTTGAACTCCTTTCAAAAAATGAGCTAAATCTAGACTAAATATGGATCGAATTTTTGCATCTCATTTGCAGCTAATAACTCCAGGAATAGTCTTTCCTTAGCAATTATGTAACGAAATGCAGCAGTTATTTAGTAGCCTCCTCCAAAATGAAGAACAAGGCCACTTGCGAACAGCTGGGGGAACTGTGTGCAGCAAAATCATCCTGCCAAGTCACCAGGAGGTTGTTGCCTCATATTCAGAAGAGATTAGGGCAAACATGGGACACCTAGAAAATCTGCCCTAAATATCTGCAGTGAGGTGATTATTTTCTCGAAGAGTTTTTGTGTCTTTGACAGATTGTTCATTGCAGTGTTGCGTCTGTGAAGAGAAGACAGTTGGCCTGCTTCACTATTTCATCACTTTAACATTAATGAAATTGTATAAACACTATAATCAAGGGAGTTGTGCAGATTAAATGAAAACAACCAAACATTGCCTTAGACCCCTACTGTCTGAGACAGTTGCCAAAACTGTGACTATTTTCATCATACTTTCCTAAACAGAGAATTAAAATCTATGCTAAATATGAATACGTAAAAAGAAAAAGAGTTTGGCTTGACATAAACAGAATTGTCATTGCTGTAGCAAGAAACACACACACACAGGCACAGGAAGATGCTGGTAAAGAAAGCTGATCCTTGTTTTCTACTTCAGTCTTCTCAACGTGGCTTAATCTGACAAAAGGATTAATAACCTTGTCACATCACTGAAGTTACAGGTCACAAAGTGACATTAGTCCTATTGCAAGAACCGTAGGACTGAATAAAACCACAGAGTCTAAGAGAGCATTTTGATAGTGGCGTTCATAGCTATTTATTCCCTAATCCAGTTGAAGTTTAAACACATCAGTTCATTGTTCAGCCTCCTGGCCAAATTTCATCTGCTTGAGTTAGCCAGACTCAGCTGAACTGAGGTGCAAACCTCTTGTGGTGTGTGGTACAGGTCCCATCTCTGCTGATTCACAGAGGTGTGTTATAGCTCACAGCTATGATGCCCGTAACTCTTCAGCTCAAAGTGTAGCACCACACAGATCTTCGAGGTTTGTTTCTCACAGGGTCCATGGCTCATTCCGTAATCTATCTATCAAGGCAGCAGCCTGCACATAAGCTTCCATTGCAAAAAAGAAATTACATATATGACCTTGATATGATTGAGAAGATGGCGTAGTAAATGTGATTAGACAATGCCCCATCCTAGGCAGCCAGCATCAGCATCTTTTCATGCATAAGTTGACCATGTAGTAGACTGAGGCATTAACTGTGAATGGTGCCTTCACCAAGTAAAGTTTTACACTAATCAAGTAATTGGAATTATGTGATCGATTTTTAGACATAATTATTACAAAGTGCATAAATCAGGCAGTTTAATCCAGCAACAGCTCCATGAGTAGAGGACAAATAATACACTGATATTGAGGTGCTTTGCATCTTTATTCCCTACTGCTGCCCAGTTAACCTCTAACTTTTGTACTGTAAACCAAATACAATTAACTTGCTAACCATCATCCTGCTAAAACAAGTCTGACCTAGTCCCTTGAATTTAGAATTTATTCCTAGCCACTGATCATTTGCACCAAGGCCACTGTCATAATTCAATATAATCCTCACAGGTTTATATGCAAAAGAGGGTTTATATGCCTTCATTTCCTTCACTCTTTTGGACTGCATGCTGCCCACTACACAACAAATTTGAACTGCACCCTGTTCCTTTAAGCGACAGGAAGCAGGAAAATATAAGTCTGGCATTCCTCACAGGTGTTGAACAAACACATACCTAGCTGCACGGTTTTATGAACATATTCCACCTACGAGTAACATTTGTGTAACTACATGCATGATAAAGCATTGAGTATTTTAGTTTTGTCACATTATTTCCAGGACATGAATTGTACATGCTGTAAGAGTGGGACTGTGACATTGGTAGTGGCCGCATCCTATGAACCATCTCCTCTGATACCCATGGAGCGATGAGCTGGAGCTTGCTTTCAGGTTTGACTTTCAATGCCAGAAGTTGAACTTGAGCATGTAATTGATCATGAAAAATAAAGTTATTTTATAAAGCAGCAATCTTCATATAAAATTTCCTTTGGGTCTTCCGAGAGACATTTGGTTCTTGCTGCTCAACAGGGAGCCTGTTAGTGTCAGTGGTTCGGAGAATGGTCTTTGACGAAACACAAGACCAGCTCCCCAAGGCAAGGTTGTGTGTGTTGGATCACTGGCTCAAAACAGAGTATAATACAGTTGCAGGAGGCTCTTTATTCCAGAGAATGAGTGAAAAGTTGTCTTGTGTATGTGTGTGTTTTTTTGTCTTTGGCGCTGGTTGCATTAGATGATGTTTGTGGCTGGTCACAACACAGTGAATTACCAACACGAACATTTCATGATGATAAGGTTCATGGATCACTGGAGATATAGAAGATTTTCTTTGTTTAAGTGCCCGGAAGAAATTGCTCTGGCACTTTTTTTAAGCTTTACTACATCATGTGAAACTAGAGACTTGTCCCCCTGCTTGAGAGTGTCATTTAAAAAAAATGGAATATACAGGAAAGGATTAATGATTATGTAAGCACTGAATTTCACAAAGGGCAAGATGCCAAATGCCCTTGCTTTTGTTAGGTGAAAGAACAGAATTTCTGGATGAAATGACTTCTCATGATATCCAGCAACATCAGATGGACCGCGGGCCAGGAGCTGGCCACCTCTAATAGTAGATTCTGTACCTGCACCTAAACACAAATTTCCCAAAGACCATGTTATCCCTCTGCAGAGTTGTTTTTGTAAATAATGCGGGACCAAAGAAGGCCTTGTGATTGTAGAGCCCTCCAATCATACTGTGGAACACAGAATGAACGTGGTGTGAAAATACTATCTAAAGATGATCTTGCTTTAAAGAAAATGTTAGTTGTGATCCTGAGAATTAAGAAAATCTAAAAGTGACATAAAAATGTGTTCCTTCGCCAGAAGAATCAATGATGGTAATTTTGTGTTTTTCTGACTTCTGTCATAGAATACAGAAAATACTTGAAATGGAAAGCAAACAATAATAGATGAAGTAATTGCAAAGTCATATTTAGTGGACTAAACACATTGATCACTACATAAATGTAGCACATGAAGTTCCTGTTCTCCCTTCTTTTAGCATTTGCAAGTCGACAATTTCCTTTTGTGAATCAAGAACTTCACTTTCAAGCAGTACTTTTTGGTAAACTTGGTGTGGTGAATGGAAACAGAGCTAGTGCCTAGATGACTTTTGAATGCCTCCCAGAGTGGCAACTCCACAACCTCTCTGGGCAACCTGTGCCAGTGCAGGTTATCCACACAGTAATGGCTACACTAGATGATCTTTAAAGGTCCCTTCCAACCCAAACCATTCTATGATACTATGAAAAGTGTTTCCTGATGTTCAGACAGAGCCTCCTGTGTTTCAGTTTATGCCCATTGTCATGTCACTGAATACCACTGAAAAGAGATCTGTCTTCTGTATACTCTTCATTCAGATATTTGTACACACTGATGAGAAATGCCCACCAAACCTTCTCTTCTCCTGGCTGAACAGTCCCAGCTCTCTCAGCCTTTCTTCATATACTCCAGCCCAGGATACTTTTGGACTCCTGCTACAAGGGCACACTGTGGACTCAATGTCCAGCTTGTTGTCCAGGACCCACTATGAGTAACCCTATTTCTAATGCAATCATACAGTTTACAAGCAACATCTATTAATCCAGAAAAATTGCGACTAAATAATAGCACGCTAATTCTTAAGAGACTTCTTGAAACCCAGCCAGCTAAAAAAGGAGATGTATTAATGCATTCATTTCTAGTGAGTTTTCTGAATGATTATATGTCAGAGTTGTGCAGTTCAGGTGGTTCTTTTCTTCATAACAATCAATTACAGTGGTTCAAATAAAAAGTTACCTACTTAAGGCTGTTTCTTTTACAGCAGGGCATGGTAGTGAAAGCTATGTCATCTACATTTCAGATGGTTTACCTCCTTGATTAATTCACCTAAAATAAGAACTTCATTTGATTGCATGATCCTTAATATTTGCTTTGCATGTGTTATTTTGGCGATATTTTGATCTGCACTGTCATTTCTAAGTAGTGCCATACACCTGCTGCCTACAGGAAGTGGAATATGGTATTAATTCCCTTTTACCACTTGGTGGCGGTATCTTAAAAATTATTGAAGATAAAAGTATCTTGCCTGTTCTTTTAATTTCGGTATTAGTAAAGGAAAACTCAGAGATAAGACTTTAATACCTCAGAATAGTGGTCATAAAGTCTATCTAAAGGAAACAATACCCTAAAATCTGCTCTCTAGGCATGAAACATCCTAGCAGAGCTGGCTATGCTGAAAACAATATCATCATTGTATAATGTCACCTGTGCCAAAGTATTCAAGTGCTGTAGAGTTTATTATGACTTCCCAGAAACAAAGGGCTTTCTACAGATCTAGAAAGAGAAGTAACTCACAGTTTTGAAGAAATGCCTTAGGTGTAAATCCTCTCTCACTGACCTGTATTTCAAAGAGAATTGTAGTTGCTTTTCAATCGTTTGGGATTTTGTTTTTCCTGACACATTTACCCATAAGCAGATCTTTCTGCTTGCACTCTGAAGGGACTTTGTCATGTCAGTAAGTCCCAAAGGTATACTGATAAGAATTAATAAAGATTTAGACACACATAGCTCTCTAGGACTGCAAGGTTTCACTAGCTAATCCATGTTTGAATTTGTCTTTTCTCTTATAGAGTTTGGCAAATGTTATATTGAGAGTGAATGGTGATGATTCTTTTGCAAAACAGCGCTGCTTCCTAAATTCAAAGCCCTCCTGGTTTTTACTGTACTTTCAGTATGTGCTGTGCTGCTGTGCTTGTTCTTTATTCTTCTTCTCTACATTCAACAATCAGAGTGGAGTAGCTGCTTAAAATACATATCTCCTAATTCTTTGGTTATTGTCCAGATTAGGAAGCCACCAGGAAGGCTTTACCTTCAATGAAGACCTACCAGCTGCAGTTCTGCAGATACACTAAGTCCTTTGTCCTGCCCTTGGATATGAAAGTGGAGGAGGCACTGTGAGCAACAGGACAAAGAAAAATAGAGAAACATTTTTTGAGGCTAGAAATTAGTCTTTTCAAAAATACTGAGGATATGTATTGTCCACAGACAGTATTTCTAAATGGATTTATCACATAGCCTTAAAATACCATGGTCTCCATAGAAGCCCTGATGCATGCTCCAATTTCTTCTACCTAGTTAAGCTAGAAAGTTTTCAAAATGAGAATTGGGTATAGGTTAGATACAAAACTAGCAGCCAGTCTTGTATCCCTAGACTAGAAATCTTCCAGGTTTGAGATAGTCTACAAAAGCGATACCTCTTGGATCTGTTTGAAAAGATACTTGTAGTTTAAGGATAATTCTGCTTAGTATTGAGATATGACTGAAGAAGTCTTTTATATATAGCTATACTTCTGTTAAAGTTTTTAACAGCTGTTTAAAAACTCCAGTGATAACAAGCTGGATAGCACTGCAGTCCTGCAGCAAAATATTTAGATGTAATATGAATTGGCCACTTCCTTCTCCCAACTCAATCAGGAGCCATGAGACACGCTCATTTCCTTTTGACAACAATTAAATATAGAGATACGGTTTTCAGGGAATAAAATAAATAAGTTGAGCCTGGACTCTGCCAACTGCAAACAAAAGCATATGAGCAAAGGTTGGCACCACACCCAGCTACCCTTAGCTCTCTTGTTTTCATTTAGTCAGCTTAGTTACAGCTGAACAGCTTGAGATATGCCTTCTTGCAGTCACAGGGCATGCTGGAGAGATCAACAGGACCAAATGGACAAGGGTCTTTGGATCTCCACAATCTTTCATCTGTTGCTTATCCTAATGAGATAAGAAAATTAGTGTCATAAATTTTAGAGTTCTTATGACAGCGCCCAAAGTATGAAACAATAAACAAGCAGTATCATACAAGTGAAGAAAAAGCCCTTAGCATAGATGGGATGAGTGCAACTCCTCAGCTGAAGAACTGTTTCCATATCTTTGAACACATGTAATGTTATTAGTAGTCACTCCTGCCATGCATCTCACAGACTTACTTTTTCATTTATGGTTTTTGGATTTCTTCAGAAAACTTAACTCTCTGAGTGCCATAGAAATGCATAATCACCCTTCTGAGCAATCACTTGGCTTGTAGCCAAGACATTCCTGCCATCATTGAGCAAAATGGAAAGGAATGATCATCACAATAAAGCATTCAGCTTACTAACTGCTATTTAATTGCTTCTCAGCATTTCCAATGCATTAACTAGTGATGACAGTGATATGTAAACACCTGAAAGCATCAGCTGACTCTTCAGGCTGCAGGGAAAGGCACAGTGTGCCTGACTGTCTGTGTATGTGTGTTCAGGAGCATGTCGGAGGCACTAGACAGGAAAAGGCTTCTCCTCCCTACTCTGTATGACATGTAGCATATGGATATCTCCACCAAAGGAATAGCCACCGAGCCTGGGTGATCTTACAGACCTAATGTCTCCAGAGATGAAAATATATGTTCCCATACCAGAGCTCTCTGACAATGGGCCTCCATTTTTCAAATGAAAATCCTGGCTTTTTGCTTCCAGCCCTATTTAGAAACATCCCTCTCAAAATGGTGAGTTTTATTAGAAATGCAGTCTGAAAATGCAGGACAGAAAAAGAAAATTAAAACAGAAGCAGAGAAGAAGAATTGCCTCTTCTTCTCTAAATTAGGAGAAGACAGAAGACAGGGAATTAATTCAAACCTAAAGATAATAAATATTTTTAGGCGTAACTGTCAACAAAAAACAGCTCTTGAAGAATTCTCCTTCTTCCATGAAAATTTCTTCCCATGTCTGTATTGCTGCCTGCCTTGTTCAGGACTGATAAGTGCCAGGCCTCCTACACAAAAGGACAGACCTAGAGCAGTTATAATCTCAGGATGGGTTAAAGACTTGCAAAAGCTGTGCCTTGGGAATGTGTTGGATGTTCTGGGCTGGGGGAAAGCCAGTGCAAGTCCTCCTTCTGTACCAACCCCTGTGCTCCCATGCCCTTGCATTGCTGTCAATGCACAGGGAACAAAACACAAGGAGAGGGAGCTGGGGGAGGCAATGGGGACTGAGACCACAGGCACCCTGCAGTGCGCATCCAAAGTCTACAGTCCATCAGAGGCAATGAGCATGAGCAAAGTCTCGTTGTGGTTACAGTGGGCTGTGATGTAGCTCCTTTTCAAATACTTTCAGACCAGTACAAATCTGAATGTGTTCTCAGGTTTGTGCACATCAGGAGCATGGGCCTGCATTCCCCATGCACTGCACTCTATATCTCTGTGTCTGGCACAGACAGGTTAATAGCTAATTCACATTATGTGAGTCTTACCTTATTGTCCTCTGCAGGGTCTAATAAAAAGAAGGAACACTGACCCAGAAATCCCTTCAGAATTGTCCCATCAACAACAGCTGAGGTGTCTCCCCTATGAACTATGTAAAAATACCCTTTCTTTCTGCACTCCTCCATCACCATTTCATGGCACAGTGCCCACAGTACATGTGCACTGCAAAGGCTTTAAGAAGGGCCCTCACTCTGTAAGCACATAACACTGGCAGATGTCCCTGTGTTAGGTATGGATGACATTTTGGTTAAGGAAGCACTAAGGACTATGTAGATTCAAAACCATTTTCTGCCATAAGCTTCCAGTCTGATTTTGGTCAAATTAGTTAATCTGCAAAATAGGGCATAAATAAATTCTTTTAGAACCCATCTGGGGAAGAGACTTTCTGAGACATAGATGCATAGTATTATCTACAAAGAAATATGGATTTATTATATATATATATATATGTCTGTTGACATGCTTGCAACATATAATGAAATAATAATGCAATAGTTGTGGGAAATACTCTTAGTAACCCATAGATTATCTGGTTTGAGGGATTACTTTGATTATTGAATCTGATTTCACATATACCATGAATTAGGAGGTTTACATGAACATTTTCCTGCTTGAATTAAAGCCTCTCTTCTGTAAATAATTCTATTACTAGCTTAAAATTGCTGTGATTTTATAAAAAATTACATCTTATTTATAATCTGGGTTTGCTGCCATCCTGTCCCAGATCTTGTTATATCTTTGTCTGCTAGATGAAGGAGCCTGAGATCAAAGTTTTGTCATGCTGTGGCTCCTTTGTTAAGCTAAATAGATTGAACTCTTCTTGTCTCACACTGAAGTATATTTTCCAGTGCTTTAATCATTCCGGTATAATCTTATATGATCAGTCTTCTCTCTAATCATTCCCAGATAAATGAACTAGATGCTCCTTTAGAAGTGGCTACACCCGTGGAATGATGGAAGCAATATGCCTTTCACACTCATTCTCACCATTCTCCTGCTCACACGTCAAGGTTTATAGTATGTATTTTGGCCACTGGAAGCTTGCAAAGAGGACTCGTCCTTCTTGGTCTGATTGCCCTATGGTCTCTGTAGGAATTGATTTTTGTTTGTACATACTCTTTGATGTGACCAGAAGACCCACACTGGTCTCTGTCACCTCTTTATTATAAACCTACTATCTCCAATCTTTGTGTCAGATGAAGCTTTAGTAGTTGTTAAGACTGGGAATTATTTTTTCTTCCATGTCACTGATGGAAAATGTTAAATGACATGAAAATAAGAGCCAATTCATGAGATTTTACTGGCAACACAACAATGATAATTTCTCACTAACAGTGAGATTTTGGACCTATCAAGTAGTAACTATTAAAAATATGTACTTTTAATTATTATTAGTGTCTAGACACTTAATAAAATAATTAGTGTCTTTCCATGACTATTTCTGCACATAACAGTTTTTCTGTACCTTACAGGCCATACTTTATAGTCAAGATACTTAAGGATCAATATTTTTTTTTCCTTGTAATTTCTCTATCCAGTGTTTAAAACTGAAATCTAAATGCCTTTGAAAGGGAGAAGCTAGTCCCATCTCCATTGCTCTGTCAAGGGCAGGAAGTAGTGAGGCAGCAGTATAGCTGAGAATCATGGAATTGATTAGGCTGGAAAACACATCTGAGATCATCAAGTCCAACCTTTGACTGAACACCATGATGTCAACTAGAACATAGCACTAAATGCCATGTCCAGTCTTTCCTCATCCACCTCCAGGGATGGTGACTCCACCACCTCCCTGGGCAGCCTATTCCAATATCTAATCACCCTTTTTTCCTAATGTCCAACCTAAATCTCCCATGGCACAGCTGAAGACTATGTCCTTGCATCCTGTCACTTCTTGCCTGGGAGAAGAGGCTGAACCTCATGTGGCTACAACCTCCTTTCAGGTAGTTTTAGAGAGTGATAAGGTCAGTGAGCCCCAGGACAGTGCCCAAATCCTTCTGTCTAGAAGGAACATAGACCAGCTTCTGATCAGCAGCAGTGAGGGCAGCTGGCTGCAGGCGATTCTTGCACAGGTTGTGCTCCCAAAGGAGTTCCTATCTGCACCCAGATCTCCCTGCTTCAAGGACATCCTCTTCTGCAGTCTCCCTCCCACTTGACAGTTTTGGCACAGGTTTACCCAGAGAACTTTAAACCTGTTCTCCTTCTCCCACATAAAAGTGAAAGTCTGTGAAATCTGTTTACAAGGAAGCAGCCTGTCCTCCTCTAGCTTGTCAGGAGACCCAGCCACATTAGGTGAACAGAAGAGCCTCCTGCTGAACCAAATGGGTGGCCAGCAAATGCCAGTTCTTGCTCCACACTCTAAAACTTCCCAGCCAAAGACTTCAGCTGCTATTTAATAATTGGGTTTTTATTGCTAATGGCTAATCTAAGTTGGCAGATTTACTGCTCCAAGGCTGTGCTTGCTGCTGACAGATGGGAACATGAATATTTGCTGTCTCCTCAGATTTGTGCAGCTCCAGGGTGGGCACTGTGTCACCTGCTGTTTAAAAAGAAACATCCAGGAACTGCTGCAAGGGGCTGAGCTGAAACATTCCCTTGTGTTGATTCATGCCTGTTTTAGGGTTCTCCAGATGAAGACCAAACTAAACAACATTTTTGCTTGGTTAGGAAATGATTTGCTCCAGCTCATGCCAGAAAAGGTAAATGTTTGTGGCCACAGTGCAAGAAATGCTGGGAGGGTAAAACACACATGTTGGCATGAAACTTGGAATTCTCCCACACTGGTTTGCTCTGGACCCTGGAAACACCTGTCCCCACTGGTTCTTGCAGAGATTTTATCTCCTGCTTCTTCATCAGAGCTAGTCATTCCTTTTAACCTGCATTTTGCAGCAGTCATTTATGGCTTCATCTTCTCCAAGGCCAGACTGCTACAATCCTGAGTCATTGTGGAAAGGGCCCAGTTTTAGCATTTACAACCTCTTACAAATCTTAGTGACGAGAAAGATCATACATCATCTCCAGTAAGAGGCTTTCCTTTATATTACTCTACCTTCCCATACTACATGCCAGGTATTGTGAAGGTGGTTATGGTCTTTGCTGGCGACAAAATTATCCTAGGTCCATACAGGACTTGCAATCATTAAGCATGTTTCCCAGAACCAAACAAATTTTTTTATGCAGGATCAGCTTAATATATATTTCTTTCCTCGATGGGAATGCTTCTCCTGTGTCCATAAAATAGCTAGCAGAGATAGACAGCCATTATTTCTCCCTTTACAACCAACTGCTTGGAAGGCTGGAAGGAATGTGAAGAGATCCCTGGCTCCAGCCTCCTGCCCCAAGGCAATGTCAACTATATTTCAGAGAGGCCCTTACCTTAAAGTGAAGGCAGGCCTTCCAAGCTTTTTTCAAATGTCCAATCTAAGCTTCCTCTATGTAGCTGAGACCTGTTACTCCTTGTGTTAGCTACCAAGGACACAGGAAGCAGACTATTCTTTCTTACAGCAATTTTATAGGTGTTTCAAAACCATTATGTTCCCTCCTCTTTCTTTTCCTTTCTAGATTAAAACCCTCTAATTTCTCTTGTCTGTCCTCATATATCATGCTTTCTAGGCTTCTGCTCATGCATATTAAGTACCTCTCATAAACTCTTTCTTCTTACCCTCCCTCTTTCTTCATGCCTGAAGGATTCAGTCTTAGATGCATGCTCCAACTGCAATCTCACCAATGCAGAACAGACTTGAAGGATTGTTCCCCAGGCCATGCTACCTTGGTGGGTAAAATATGATTCACAGTGTTGAAGGGAATTTAAGTATCAGTATGGCATTCCTGGTCACAGCAGTCAGAATGCAACTTCAGGAAGGACTCAGAAGCCTGGACCCATGATACAATGATTACTTTTCTACAGGTTTTTTTTTTTGTTTTGATGTTGTTTTGTTTTCAAAGAGACTTCCTGCTGTTACTGCAATAAACTGGAGAACAGTACATCAAATGCCTTGTCAGTAAAATTCCAGGGATCTAATCCTCATTAAGGATATAGGCTCGTTGGTAAATTACTGTCATTCTTCATTTCATAGAGTTACTTCTGTGATGCAGCTCATCCAGACTGCAGCAATTCTCGCTGCTCTAGTTGTTCTGCTACCACAGCCTGCCTTTGTATGTTGTCTTTGTACTACTTTCCCGGTAAATTTCATATGAAAGCAAAGTTGTTCCTAACAGCCATATTCCCAAGGTTCTTAGGGGTGATTTCCCTTTAAACTGATGGCTAACCTCCTCCCTGTCTTTCTTCAGTTCCTTAAAATTAGCAGGCTGCTTTGTCTGAGGCCAGCTGGAACCTAGAAAAGACATTTCAAGAATGGCTAGGGGAATTTCATATTTTTTTCCCACTGGAAGGCAACAGAGGTTGGGTGTTTAAAACCTATTGGCATTTAAAAAAAATAAGTAAAAATTCTATAAAGCTCAGTTGTGAAGCACCCCTTGGCCTCTGGATTATGTGAAAGGTTTTAAGCATTGTTATTAATCAAAGATTTTTAATCCTAAAAGCTGCTGTTTGTATCTCCCTGAAAATACTGTGCTTCTGTTCTAAACATTTTGCCTACTTGCATAAATAACTTCACATTTCATTTCACAGAGAGCATACAGCAGTCACACCACAAAAGAAAAAGGATTTTAAAGAGGGATAGTTCCATAGTTTGTTCTATCTCACTCTGGGAGAGTCTTTTTTTTCATTGCTTTTCTTCATTGAAATGCTCTTGATTTAAAATAGAAAACATTGAAATATATCTTGGTACTTGTGGAAAATATTCCACAGAAAACACCAAAGCATTTGAACAGATATACGAACATGAGTTGATCACTAACTAGTGCAAGAAGCAGTAATTCTTGGTTTGGGTACTCAAAAAGTAGTTTAAAGGATTTTCAAGGAGGAGCTCAGCTTTTCCTGTAAACAAGAGCTGCCAACAGAGAGGCAGGGTTTAGCATTTTAGCCAATGCCGCCAGCTCTGAGTTTGGCAATGTTAAGTTACAAGAGTGTTTTAACCTGCCTTTTAATTTCTCTTGGAAATACCCATTTACTAGGAAGCCATGTTTCCCACCCACTTTTCAAAACTCGGCAGATCACAAATGAAGTTACCTGGCTGACCAGGGCCAGCCTTACCTCCACACTCTCCTCCAGCTTTTCCTTCTAGCCCTTCTTTTGCATTCACTGTTTACATTCACAGGGGCACAGATTGCTTCCACTGAAAGTTTGGTCATGGGGTTATTTGGTTTGGTTTTGGGAGGTTTTGTTTGTTTTTTGTTTTGTTTTGTTTAAAGTGAAGTGATTCATTGTCTTCAATCCCAAAGTCTGCTTGCTAAAACATCTCCAGTTACTGATCGTCCAGCTGAACCAAAACATCCATTTCCAGTAGCTCATATTAAAGGGCATCAGCAGATGCTCTACTTGAATTGCCGGCTTCCAGCTTCTCCAAAGTGCCTTTGTCTCTCTCTCTCTTTTCAAAAAGGGAATGTAAGTTGATCAGTGAATAATGGCTTTGCTATTGCAAGTATGTGATCTTAACCTACAGGGAATATGTCAGAGAAAGGAGTGATTTCTAAGCCAGCACTTAGGATTTCAGAAGGTGGCATTATTGTGAGTCATGAGCTCATGGGAAATTCAGTTGTAGAAGTGGAGTTTGCCAACAGGAACAGGATTATAGAAAGTGAAGTTCAGGTCAACTCAACCACAGCTAAAAGAAGGTGAGTTTTTTTAATAACTACTGGGCCATCAGCTGTCCCTTTAGTAAATATTTGGTCTTTCCTTAAATCAAAGCACAACACATAAAAATAATGTGAAAATACAATACAGCAGAGATATGGATATAAAAGAAAACTGTTCTCACAAAATTCACTTTTTGGGTGCCCTTTGCCAGGGGGGATTTTTTAAACTGTCTGAACTTTCTTCAGGGAAGTATTTTCATTCTAAAATAAAGGTTCCTCTAGTGTCTGTCTACTTCATAGTCCTTATGTTTGTAAAGCACTTTGAGTTCCTTGGCTAATGAATGTTACTACATAAATGGGAAAACACGGTTGATCTCTGTTAAAGATAAACTACTCTTTAGTCTGGATCTCTCTCTAATCATGAAAAAAAATCCTTTTCTCAGCCCTCTCTGACACAAGGGTTAGGGTTGATAATTCATTCAGGCTTGCAATATTTAGTAAACCCTTAGTTCTTTGAAGTCATGTTTTATTTTCAGAGATTGATATAAAACTGTGTACTTTAATATACCTCAGACCTGCAGTTTAGGCATATCCCAATTTTTAAGATTGTATATAAGAATTTGTTTAACCAGACCAATTGGTAGCAAGACCTTGATCTCAAAGCAACCATTTGACTTTCACAGAGAAATAACCTTTTAAACTATCACAAGTTCTGGCGCCAAGATTCTGCCATGACCTGTGTTATGAAAACAACATAATCTGTGGCAATATAACAGTACTGAGTTAGTATCAATAGTCTGACAGAGCGTAGATAATGAGCACATCATGCTGTTTTATAATAGCTTCCTGCCATATATTTACAAGAGAATGATAGATTGCTTGTATTGTTTATGAGACTCATAAGACAGTGTGTATCTTCCAGCGCTATCTGATGCATAAACTTTAGTACTTGCCTCTCAGACAAACAGATTTATGGTGCCCAAGCGCAGTCACACTGGATCTGAGCAAAGGTCTGTCCAGGCCAGTAGCTGGCTTCTGCAGCAGCCAGAAGCAAATGTTCAGGCAAAGACTGCAAGACAAAAAGCAAGTGCACAATTACACTTCCTCTGGTGTATCCTCACAGAACTGAAGAGTCTTGCTGGGGACTACCTGAGACAGGGATTTAATCCATATCTTTGTATTTAATAGTCTTGACGGCTCTTTTTGATATGCAAATTTGTTCATAACACTTTCTTCAACCTACTTATACTTTCTGTCTCCACAACACCTTATGGTGAGGAGTTGCACAGCTAAATTCGTTGGCTGTGAAGAATACTTCCCACCTGTTCTAAACCAGCTTTCTCAAGCTTTTGCATAAAGAGAAAATACTGGTGTTCTGCTCACCTTTCTTTGCTGTTTGTGATTTTGTATAGCTGTGTTATGTCTCTTCTCTACTACACTTTTTTACCCTCAAGCAAATCTGTCTAATCTCACCTTGAACAAAAACTTTTCCAAATTTATTGCTGTCTTTTCACCTTTCTATGCACCTATTCTAACTCTTATCATATTTTCAGTAAAATAAGGACCAGAACCGCCTTCAACAGTCACACTGTGGTCACATCATGAACTTGCAATTTTCAGGTTTGCTGTCTGTTCCTTTACCGATAAATCTTAACATTTGATTAACTTTTCTGGACTACCAGAGGGTACGGAGCTGGTGTTCTTGCTGAAATACCCAACACAACAGTTTCAAGCTCTCTTTACTGAACAGTAATAACTTCTGGAGAGTTTACCATTGCAAGGCTTATTTTCCCTGGACCCATTACTGCACTGACTTTTGCTTTTGCCTGTCACTGTATTTGTCAAGTCTTGAGATTATAGTTTAAACTCTGACTTTTCTGAATAATCAATAGTCTTGTCACCTTGCCCTTCCACTGCCTTATCACTGAGAGACACTTCCTGCATTTGAACACTTATTACCCTTTGAATGCTTTTTCTTTAAAACTATTATATATTAATGAGAGGACTATTTCTGTTATCCAATTAAATAATTTATTGCCCAAGTAACAAGGGAATCATTCCAGTCAGTTCTGATTGCTGTAGAAGACCTAACTTTCCAAATCCATACCTGCTATATATTTACAGCCTCAGTCTTCACACTCAAGAATTTAAAGAAAATGTCTTTCTTTATACCTAGCATCTCTGGATCCTGCAGTCAAATACATATAATTTTACAATATGTATGGTGATTGGTGCACACTCAAGTTAAAACATTTAGTCCTATGGTCCAGTAAAACTCTCCATATATATACCAGTATTTTTTTTTCCAAAGCAGCAGGAAATAAAGATGTTTCTGCATATAAAACTTGGACAATAAAAGCAGAAAAAACTCAGAACTCTTCCCATGAGGCTTAGGGCAGCAGGGACCATTATTATACTCCAGTGTGTATTAGTATAATACGAAAGCTTTTTCTGTCCTTAGCAACTTTTCTCAATTGGGAAATTAAATATCCTTTCATCTGCCAACCAGGGATCAGGATCAGACTTAGTACTTTACTACTTAAAATGCCAATATAGAACTTATGAACAGGCATTGAGTCATGATCATAATGCAAATAACAATGAAACCCAGAATGAGTGTCAATCCTGCCCCCAGTTTGTTAGTGGGCTCTTTTTCTGACTGTACCAAAGCAGACTGCTTGCTCATCAAAGAGCGAACAACGTGCATAAATATTTACATCCAAATGTATTTTATAATGGATATCACTTCTGAGGACATAAAAGTCATGCCTTGTTCCTTTCTGGCAGGTTATCCCGCTGCATCTGTAACCAATACAAAATATATGATGTCCTACTCCTTGGCTGCTGGTCTTCCTACACCTTTAACCTTTCAGCCCTGTCAGAATTTACAGTTCAATCTCAACAGCATTTATAGCACTTGTGGCAAAACCATGAAGAATGAGCTGTACTCCTCATGCTCTGGGTGGGGGAGAAGACTTTTCCCTGCAGATTTCTAGCTCCCCCTTTCAGGTTCTTTCTTGGACATTTTCAGAAGCAGATTGTTGATCGGGTACGGGCCTTGTACAGCATCCCATGGCTTTCTGTGGAGCTGGCAGTGTTCATGGATGCAGTGTAAGAGACATGCATTGATCAGCTTTCATAAGTCAGCAAAAACCAGAGCTACTTAGCACACGCAGATGGGAAATTAAAAAGCCTTACACAGACAATTCAGAGCAAGGACCTTTAATCTACAGCTTAGCAGGTACACACAGCTGAGCAGGGGACAGCAGCAACCACACCATGTGAATGGAGTTACTAAGGAAGGCGACAGGGAAGAGATTAAAAACTATTTTGGCACCCACTGAGATTACTCCAGGCCCAAGACAAAACAATGTTGATACAATGAACTGGAGAGATGCCCATGTGCTGTTTTTTAAAGTTCTCCACCACTTCTGGCAGAGTGAACCACTGATCCCTTGTAATGCTTTAAGCACCCAAATATACTTTTGCATGAGTGCTAAGAATGTAGATTAACTCTCCATCCCCAAGGAATCTAATAAAATTATAGGCCTGTCTTACTCCCAATGTAGTTATATACAGTACTCTTTAATTTAAGCCAAATTAAGCTGTTCCTACAGAGTGTTATTAGTGGCAGATAGGAGATAGCTTTAGAAAACCTGTGAAAGCTGTGTTCTTAGCTGGGTGATCAGTGTCAAGAGGAAGGCCTGCAAACTCAAAAATTAACATTTATACCCCTGTTCCTAATGAATAAAGCTTTAAGATATTTATGTTTGACATAATTAAAAGCCTGAATAAATCTTTTGTAATCTCATGGTTGTGTTTTCTCTTGAAGTGCCAATCTGCAATTTCAACATGCCTCTTGAGACCTCAGAGGGAAAAGTGAGTGGTAAGACTGATGCATCAAAGAGCAAAAGGTTTAAGTGTTATGGGAAGCTTAAATCCTCCAAAAAGGATCACTCCTGACAGAGAGTCAGAATCAATAACAGAAGCTAGTGTTAGTACCCAACAAATATAGCTCGTAGACTGCATGTTTTTGAACTCATAGGAGGGTGAAAAAACACTTGTGTGAGCTGTGGATTATGCCTGGGATTCACAGTTCCTACAGGTTAAAATCTCAGTAGTTTCTAAAAGTCAGTTGTCTGATTTCTTTGCCTCAACTTGATGATGCAGGTTGCAATAGCCCCTGCTCCAGAGGAACTTAGAGTTCCCTTAAAAAAAGAACCTTGGATTTTTTCCCCCTCTTTTTAAACAGTTTGTGAAGTACCTATGAATAAAAAAAGCATTTTTAGTGTTTTTTTTTTGGGGGGGGGAGGGTTGTGCTTATTACAATGTGTAAAAAGACAGCTAGTCTCTATGAGACTGAGGCTGTTGCTGAAGAATTACACAGAATCACAAAATATCCTGAGCTGGAAGGGACTCACAAGAATCACTAAGTGCAACTCTTACATGAATGGCTCATATGGGGAGATGAAAACCATAACTCCAGCATCATTAGCACCATGGTTGAACCAACTGTGCTAATCTAAGAATATAAACCGTAAGAAGCTACTATGTGCCAACTCAGGAAATGATCAATGTTAAGCAATTTTATGTACACACAAAAGGGTCAACCTCACACAGATGGAGCTGTACAGGTAAAATTCTCGCTCTTCTTGCAGATTAAACTTTTACCAGGGCACTCTAGTTCATCTTAAGGTTACAACATAACTGATTTAAAAAATACTTCCCTTGGCAGGTAAGTTTGAAATCTCAAGTCACTAGAAAGAGTACATGAGTGTAAAAGCTGTCATATACTGCAAAGGTAAAGCTCCTGGAGCTGACAGACTTGGGTGTCTTCATTGGGAAGGAGGCAAAGGATGTGAGTGAAAAGTTTTTCACATCAGCTTCTCCCTGTAGCAAGAAGGACGTTGTCTGTTACTGGGTAATTCTGAATATTTTATTGTTTGAACATTGGACAGTTTAATTGCTATAAAATCCAACATGTTGTGTCACTCTGCACATGCCTGGAGCTGTCTTTTGTGTTTGCTTTTTTTTTAAATGCTGAATATGACAAGGCATTTTAAAGATACTTCATGTTCTAGTGCAGGCACAGGAACTCCTGCCAAGTACTTGTTCACCCCTAGGAGCAGAAACGTATCCCTTCTGTTCCTGCAGCTCCCATGCAGAGGAATTCAAAAGCATTTAGCAAATACTATTTGCCTATAAATGAGTACACCATGTGCAAAAGTACCGCCACAATTAGATGAAATATAGTAAAGTTATAGCTCGCTGTAGCAGTTGCAAAAGGTGCCTGTTAGTTTTGAACCACAGAGAAATCAGCACTGACAAATTTAGCCTTTACTGTACTTTTTTTGTAAAGGGTCGCTGTTCAGGTGCAAATTACTTTTGGTGTGATAGCAAAGCCAGGTTCACTAAGGAGCTTCAGTTTTTGGACTCCACTCCAGGCTGGGACTTCTCAAAGATCAGGTGCTGGGTTCAGGTTAAAGTCCTGAGGACAGTCACAAGTATTTTGTGTCCTATCTTTCTGCTGGAACATGCTTTCATCACGGCCACCTCCAGAGCCTAGGATATCCCCTGGAGCTCAAGTGCCAGCACCATTTCTTCCACAAAGCCACATAGGGTTTGTTTTTATTTTTTTCTAACAAGAGACAGGTTTTTATCTGGTCTGACCAAACATCCATCTAGTCCAGCACCCTCTAACAGTAATTTCTAGCCAGTATTCCCTTATCTCATCTCCTAAATAGGATGAACATGAGGGGATAACTCTGCTACTATGCTCTCCCACTTCTGACAAGGAATCAACACTGACTGTTCAAGAAATGCCCATTGTGGGGTTATAATCCCATCTCTGTGTTAATAGTTCTCCATGGACTTTTCTCACTGGAATTTGCCTAATAGTTGTTGAGCCCAATCAACAGCTCTGAGATACCTAACCTAATATTTAAAGCACTTACAAGGAAGGAGGTTCCCTCAATTTTGTTTCCCTCATGCCTGAGGGTACTCAGAACTACCTCTGTCAGAAGCGAGATTTGGGGCCAAAAATCTTCCCACTCTATTGCATGGGTAGATTTCTCTAACTACCTGATACCTCAAGGCATCTTTCTCTTCAGGCATATTTTTAATAGCCTCTGGGCAGGTTCAGAGTGAAGATTAATAGTGCAGGTTAACAGAGCAACTGTAAGTAAGACTGACTAAAATGGCGCAGTGATGATACACTATCAGCATAAAAAAAGGACTGTCAGTGTGCTTTTCTTAAACCAATTATATGAGTGAAAAGTCTGCACATTTTCTGCATGTTGGGATCTCATCCATCAGAAAGGATGATAAGCCTTTGGTTTAAGCTCCTTCAAAGCATGCACCTCTTCCTATAGTGTAAAGGTACCTAGATCCATCCCCCATAGTCAGCTGCACCTTCAGACAAGATCCTGCCACCCACATTCATGGTTGTGGTCATCAACAGATATGGACCTTAGACAAGGGGATCCCTCCCCAAAAATTTATCTCTGTTTTACCACATAAAAATGAGTTTACTTAAGGTTCTTTCCTTAGTCAAGCCTTCAGCAAACCACATCCTTTCTCAAATCTGTCAAACATAGCCAAATGCTATTACTGTGCTCCTTAAAGGCAGATGAAAGCAGGTGGTAGAGCTGTTACAGCAATAGGCAACAGCAACACATCTCCAACAAGCAGCTTTGCTTTAACTAGTAAGTTCAAGATCAGCTTCTCCAGGATCCCTGTGTCATTAACTCCACCAGCAGCAGTTTTTACTTTCCATTTTGCTGGTTGCACAAGCCATCTTTCCTCGCAAGGGACTACCAAGGTGCTCTAGGAGAGAGGAGTGGTATACTCAGACCTCCTCAGGTCCAGTGCCACTGAGGAGTCACACAAGGCGTGTAGGGATGCTCCAGCCAATGCTACAATCCCCAAGGAAAGCAGGAAGGACATTTTCAAAATGCTTCCTGCATGCTGATTTGCACATATCCATGTCTAAAAGCAAATCCTTCACACGTACTGGCAGGTGGCATCTTATGTGCAGATACCAAATGCTGGGTGTCACATACATCCTGGAAATGTCTCACTTGCTGTGCACACTGGGTATTCACATGCAGAAGTTACCAATCTTAAGGAGTCATATTTTTGCTGCCATTTTTGCCTCTCCCCAAATAGCAGACAGTTTTTGGCATCCCTTGCAGAAACTGTCAGAGAGCATATAAGTGCCATAAAGGACGAGCAAGAAAGACTTGGCAACTGACCTTTCCCCAGCCTTGGGAACAAACTAAGAATCTTTACACTGATGGTTCAGACCCAAAAGCAACTTAAAATTGTACTGCTGGTTTCTGCTTTGGACTGCAGGGTTTCGAAAGGTGTCGTATGACTGCTGCTTGGGCAAATATTTTAAAAAGAAGCTTGAATAGCTCCTAATTAAATGGGCTTGTATTGTGCTGTGTGAGGGTGTGCCCCATCCTGGCTGGCAAGGCAAAGCAAAACAAAACAGGTAAAGGCCATGGCAGTAACTAACATTGAAACACAGGGAGGGATGGGGGGGCTCTGCACACCTCAGGACTTAAAACTCTCTTCAACCTTTGGTCTTGTTCTCAATACAAAAGAAAAGCAAGAGAAAAGGTTTCATTGGGGTTTATAAAGAAGCTGTTTAGCATTAAAAGCTGATCTACAGGCAGCAGACAAAAGGACAATAGCTCTGCCGAAATGCTACACGGGGCTGAGGTTCTGTAAGGAACAATTTCAAGTCAAGAGTGGAAAAGATCAAATAGCAGCTGGAAAGCAAGAATATACCGTGGAGGAGGGGAGAAAGGAGCTACACTGCTTCAGCACAAACAGATGAAAATACAGAATAAAAAATACATGTTACTAGGGAGCCCTTTTGCATTGTTAACTCCATTTGCATTGGTAAATAAACCAGAAATTTTCTATTTTAACTTTCTCATCTTAGTACAATTTTGACAATTTGTATAACTACACGCCCTCTCTTATGAGGGCTAACTGAAGCTTAGATCCACAAGGGTACTGAGACAAGACTGAAGTAAATGGAATCAGACACCTCAATGCTTTTGTGAGTGTGACCCTTTGACCACACTGGAAATCTGCAGCTGCACGAGGAGAGATACATACCCACACAATCGCGTTAGTTTAAATACACATCTTAGAATACAACTAAACTGCTTTTCCTGTATGTGCAAGTGGGATGCCAATGCCACAAATACAATTCCACTTCTGCCTGTCTCTGTGGGTCTCACTGAAGTTCCAGACATAGATTACAATGCAGAACATCAGTAACTGTCCTAGAAGTCATTGCACAATGATGTATAACATTTAATCATGCTAAAACTCCCACATATCCAAAAGCTCCTCTCATGGATCTAAAACTAGAAAGTCCATTTGAACCTCTTGCTACCTTGGTTTTATTAGATAGTTTCATCACAGCCTGATTGCTGGTTTCAGCTTAGAAGCATAATTTTGTTCAGATACTTACAAAGTTTACTTTAGCCCTGTATTTTCAATTTCCTTTCTTTAAAGTAGGTGTGATGCATGCTTTTTTCATGAAGATGAAAGGATCAGTCTTCAGGTGAACTCACTTCTCCAGAGCTCTCCACAACTGTAAAGTATTGTTTGAATTTGAGTTTAGATTTAGGTATAAGCCATAAGTATATCTTTAAATTTTATGGAAAGGGTTTTTAGGGCACAAACTCAGCCAAATTTCTGTTCAAGCACCAAAAAAGTGACAACCAGCAAATAAAACTAAAGAGGTAATATATAGTGCATAAGAATACTAGTTAAAAAGGTAACTCTATGGTAAATTATTACAGCAGAAAAATAAAAACATACAGATTAAGGAAGAATAGCTGTCATCAACAAAAACAGATAATACTTTTATGTGCTTCAACTGATCATTTAAAACAGGGCCTCAGCTTTCCAAAGCTTATGTGATTTTCAGTCATGGTCAGCAATGTTTGCTGTCCTGATTCCTCACTTTCCCGCTGTTTTCCATTTCAGATGCAATTCAGTAGATGTTAATTAATACCTGTGATAGCTAATATAGCACCTAGAGGCATTTTCATATCTACTCTTAGCCAGCTGAGAACTGAGCCAGGAACAAAACATAGCTTCCAGTCTTGCAGGGAGAAGTAAACTACCTTTAAATACCCAATGTAATATTTTGTCATTGGTTTGTCTTTTTTCTCAAATGTATAAGAGTGCAAAATGCTTTCCTTGTATATTCTGTACATCTGCTTATTGCATAAATTCTGCTTCTCTAGGTGTTTTAGGGTCCTGCAAGGAGATTGTTACAGCACTGGTATACCAAAAAGAGAACCCAAGAATAGAGAAGCCAGAAAATATGGGTTTTTCTCCTCCTCTTCACAGAGAGGTCTGAGCTACAGCATTTCAAGGAAGTACAGTTGTCAGGATTGCTCTGAAGTTTACAGCATGCTCCTAGACCTGAACCCAATGATGTTAAACAGGACCGGTAAACCAACTCCGATTTTTGGAAACTTCTGTCATTGAAAGCACATGCCAAGATAAACACAACCCAGAATGCACAGGCTATGAATCTCCTCTTTCCCAAGCAGTCACAGTTCCAGCATCAAGACTGAGGCTCGGTTCGGCTCCTGTTCATAAAAGTGAGTGGGAATGAGTCCAGAAACGGATCTTTCAATTTCCCTTGGTCACTGAAGTGCTGCCCACTGTCCTGTCAATGAGCAGCTTGTGCGAGAGCCGTGGACGGTTTATCTGCTCAAACATTTACAGACTGAGGATAAAACAAAGACCTGGAAAGCAAAATGAACTTAAGTCAACAGCAAAAAGCCAAAAGAAACCCCAACAAACAAGTGAGTCACCAAAGTTCAAGTGCACAGTACCTCTAAATTTCAATTCAACAGGCATACAAAGCTATGGCTCTTACTTCCAGTAACAGGGAGAGTCATGCTTTTTACCTCCTCAGTGGAAAAGGAACTAACATGATGAACAGTAACTTTGGATCAGGAGAAAGACCTGAGGCGTTGCAAACAGGCAGCGGAAGATTTAGAGTACACGCAGGCGAGTGCCTGACAACCAAGCCTATTTTACACATCCCAAAACATCTGATAATTTGGTAACTAATACCCTGAAAAAAACTCCATTCCAATTCATTTTACTGACATGAAACATGGTGTTTAGATCCAATGAGGATTTACTTACCAGAGTAAATTTTTCATTTAAAATCATGCCTTACAGCTATCAATGAAAGCTATTTGCTATCCCCAAAACATGTATTATCTGATGTTATATTACTTTATCTAAAGTGGGCAGTAAATAAAATTCATAAGCTGCAGCTGCTAATCAATATGCTTTAATTGAAGACTACATCCAAATATTCATTCTTAGAGCTATTTGTGAATTTCAGATGTGTCATTAAGGATAAAACAGATAAACTACTTTGCTACTTCTGATGTCTATAAAATTGAGCAACTTTATCTAGTTTTATCTAGTTTTATTCTGAAATGCAAAATCACAGCCAGCAGGCTTCCCATGTTATTTACAATAAATTAGTGATGAAGGGGAAAGGTTTATTTTTCAAAAGGGTGTAATTATGTGGTCTCACATATCATTCTATAATCAACTCATTCATCCCAGCTTTTAGAAGACATCTTGGAAAATATCAGGTTTGGGTTTCTTTGTTTTGCCATTCCAGACAGAATCCCCAAAGGCAGCAAAATTAGCTTCCAATTTGTACCTGAACTTGAAACAGCTTGTCTTCCAATTAGATATCAGTTGTTAAAATGAGCCAAATTAAACATGGGCTTTAAGGTGGAGCATCCAGCTGTGCTGGCCAGGCCACGACTGAGAGCTGTGTCTTTCAGATTTTAGCCTTCATATGAGGTTATCTTGCTAATGGACAACAGACTTGATATTTCAAATATAAAATTATCATTGCTGACACTATGGCAAAGAGAACTTAAAACCAAAACAAAACATCAACCAACCAACCAAAAAACCCCAAAATACAAAAACACCAAAACCCCCCAAACAGGCTGCCTCTCCATTTTTATTGTTCAGTTAAAGTCATATCCTGACATAACAGCTGAGGTTAGAAGTCTTGAGGCTTTCAAGGCATTTATTCTGGTGTTTCCAATTTAGGATCATTTTCTGCAGGTGCTCCCTATAATCTTTGTTGAGGTCAAGACCAACCAGCCTACAATAGCAGGGAATGATTACCAGGCAAGTACTCACGAGATTTATTTTTAGTTTTGGCAAAAGCAGGAATAAGCAAACATATACTTTGCAAGTTTATTTGAAAAGTTCAGTCTATTTCCTAAATATTTATTTTTTGGCCCCAAATCTGCTATCCTTAGTATCTGGGATAATATTAAGAAAACTGCACTACAACTGACGCAGAGGTTCGCCTCATCTGCTTATTTCCATTTATTTTGTCAATATGTCACTGTTTGCTTTTAAAAATAAACAGCAAGTACTGTTTCAGTCACTTTGTTTCCTAAACCTAATCTCTGATGCATGATCTTTATAAAGAAGATGAGGAAAATACTTATACTAAGAATGCAGATTGCCTTTTAATGATCCAATGCACAGAAATTCACTATAGTAATAACTGAGCAAGTATTCTCCAATACATAAGAAAGGTTGAACTTTCACCACTTCAAGGATTAAAAAAATTAATCAGGTGCTCCATAAAATGCCAAGGTTTTTCTGTACTAACTTAATTAATTTACATGTGTATAGATTATTTAAGCTTTATCTGATGCTCAGGCAAAGAAACAAGAGGACCGTTTCTGTGCTAAGGGCTGTTTAAGGCCACAGGACTTGTCCCTCCTCCCCACAGTGCACAGGTCAGCACTAACCTGAAGATACTGCTGTGTGGCCCGTGCGCTGAGGGCGGGGAAAGTGAGACAAGGCAGGCAGCCCATTTTCTCATGGATCTAGTTTTTCAGTGGCTGCTATCAAATTCATTGAAGCAAGGATTTGACTGAGTAGGAAGATAGAATTACGTCTCCTTCCCACAGCTCAAGGTCAGGATACAGATGGAGGAGGGCTGTGAGGCATTTTATGTGCATTTATTGACTTTACATTCTGACTAAATTTCCAAGCTGAAAGTATCGTACACAAGGATTAAGACATGGCTAATATTTAGTCACATATTAACCACATTGATACTGAATCTTAGCAGCAGCCATCTGAACAGCATACCAGACTACTCAAATAAAACCCAAATTGGAGATTTCTCGTGTCTAGGTAAAGACTTGCAACTTGGAGGCAGCTTGGAGGTACAGAACAGAGGAGGGAACTGTAGTTTCACAGGAGTGTAAAGATTAAAAATGCAGAAAAGTATCCGCATGAGACGTATAAAACACTAGTCTGCATTGATTCTCCAGCCTTTGGACAGTTCTGAGAGTCTGACTCTTACAGAACTCATACTAAACCAGATGTAGGAGTAAGAAATGCACCAGTGCAGTATCTGCTTACTTGTTCTTCCATTTTGGACATACAAATACAAAAAGGTTTCTTTGGATCCTAGAATACATAAACACAGACAGACAATTTTAGCCTGTAATAAACATGAACACATTGCCTTCCAAAGGCAGTATGACAATCCTGGCCAAAAAGCCACCCCTTTCTGCCTTCTTTCCCCTCATCCCAGGGGAATTGTAGCTGAAGTACGGTTCATCTATCTCTCCATTCCCAGCTTTTAAACTTTCCTCCTTTTCTCTCACACCCTTTTTCCAAGGCAAGGTTTGCTCCAATTGTTTCTCCTTGAGAGAAGATTCAGATGCCCCTTGACTGAAGAGGCCTCACTTAAGAAAAGCATTTTTGAGGAGAAACTTTTCAGAGCTTGCCTCACAATGCTCCCAGCAATTTGCTTCATCAGCATATAGTCAGCAACATAAAAAAGCAGTCCAAACCAGTACCCTGTAGTTTTACTAGATGAATTGGAAAAAAAAAAAAAGCAGCATATATCTAAACACTGGGTGGGAAAAAAGCTTTTATGGAAATAGATTTGATGCTACAGTCCCTTTGTCCTTGAGTTCCAGAGTCTGAAGGAAAGTAGCTGAGTGAAGGACCAGTGACCACCTCAGCAGCTATGTTGTCTGAGTTTATTGCACAGGAGCTTTCAAAGTTCATTATATATTATTACACACATATTGAACCACAGGGCACTTACCCAGCATCTAGTGCATCATTTCAGCAATTGTCAGTGACTGGTTTAATCCATATAATCACCTCGATCTCAGCTCTTATTTCATTTCTGGTCACTTTTTAATTGACCCTAAATGATTAGTTACAACCAAACAAAATCATAACTGCATAATATTTGACTGCTAGAAAGTAATTTTCAGTCCCTACCACTATGTAATATCTCACATTCAGAAAAAGTCTAAAACCATTTTAACAGTATAAAGTATATTGCAAATGCACTTAAAATAAATAAATCAGTTGTTGCTACATCACCTACTATCAAGAAATGTGAAATTGCCAAGTATTTTTAGCTGAGTTTGCTCTGTAAGGCACACCACCAGTACAAATCTGGCTTATATTTACTTTGCCCAGAAATCCAGGAGCTGTTAGAGGGAGCAGATAGCTGCTCAAGTTAAAGCACATTATCTCACTATCAAAAGAAATCCTGGGACACTTTACCTTGCTTCACAAGCCTTGGGCAGGGTAAACGGTGAAGAAAATTTCCAGTGGTGCCCAAGCTTATTTCACGTTAGGAATGCAACCCCGCTTGTGCTCTCCTGGGCTGGTCTCATCTCCCAAAAGAGCGTTTACATTTTATTACACAATTTCTTCACTTCATTATGCCCGTTATCACCAATTATGCAAAAATCACGCATCCCCTGGGTAAAGAGTGTGAATTGATAGACAACACAGGCCTCCTTCTGTAACAGAACTACGAGAGATCAGCCTGGGAAACACTTATCGTTAACACATTAAGAAGAGGGAGAAAGCCAGCATGCTCCTGCCTTTTGCATATTTAAATGCAATGCGATGTGGGGCATGGGCGAAGGCAAGAGCCGGCCCCTCACGATACCTCTCTTTTGACCCCCACGGGGGAAGGAGGATGGGTTCACGGCGTGCCAGCTAGTGCAGGGCAGGAGCACTTACGGCACCGCCAGATGTCCTTGGCCCTAAAATTAGATAAGAGCACTTTGTTCCCCCCTTCTTTCAATAAGACAGAATGTGAGATGAAAGCAGCAAAGCACCTCCTCGGCTTGAGAGCCGAAAGGAGCTGGGTCGTAGGCCCGAGAAGTCGATATGCTGGCTCCTGGAAAGGGCTGGGGGAATATTCAGAGACCCCAGCGACGGCCCTGGGATAGCACCTTTGAGTCTGCTCACCACAGTACAGGGAGTGGGGTGTTTATTTGTGTTAATTTTTTTAAGACAATCACATCGTCCCATCATCTAGGGGTTTGGTCTTGGCGGTGTTCATGTAACACAGCACATGATTCCCCCGTTTGGCGGAGATGTCGGACATCCCGCAGTGTCCGGTTGGGGCTGTGGATGCTGCTGCCACACTGCTCCCATGTCCTCCATAGGACCGAGTCCAAGCTTGGGCCAGTCACTGACTCTGGCTACCCGTCCCGCCAGTCCTCTGGCCACCCGTCCAGTGGCAGCTCCTCGGCAAGGGCTACTCGCCCCCTTGGCCGGCATGGCCTGGGGCGCCGCCGCCGTCGAAGACCTCGGGGCTGTCGCCAAGCAGCGAGGTGCGCACCTTCCGCCTCTCCTTGAAGCGGCCCGAGTGGGACACTCGGAGGCTCCTCCGGCTGCCCACGCCCGTCCCGGCGGCGTCGCCGCTGCCGAAGGGGGGCTGCTCCTCCCGGCCGTCGGGGCTGGCGGGGTCTGCGGGGGTCTCGCTGGCGGCGGGGGGCGGTGGGGCCGCCGCCGCGTCCTTGTGCTTCTTCTTGCTGCTCAGCGATTTCCACCAGGGCCCCGCCGAGCCGCCCTTCACAGCGGTGCGGGGCGCGGCGGTGGCCGCGGCGCTGTCCGCCATCTCGGGCTCCTGCGGGGAGGAAGAGGGCGAGGGAGGGCTGGCAGCCGGGCACGCCGACACTCCTCTTCCCAGCACCGGGGAGAGGCATGGCCAGCACCCCTCCAGCGCTCCGGGAGCTGCCCGGCGGCAGGGAAGGGAGGAACGGAGGGAGGGACGCATCCTGCACGGGCAGCCGTGCGGGGGGCGCGGGGGGAGCGCTGTGCGCCGCCCGCCTCCGTGCGGAGCTGCGGGCAGAGCCGCGGGAGCCCAGCGCCGGGAGCCGCTCCCCGCACTCGCCACCCTCATCCCAGAAGTTGACCCGGGGTCCCGTACCTTGGGGCTGCTGGACGGGACCGGCAGCTCCCGCAATGGGGCTCCGCTCCCTCCTCCTCCTCCTCCCGCCCCGCCGGCTCCCGGCGCAACAGGTACTACGGAAGGCGACACTGACCTGCGGCGCCCGCCCGGCGCGGCGGGAGCGCTCCGCTGCTCCAGGGGAAACGCGGCCGGGAAGGGGCAGAGCGCTGTGCGAGGTGCGGCAGGTGCGGGCCGGCCCCGCGGCTCGGCCCCCTGGGCGGGGCGGCGGCCCGGCCAGCCCCGGAGCAGGGCGGCCCCGCTCACCTGGCTCACCTGGCTCACCTGGCTCACCTGGCTGTGCGGGGAGGAGGGGCCGGCCCCGGCTCCGTGGGGCGGGGAAAGGTCGCTGTCCCCTGCAGGAGCGGAGAGACGAGGGTGGGGGGAAAGGAGGCAGGAGCCTCAGCGCAGGTGAGGCAGCACCGAGAGCGCGTAATGAAATCCGGGGCTGCCGAGGGTGGATGGCTGCGGTGTTGGCAGTGTGCGTGGCTGAAACAAAATATCACGGCTTTTTGTTTGTGCACGTGATGGATGTGTGGGGGTGTGAAGCCTTGAAGAAAACAGAATTGTGTTTAGCTGCCCATCTTGAAAGAAACGAATGAAGCTCTAGGTTAGACCATGCAGTCTGCTATTTGTGTTTGAACTGGTTTAGTATCAGGACTTTGAATTTCTTTGTAACTGCATATATGGCTATACAAACGACTTTACCATACAAAGAAAAAGAAGAAAAGGAGAAAAAGTATTTGCTTGTGCCACACCATGTATTAGAAGTGATGATTTGTTCTTTGGAGAACTACTCCATGTAATATGCATTTGATCCATAATACCCTTCCCATCAGCTACACAGTTACTCAAGATTGACTGTGATGATGTGGGGGAGTTCATGAAAACATCCTACTTCAACCTCATCTTCTTTTGCAGATCACCTTCTGCTACTTGCAGCTTCCCTGAAAAGCCCATAAAGATAAGAGAGGAGGTATGGAAATTGGNCGCTGCTCCAGGGGAAACGCGGCCGGGAAGGGGCAGAGCGCTGTGCGAGGTGCGGCAGGTGCGGGCCGGCCCCGCGGCTCGGCCCCCTGGGCGGGGCGGCGGCCCGGCCAGCCCCGGAGCAGGGNTTGAACTGGTTTAGTATCAGGACTTTGAATTTCTTTGTAACTGCATATATGGCTATACAAACGACTTTACCATACAAAGAAAAAGAAGAAAAGGAGAAAAAGTATTTGCTTGTGCCACACCATGTATTAGAAGTGATGATTTGTTCTTTGGAGAACTACTCCATGTAATATGCATTTGATCCATAATACCCTTCCCATCAGCTACACAGTTACTCAAGATTGACTGTGATGATGTGGGGGAGTTCATGAAAACATCCTACTTCAACCTCATCTTCTTTTGCAGATCACCTTCTGCTACTTGCAGCTTCCCTGAAAAGCCCATAAAGATAAGAGAGGAGGTATAGAAATTGGTGAATGCAGCTTACTGAGGAAGAGGAGCCTGGGGCATGCGCTTTGCTCTGTAGATTGCCCTCTTCAAACCCAAAGGCTTTTGGATAGGGAAGCATGTGTGCACACACACTTGAAAATACTTCAAACTGTCTGTCATACTAACTAATATCAGCAGCAAAAAAATTTCTCCTATAGAATAAAACAGTAACAAAAGATGACCTTTACATTCTCTCCTAACAAGTAAGCAACTAACCTTTTCTAAGATGCATAGCACCAGAACATCAGGCTCTCTTGGGCCAAGGACAGCAACAGATCATAGAGTCAAGTTTCCCCATGTGAATATGACCTACTGCTTTGCTACTCACTTGTATCTATAGAGAAAGAGAACACCAGCATCTTTCCTCATCTTGTGTCTCAGGGAAGTGCCTGGGAAAAAGGGAATTTATGTTGAAAAATAGAGAGGTTTTATTTTTAAAAGCCCTTTTCACAAAAATATTACTGTTTGTCATTTATAGATTCCACTCTGCAAATAGGCTTATACAAACAATTTACTATTTGTTTGTTATTTTGATTACCTGACCTCTGAGTGCACAAAATGCCAAACTTACAACAAATCAGCGTGGTTTTTTCAGTTAAACTCATTTCAAAAAATCCTACGAAGGAAAGGATTTGTCCCTTTTGACACTGTACTGAAAGCCAGATCTGCTGAAAAAAGAGGGCTAGGTTGGAAAGCTTTGTAAGAGATGTGCGAGTGGGAAGGTGCTGCCAGCATGGTTATGTGGTGGCACAGGAGGACAGCAAAACCTGCTCTGCTTTTGAAACTCACAGCATGCTGTTCCACAAGATTGTCACTAAGGTTAGTGTTTATATGAAAACAACCCTGACAGTGAAAGGGTATGCTCTCTCCCTTTCTTGCTGCAACAGTACTTTTTGCATTCCTTCAGTATTTACAGCACTGATTTAAAAGGGAAAGTAAAATACCCCATTGCCTCTTTCAATGCATGGAAGTTAGGTAGTATATTCATTTAATAAGACCGTTGCAGTTAAATTCTGTCCTGTCTTTACAGGAGGCTGGGATAAAAAGCAGTGGAGTTCTGGAGTCCCAGCTAGGGTAGATGTGCAGGATTTTAGCAGATGCCCCAGTATACTGCAAATTAAAACTGTGGGGCCTTTCCTCCATATTGTAAAATGATCTTTTTATGTACAATATGTACATATTGACATCAGGTTTATTCATAATTCTGCAGATTCTCCAAAATTCAGAAATACGCTGGTATTTTTAAGACTTAGATTCTCAAAGACTAATGTCAGCTCTCAAACTAATCTTACTTACACCCACTAATTATTACTGTAGTGAAAGAAAAAAAAAAAGTTGTGCTTGTTGCAGTTCCTGTTGTCCTTTTTCCAAACTTTGCAGACCTTACTGTGCTCTAGCTGCAACGAGGTTCTGGAAACCTTAAATTGCCAAACCATACCCTTCCCTAACTGTGTTGAGGGGATCCATCTCTACTGGCAGGAGAAGAGAGGCACTGTTCACTTCAGGCATCAGCCTTCCCAGCTCCATGGAACCTTTTCATTTCCAAAACTCTGATATTAAATGCAGTTATAGGATGTCTTCAGAAGCATAAAGTGTGCTAGTGAATATACTGCTGGATCTCTTATTTATCTCAAAACCCCAGAACATCCAGCAAATATACTGGATGTTTGAAACTTGGGTTTCTCAAATGCTAACTTTAAGGCCAGGGACATGTTCAAGCCAAATGTAGAAAAAAGCATATGGCACTGGTACCTATAAAGAGAAGACCTCTGCTTAGGTGCATATTCCCAGCAATATTCAACATGTTTGGTTCTTCAAGTTTCAATTCTTAAACTCTGAACCCTGCCCTGACATAAAATTAAACAATTGGCTCATAGAAAATTGCAACACGGATACCTGATGGCACAAGTTAGTCCTTTAGCATTCAGCAGGTCTTCGAACTCTCAAATCTCAGAGCCTAAATGTCATGTTAATTTAAACCAAGGGACCTCTGTGTACAGGGAAAGATCACACAAAGAATCGGTTCCCATCTGCATCAGGCTGCTCAGAAGAAGCCAGCAGTAACATCAATTCTAGATTTAGATTTTCAAGTATTAGCAGCATCTCAAATCTTAGCCTTTACCATAATAACCACAGGAAGGACTCCAACCATTTTATAAAGGGGAAGAACATTTTCCCTGTTGACACTGTGGGACTGCAGCATCCATTCCCAAGCTAGCTCTCTCCTGCCAAAAAAAAAAAGCTTCATAGGTTTGAACCCTGCACCTGGTGAATTTAGCCTGTTAGTGGTGACTCCCTGCCACAATTTTGAATGTTGGCCTCTGTCAGTGCCTGTGCACTGGTCAGGCATGGTTTCAAGGCAGTGAGAGCAAAGAATTATGTTTGTCCCACCCATAGTCATCCAGCTTTATTGCAGCTGGCTTTGCACTCTCAAACACTTCAGTACACAGCCACTCCTCAGGTAACAGTCATGGATTGCACCATCTCAGCCTCTGAGCAGGAAAACACTAGTCTGATGGACTGAAACACAGCCTTTGCAGAATTTTTGAATCAGTGCCTCTAGAAAAAAATTTACTTTCAAAGGCCACAGGTGGGCCACTGAGAGGACCTCAGTTAAGTACAGTGTACCGTGGGCAGGGCAAGACTTTGTTGACTCCATGTTATTGACTCACCCAGCTGTAATCTTAAATTAATTTTCAAATCTTACCTCCATCACTAGCATGGACCATATCCTTACTTACCTGGGCCCTAACAGTAGCTCTATTGAAGGAAACTAGTCCTGTAACTGAATGCAAGACATTACATTAGTGCTAGTACTCATCTTCATTAAATGGGAAGTTCAGCTGCATGAATAAATCTGTCTCAGAACACAATAGATTCTGAAACTTTACCTAAAATCCCTGTAACTATAAGGAAGGCTGAAAACATCATCAAAACAGACTGTAAACACAGCTTCTCAAATGCTGAGTTCCCAGTCAGTTGCCAGCCATCCCATGAATTAATCCCCACAGCAGAAGCAAACAGAAAAGTGTAGGCCTCTGACATCAGCCCTTTTCTTATGTTTGCATATCCAGCAGCAAACTCAGTCTGACTCTTTGAATCTGAAACTCTAAAACTTGTCTTCTCTTTCACCCTTCACAGAATCACAGAATATTCTGAGTTGGAAAGGACCCACAAAAATCATCAAGTCCAACTCTTAAATGAACGGGCCATATGGGATCAAACCCACAACCTTGGCCTTATTAGCACTATGTTTGAAATAACTGAGTATCTGAAGATAAAACCAAGGTCCTGTTCCTACATCAGAACAGAAAAATAGAGATATTTTTCTGGTGACTATTGACACCAGTACCATTCCTAGCTCTGCAGGCCTTGCAAAAAAATCTGTTCATCCAGTATTCCTATTCTTAACCAGAAAACCCACACATTCAGTAGAAAGGGTTGGTTGACATCAACATGCTGTACTTTTTGCAGCTTCTGTCACAACTCAGTTCTTCAGGCTTTAGATTTCCAAAGTCTGTCCCTAATTCCTATTTAAATTGCAAATGTGAGACTCATGTCTATAAAACATCCCCCCCCCAAATAAATAACAGTCCCTTATTGACTTCATAATACTGAGGGCTGTGCAGCATGTAGTAACAATACCAGTTCCTCAGTATCTAGATTCCTAACTGAACCTTAAGTATCATCTTGCTATGAATGCCTATGGACTCCAGTCTCATAAAGTTCTTGGGCAACAGCATGTGGTAAATAATATGGATCTTCTTGCACATTGGCCATACCCATATGTGCCCTACAGTAGAACAGAAAATAAGGTATCTTCAATATAGCTGCCAGCAATTTATCTTCAAGATCTACAGTTCCAAACCATACAGCTAACCCTACTCCTCATTCCAGCCTTCATTTTAGTGATAATAAATGGCTCATGCTTTCAAGAAAAGAGAATACTTTGACCCCCCACTTTGTCAGACCCTGCAGAGCCCTGCAATGAAGGCAGTGTCCAGCGGCAAGCTTGGTTTGTGCCATCCCCAAGTCCACTGCAAACTGAACCCTGACAGTTTCTCTACTTATACCAAGCTGTTCATTTCTATAGTAGCATACAAAGCACTTGCTCCAACTGACAAGCTTTCTTCCTAACTGCAGTCTTTATGGCATCCTGCAATAATCCATGTCCTTCAGGCTTTGAACTCCCAATCCTAGCTCTAGCTGTAGCATCACCATAATTATATCCAAAATACCATGCCTTCAGAGAAAGATAATGTAAAGTATGGCCCCCACTGATGTCCTGAATCTGCAAGCCCTGGAGCATTCAGCAATAATCATAGTTCCCTAAGGTTCAGATTTCTGAATCTTAACCATTATCTTTAATCAAGGAATTATCTCTACAGCTAAGGAACATAAATTGTACTGATGCTCTCACTCTTTATCTCCATAAGCCCTACAGTCTCTTCATTCCCTTTAGATAGCTGTAGGGGACAGAGCAATATAATTCTGCTTTGAAGATCCAGTCAGATGGCATTCTTCTGTAAGTGTTTGTGAATTACCTTTCTACTCAGAGTTTTCATGGTTTCAGTCCCTGGTTATGGGCAGGGGGTCTCTTGGCACTGGAATCTTCTTCTTCCCTTCACTGCAGACCTTGACTATTCTAGTCAATCAAGAAATAAGGTGTCCAGACAAGCTCCTGCAGCTTATGCCTTTGAGCAAGGTTTGGGGAGAGTGCAGCATCAAGGCCAGATGTCATAGTCTCTCCAGCTGCCGCCACTCTGGGGAGCTTGAACAGCTAGAGAAGTGCCCACTTGTGGACCCCTCTGTGTCTTCCTCCCAGCCCCATCTCTTTTTCTGCCCTCTTCAGCCTCTTCTCAGACAGCGAGGCAGCACAACCCAGCCATTAACAGGGTCAGGCTCTGATCAGTACTTTGCATGAGGGAGCATGATGCTGGCAGCAGCTGAAGAGGCTGTCACTGTCTACATCTCCACATGGGAAGAAGGGGAGACAGCAGCAGCCTAGCTGGGTTAGGAAAATGCTCTCCCTCCAGACATGTGAGTCCAGGCAGGGCCTTATGCAGTTAATCATTTCAGTGTCTCATTTGCACAGATGTGCATTGTGCAGTGTTTGAGCTTATCATAAATGACACAGTTGCTCCATGTGCTCTGCAAACTACTTTCAGCACCTACCTTCACTTTTGCCTCTTCCATCCCTGGAAATGTTCAAGATGAGGTTGGACAGGGCTCTCAGCAACCTGACCTAGTTGAAGATGTCCCTGCTCATTGCAGGGGAATTGGACAAGATAACCTTCCAACCCAAACAGCCGTATGATTCTGTGATTCTGTAATTCAGCTCAGCTATTTATTACTCCAGGCATTCCCAGAACCTCTCCAACATCTCCCTAAGACCAGAGTTTAGCCCAATACCACATCTGCAATCGCTCTTCCCTCGTGTGTACTGAATTTGGCAGTAATACACAGCTTAGGTCTTTCAAAAGCCTTGTTTCAGGAGAGATCCCAAACCTGATACCTTCCTTTGCAGAGTCTTAGGCCAAGTGCCCCTGCAGCACTGTCTCCGTCAATTAAGCTCAAATGTTGTAGGAGTTTTGAGAACACTAAGTATGGAAGAAAGTGTAGTTTTACCTTTTCTTTAGAAATAACATGAATTCAGTTTGCTTTGTGCTCTGTTAGATCCATTCTGTAGCTTAAACATACCTCAGCTCACAGGAGGGCTGAGCACAAAGCTCTGTCTTCTTTGTACCTTCATTTAAAAAAAAAGTTTTCTTTATACACTTTTGTTTCTCCTTTTTTTTCCCCTGCAAATTCTTCTTCCTGAGTAACATCTACATACTTTGTCCAATTCCAGTGGTATTTGACTGTGTGAATGAGATGAAGCTCAAGACAACTAGTATCTGAGTAGAGGATCTCCAAATCTATGTCTCAGTTGAGGAAACCCTTCAACAGTTCCCTGTCCAATGCCCTTTCAGTACATGTGTGCTTTGGAGTCAGACACAGAGCATGCTGCCTTGTCTCCAGTGCAGTGTTATCAGAAAACAATTCCTTTGCTCAGCTGCCCTGGCAGGTTCCAAATATTTAAACCTGACAGCAATGTATCTTGCAAAGACAGAGGTATAAAGAAGAGATTTCAACTGTTCCACTGCAGTTTGGAAAGCTATCACCTTAGACACCATTAATGTAACTTGATGTAATGTTTTACTGATTGTGGCTAAGACTTCTGCTTTATGGAAGGCAACTTATGTCACTCCAGCAGCTTTGAGGCTGTACAGAGTGGCATTCCTGACATCAGGAGATGAATGGCATACAGGATCAGGAGTGGATGGCTGCAGAAGGGGACTGCTGCTTCACCAAAGGCCATTTCCAACAGCTGGAGCAGAACAAGGTTTCTGCTGAACACCTGGCTGCAGGCAGACAGTGGTATGTCACGTGCTTCCAGAGGTGCAGAACTATGTTCCACTCGATATGAAATGACCCAGCAGGGAAGTTACATCAGCTCAAACACAGCCTCATGAAGCATCTTTCAAAAGACTCTTACTACTCCCTAGTAGTGTCTCATGTGAGATGAGCCACTGTGCTCTTGCTTAATGCTTTGAAGCAAAGGGAAGGATTTAATGTAATCTAGTCAAATCCATTTTTTAACCTGTGTACTGGGGTATTGGTTTCCATTAAAGGTAAATATGACTTTTCTACTGTCTTAGCAGTCAGCATTGCAGAGGAAAGTCTGCTGCCTTCCTCAAATGGTGAATCTGAAACAGCAACCATCCGATCTCAGCGGTGCAGCTCAGCCCCAGGTGCAGCAGCGACGGCCACGGTAAGTCAGACATAAGAGATGAAGCAGGCGCAGCACCAGGTGGCACTAATGAGGTGTGGAGGGGACAGGGTCCTTTGACCTGCATGCTCAATATGCCCCTGAGGATGCTGGATGTCAGGTGACCAGTTAGCCAAGTGAAACATGGACAATTCACTAGACATTTGTGTTTGAAGATGCAGAATCATACTTATCCCTCTGTCCAACAGATTGGAAACTTCTGCTCTCCAGACACTAAACATGAGTCTTTCTAAGCACACTGTCTTGTACTGCCATCAAATCCTTCAGATGGGACGTGTTGAAGACTCCAGAGAGTGAGACATGCTAAAGCTACAAGTGTGTGCCTTAAAAAAATAACTCAATACTGAACTGACCAGAAAAATATAAAGAAAATCATTGTTAGTCAAATGTCTGTATTCATGAGAGTGGAAAAATACTTTGATGGCACTGATTCTTGGATATTGATTAGATTGATATTGTGATTCATTGCTTGCTTGAAGTTTTGCACAGAGGTGGTTCTCAGAAAATAAATGTTTGTGTGGGCTTGACTGCTATAGTACGGGCATCCACGTGCCAACCCAAAACTGCTGACTTTCAGTAAAACTGTTCTAAATTTTTGAGTAAGAAAGTTTCCAGCAATGTCAGGATGGTAATTAGCGATTGATTTTCACTTGGCAGCTTGCCATGCAGAAGTGACAGACACGAGAACTCTTTTAACACATTTAATGGGATTTTTCCTTCCATTTACACTATCATAAATTACAAAGCATATTTCACTTCACAAAATAAAACCATTTCCAGATCATTTTTATGACAGTATTAAGTAGTACATAACCTACAACAAATAGTCCTGTACAAGGCAGGAGGATCTATGGAAGTATTTGGAACTCAGACTATTTAGCATTTGCTCTGCAATCTGGGTTAATCTATCTAGCCCTTAGTTATTTCTCTAGAAGACGACAAATTTACAGTCATATCTCTACCTCCCTTCATTATCATCGTTACACGTATTTTTCAATTTGAATAGAAACATGTGCTCCCTGAAATAATTCAGGAAACTCCATCACTGAGTTACCAAGCATATGATACAAATGATCAAGCTGTGGGAGTATTAGACTTTTTTTGTATTGAAAACTCAGTCTGGTAGTAAAGTATGTTGATTTTCTATGCTTGCAGAAACATCTCATGCTGAGAAACAGTTTTAACATTAGGAATAAGTTGCAGTTAGACTATGAACTCTGTAGGTCAATGTTTGTGAGGGGAGAAAAATATTAAAATTTGGTAATAATTAAATTTACCAGCTCCCACATGTCCTACACATTCTTTCTTTTTTTCTTTCTTTTCTTTTTTTTTTAAGAAACCATCAGGAAACACATTCAAGATAAATACCTACATTTTTAGCAGATTTACTGTACATTTATAAATACAGAAACATGACAAAACATAACTCAACTTTTACAGAAAAACCAAATCCTTCATCATTCACCAAAAAAAGTGCTGACTTTTTAACAAGGCCAGAAAATATCCAGTGTCCCAGCTTCACTTAACTTACATATTACTGTAATCCAAGAAAAATCTGGCATATGAAATTGATACTATCACCAGGACTTTTGAAAAATTCTCAAGACCGTATTTCACATGGGACAAAAAAAAAAATAAAATACTATGTTTTGGGAAATAGAAATGGCTAAAAGTGTACAATCTTAGGATACTAGTGCCTAAATGCAAAGAAACCTAAGGAAAGCTGAAATATGCACATGAAAATTATTCTCCTTTAAAACATTTGCAATGGAAGAGGTATGTCAGGATAATACTGCATTAGTGGCAATTGTTTTCAATATATCATAGCAAAAATGCAGGAAAGAATTATGTGGAAAATAATCAATGCACCGCACTGATTTATAGTTTGCTAAAATAAAATGCCATTCTTTCAGCTAGGTAAAGTAAAAATATCTTTTTAATATAGGTTCTGTTTCACAAGTGACATATATAATTATGTCTCATGAAGAAGGAAATGTATAGGCGTATACAAGTAACACTGATTCAGTACCTTTTTGCTTTTCTAGCCATATTAAAATATGTTTTGTGTTTCTTAATAAGTTAACAATAAAATCATTTGAAACTTCTTGAAACAAATATACATCTGAGGCAAGGCAAAAGACACAAGGTAAGAGGATTTTTTCTGACCTTCTTTTTCCCTTCTACAAAGAGGCATATGTCTATAAGACATAGGCTTTCCCTAAACATTTTGGCATCCATCTGCAACTTTGCAGAAATTGAAGTGCAGTCAAGGAACTCTTCCTTTCTGTTTAAAAAAAAAATTAAAGAAATGTTGTTTTTCCTTCAAACTAATTATTTAAAACCAAATGGCTTTGAAGATATGCCTCTCTGTCTAAAACAGAACATCTTCATTTTCTATTAAAATCTGCACAATTAACTTCTGGTACCGCATGTCATTCAGTGTAGCAAGGGTACTGTCCTCTGGAGGTCTCATTAAAGTAGGTCCAAACACTATTCCAAGGTTTTCAGCATTCATGAAATTCTCCTTTTCATGCATGGTAACCCTAAAACAGAAAAAAAAAAAAAAACAAACAAAAAAAAAAGTTATTAGTTGCTTACTTCCCAGAAGAAAAGAATATCTGCATCTTTATTTGTCGTCTTGCTTCACACATCAAGCATTGGTGGATAATGACACTTTTCAGTAACAATTTTTACTTTCACTCAATGTAGTAACTGTTTCCACAACAAGTACAATACAGCTACCATGGGGTTGTGATTACTAGTGCCTTTGAACAGCTGTCCTGCGACTCTTCAGTGATTTTTCCACGTCACTATCTATTAGGGTATAAGAATTAGTGGCAATTGCTTTTTTAAAACCACAATCATGATTTAAATGGTGATGTATGGAATGTTCCCCTACAGTTCTCTGGTGCGCTGTGCTTGGTGTGCACTGGCAGTAGGGGTGTGATACACAAATACAAACCTGGATTTTCTTTAGACTACTGATGCTCTCAGAGATGCTTTGGGTCTGCAGGAACCCACCCCTTCACACATATCTGAATTGCTGGCTGTCTCAGGCCAACCAACAGCTCACTGATTCTGGTCACTTGTTACACTTCTGAAATCCTGGCTGAATCCTGGAGCATCCTGGAGAGGCAGCTTGCTAAAATCAGCTTGCTATAAATGCCATCTATCCTTGACAGAGAACAGAGTCACTTCTAGTAAGGAGTCCAGGCTGTTTTGTTCACTGACACACATCATAAAATGTAAATACAAGAAGAGATGAACTATTTCTGGCTGGAGCAAAGACCACCAAGGATTGGCAGATACTCACAGATACATCCTCATCTTCTAGCACAGATATGCTAGCTGTGCTTTGTAAGGAGCAAATACACACCAAGGCTGTGTAGCCCAAGCCAACTCTGTGCAGATATACATCTAACACTGCTTTCTCTCTGTGTATGTATGCTGCACAGCCTGGGGTGGACCCAGAGAAGAGTCACAGCTTCACTGCAACGTCAGCATGGATGGAGTTGTATGTATTTCACTACAGGGGAGACTGCTCAAGCTATTGCACTTCCTCCAGTTTTGAGCAAAAAGTTAGCAGAAAGATAACTGGAAAAACCAATGAATTGACCAACAAATTCATTTTTTGTTGCTGACATTGGCTTCTGCTGGACTTTCCTGTGCTTTTAAAAACAACTCAGTGCAGTATTTTTTTTTTCCTGTTGAGAAACAGCAGTGATGTAGACGTCGTGATCCTGCAGTCTTTACACAGACTCCCTTATACTGGTGCATATTTTGTCCATGCAGGAAGAGTCCTAGAGGGCTCAAGTTGGAACTCTGTGTTTAATCTACAGAACAGCATAATCTGAACCTAAAGGATTCTTTCCTCCTTCACATTCAGATCTCTCTAGTGGATTCTTCATAGGAACTGACATGAACTTGATTTCCATGCAGATGCCAAAAGCCATGATTTGGGATAAGAGATGAAATTCATTGCGTGACTTGCAGGTGTTTGGAGAGAGAAAGCTTAATCAGGTCTTTGGACTATTTTTGTCTCAAAGTAGCTCAGCTCAACAGCTGAACCAAAGCCTGGACTGCAGTTCAGGAGACAAAGGAAGGCAAGCCAATATATGCCTATTAAAAATTTGCTTCCAGGATATGAAAGTACTGATCTTGCATGCAGCTCACTTGCCCACAGCCTCCATAGGCCTTCTTAAAAGCCAACATGGTTCATTGTGAGTTGTCCATGCATATGTGCTGACAAGGGTGGATATTTACACATCTCATTTCTGCAGAGTCCAAAGAAGCTCTACCGTGCCCAGGTAATGTCTCATCAAAGGGAAAAATTACTCATTTGTAATTACTTGAGCTGAATCAAAATGAGGAAAAGTCTCTGCATAATGAGGACCTGACTGAGCGTGAAATGCACTTCATACAGGTTCTCTGATGCAATTTTACATTCGTTGACGTATTTTTTTGTTGGGATTAATATTGCAGAATAGCGCAGATCAAATAAAGAAAATAGTCCACATTTGTAACTGTGTTGCAAGAAGTGGGACAACTAAGCAGAGAGGATTTTGCTTTATAAAAGGTTGGTAGCTTTATTTCTCCCTTATCCCCTTTTCTGTTTTTTCCAAGTAGCAAACTTTAACCATAGACAAGGAATATCTTGGGCAATATATCCATAAAAGAAGCCCTGCTTTGAGATGGCAGTGCCAGTCTGTACTCAGCTTCAGTTTTTAAATACATAGAAAGACTTCCTGAGGCCTGTTAAATACCCAAAGCAGCAAAGTGCAGTTAGCATGATTTTGAAAGAGTTTTGCTTGAAGTCAGTGAAGTGAGGCACCCTCTTTGGAGCACTTAGTTTTCATAGATATCTAGATGAAAACTTGGAAAACTTGGCAGTACGCTCCCAAGTAACTTTCAAAAACGAAATGTAGGCACCTTTGAAAATTTTGTATGCCTTATGAGGCTTTATGTTTGTCTTATGCATGCCAAAAGAAGCTTTGGAAAGCAAATGAGGCAGAGCGTGTTTAAAACCAAAAGAGATATAACTTGGGCCTGTATTGCTTTTACTAGTCATATAAAAATAGGCCCTGCTTGATTCTTGGCTTACTCTGAGGTAAGCGAACAACTCGTAAGAGACAGCTCTTTCCTTTTAGGGTTATTGTTCAAGAAGACAGATCATGAGGTAAGGGGAGGCAGAAGCAAAGCATGAGCAAGTGCCTTACAGCAGCAGCACATCTAGCACACCTCTGAAGTACTTACCATTTGGTATTTTTCACATATTATCCGCTTCAGAGAAGTGTGACAAATTTCAATTCACTCTTCAAAGGTTTGCAATAATATGCCAGCAAAAGAGTCTATGCTATATATGTGCATAGCTTATATGCGCTTAGACAAACAGCTTGCCTGCTTATCTGTAACATTATTGGTTTAGTGGCAGTGGCCTAATGGAAGCTTTATTGGTACTTTCTGTAATATTTCCCTTTCAAAGCAGAAAACTGTTAAGCTCTTCAAGAATTATCCTGCATGTCAATTAACTCACTTTTTGAGATGAATCATTAGATATCTAAGTGTCTCGTAGTGAGCAGCAGGGAGTAACATCAACACTTCATGTATTGCTTCTAGTCGTTCATCAGGATTGGAAATTTCTGTGAAAACACCAAACAGGATTAATGTTAATAGGGCTTTCCATTTGTAAACAGCAATAAATCAGCAAGATAACTTATTATTATGGAATCATTTACAAGCCATTGACTGTGCTTGGAGGGATAAATATTAAACTCATAAATGTGGAGTTCGTATCAGCAACTTCTCCATCCTAAAAAAAAATGGCTTTACAAAGAAATCAACAAAACAGACCACCCAGGAGTTATCTCCATGGTCTGTGGTTCTATCTGCAGGTCTGTATAGGTACAGTACCTGAGCTTTGTTAAGTGCTTCATAATACTACTCTGCCCAGAACAGTCTCACTAAAATCTTACATAAGATTACTTTCATTAGCCTTCAAAACCAGACAGGAATGTGAATATATGCCTTTAGAGAATATGCTCGAATATGTAAGTTTAGTGAGAGGTTGAAATGTCATGGAATTCCTTTTGAGATTTCTGAACATATTTAAATATGTAGGTATCAGTGATATCTGAGTATCATCACTCATTTAAAACTGTTCGGAAATCTCTCTAAAAGTCTGAGCAGGATTCACTTATTTTACATGAAAAGTATGGATTCCCAAGCTGTGAACTAAGTCAGTCACATTTGCTGCATGACTTTTCATTCCAATGGCACCAGAAGTCCAAGATACTAGAAGATTAAGAATCTCTACATCCTGCTTTTAAGAGATTGGTGCATGGATTGGAACTGCTTCCTCTCGGCATGTTCTTTACAAGCACGAAAAATTTCACTGCCAAAGAGAAAGAGGAGAATGCAGAAGTGAGGTATCTGCAAGGGGAGTGCAAGCTGGGGCAAGACAGAGGGAAAAGGAAGGCAGCACAATCACACAGACAGATCACTCTTCCTGCTGCTTATTGATATACATTATGGATGGAAAATGTAGTTAAAGATTGGTTGAAATTACTATGCAATACTTACTTGCTGCCTCTATGAATTTGGAATAGGTGTCATAGGTGATCACGGGAATTGGTAAGTCTCTGAAGTATAGCTTCAGTGCTCCAGCAATGATGTTTATGTCTGGATAAATACTGGCAGAAATATCAGCCTTGTCACCATCTAGAAAAGGAGGAAGAATCTTTTTGAAACTATGCTAATTTTGAAGCAAGGTTAGACTTCTAATTCAGATTTACTGTGTGCAACCTGACACGAAAAAGCAACCTGAAAGCATTTGGAAGGCTTAAATGAGGATATATTGCTACCAACTTTACAATATATGAATGAGGAATAGTAGTTTCTGTATGTTTTAATAAACAATTTATTTGCTTACATCTTTTGGAGAGACTGGTGACTACATCATGCATATCTGCAGTGCACCATCTCAAACGTACTGTTTTAATGTTGGATAAACCCCCCATATTAATATATTTTGCACCTGGCCCCATTTATTCACTGAAAATAAGCTATTAATAACTTGTTGTGATGTTGTATTTTCTATCTGCAGATGAGTGCCCAGGAGTATGAACCATTTTTTCATTTCCACCTGGGGAAACAGAGGCACAGAAAAATAACATCATTATCCAATGACAATCAGGAAACTAGCAGGAAAAATCAGAGTAAACATCCAAATGTGTCCATAGTGATCAGCAAGTAAAGAAGCTGCATTATTGTCTGGATAACCTCTAATGTTTTAATATTTGACTTTTATTTATAGCAAAGATCTGAATTTAAATAGGTATGCTAAGTCATTTAGCTATATAATTTATTCTGAAATGCGGATTGCAATTTGTTAAATGAATATGGATACTTGTAATGAATGAACAGCTAAACAGATGAATTATGCAACTGAAATGGCATACATTTTGTTTGCCACATTATAACACAGTCAGAACTCTATTACAGAGCACTTTTAAACACATGAGCTTAAAGCTTACAAGTGTTGCTGGGAAGTCCTTGACTAATGCATGCCTTGCAGTGAGTGAAATTGTAAGAACTAGCAGTGAGGCTGGATCACTGTAATTTTTCACCTTCAAATGGCTACATCTGTTCTGTACTACCTAGTACCTTCATACACACATTTTTCTCCACATTGAGAAATCCTGCTTTCCTTCCTTCCCGGGACCTGTCTTTGGTAGTCTTCCAGTAGAAAGATGGGTAGCCATTGGCCAAGTAGTTGTGGCTGTCTGGGTTTAACCTCCACCTTTACCTCAGGCTTCTTTGAGATTAGCTGAAACCCATAGTCCTTATTTCCCACCATTCAGCTAAGGACACCAGCACTCCCTCACAGCAGGTGGTGGAGATTAGGACCATACGGTGTGTGGGGTGATGCAGGGTTATGCTTCCCTCAACAGCAGAGAGGAGATTGCTTCTGTCTGCCAGGAGGTGCAAGCACAAGCTTGGGCTGTTACCACCGAGGTGCTGACATGTAAAGCCGTTGCCTTGCTTGTCTTGCAACAAGTGCTTGTAGATATGCCCTGATACAGACAGATGAGTGGGTGTGCTTGATACATGGCATCTAAGATGGAGATAAAGGCTTTCACAGCAGAGGAAAAGATTTTATATTGATTGTAGACATTTTATACAAACCTATGGCATTAATCTTGCAGGGATACGTCCTGTCCAATGTATGCACGTAATTTTCATTAAGACTAATAGCACTACATGTTCTCATCAAGAGGAGATTATATGCTTATGTGTTTAAAACAAACAGCCTTTCTTGATGCAGCTGAACAGTCTGAATACATCCATCAGCATTTAATTTAATACAGCATCAATAAGCCCTAGGAGGATGTTTACACTGCCCCAATCTTTTGTTTAATCCACACGTTCCAGGCACGGTAGCATTAGTCTTGTAAAGCTTTGTGTGGAGAGCTCTATTTAATTGATGGACATTGAGCACTCAAAATGCTCCACTGAAAACAGATACCTCAAAGGAGCCAGCAGCTGCATCAGAACAGATACAGCAAAGCAGAAGCTTACATCTATTATCCAGGTCACCAGTACACTAAATGGAAGTGTTATTTATTTAGTCCTTTTACAAGGCAGCCCTGCAAACTTCTTTAAAGGGGCACTTCAGCTTGAGGTATTTCAAACTACAATGTACTGCAAACATACCTCTTATTTACATATTTACTTAGTGTAGGAAAAATGTATGAATTCCTGAGTCAATGATTTTTCTCTTCACTTCAGAGACAAATACACATCTATTAGAAATGCGCTGAAGTTTATTTTAAAGTGAGCACAACAATACATCTGTTACAATATACCCTACACACTTCTGCAGTGGATATGTAAGGGAAGGTAGACTTTTATTTTCCTTTTGTAGATTTTGGATTTTTTTTTCCCTTTCAGTTTCAGCAATTGAAGGCCCTTGGCAGGCTGCACTTATTTCTTATTCTCATCAAACTCCTGTATTTGTATTTTTTAAAAAAAACATGCTTAAAATTCAAAGCACTAAGAAAGAAAAGCTAACACATGGCTGGAAAAGTCATAACACATTTCACAGAGGATGCTCCGTAGTAGCATTCTGTATGAACTACATGTGATCTATCTTACCTTCTGCATTACCACAATAATTTTTTTTTCACTCTTCAGTACGGGAATTTTCATCTGATTGCAGTGGCCATATATTAATATGGTATTTTTTTAATATATTTTGAATTACAAACATACAATTCATTTCAGCTGTACAAACCTAACCCTGCCCAAACCCCATCATTTATCTTTCCTTGTTCCTTTGACTCTCAGTGTATTTTGTTGTATTATGTTGAAGTTTGAATATCTCAAGATAAAGAAAGTCTTTATTCTTTTTCTTAAAAGTTTCAGCTGACTTTGGATGCCATAGAAATATATCAATAGTTTATCAGAGAATGAAATAGAATAAGCATTACATTCTTAAAGCCTTAGCTATGCCCTCTGAATCCTGAATTAGATTTTTCTTAAGTTCCTTTTTCCTAAACGCTTTGTTTTTATTGCACAACCTTTACCATGCTAACATGCTTCTTTGTGATTTTTCATGGATTTGGCATTTGACAGGTTTTCATCTAAACTGGCAAAAGGGTGACTATGAATTAGGATGCCTTTAAGTACTCATGTAATATTTAACAGCATAGTATTTTTAGCAAGTGTATTGTACCAGCCAGTCATACAAACAAGTGGGAGGACAGAATGCAGTGGTGACAATGGCAGCTCTGTGGATAAAATGCACAATGGGTGTTCTCTGGATGCCACAACGCCATAGCTCAACAATGCTGACAGAGAGCAACTGTCATTCTATAGCACCAACATTCACCAGATTAAATAAATCCACATTATTCCCCTCCTTCTCATTACAAAAATCGCTAAAATGGAACATTGTCAGTGCCTCAGAGAGCCTAATGCTAATTTACAGTAGGGGTATTTACACTGCTTTGGCTTTGGAAGGCAGTCTTAGTTTAAATCAGATGAAGACCAACTTCATCCTGTTTTAAAACCAACTATCACTGTTTCACTGTGCCCAAGGAATATTATGTGGGATGCTATTCTCTTCCCAAGATGTTAACTTTGCAAACTTGCCTTTGCTTTTCTGTTCTTGCTATAATTCTTTGGAAGCAACAAGTGAGTGTCTCTTTGTCAAAGCAGAATTAGTCAGAGGGAGAGCTGGCTTCTAATCATTGCACCCCTTCAGCTGCACAAGAGATCAGCAGGAGAGGGACCCTACAGCCAAGTCAGCCCCCATGCCTCATCTCTGTATCATATTGTCTTCTGGCCCCTGTGGCTTGACAAAGAGCTTGGGAATCAGAAAGCTTGATGGCATTATTTCAAGGATGTATCCTGCACATTAGAATGGCCTATTTTCAAACTCATTTATTAAAAGCTGCATTTTTGGAGACGCAAAAGTGTACTGGCATTTCAGCCAGGTGCCTGGGGACTGACTCAGAAATGATGGGCAGGGAGTGACCTCTGCAATGACTGAGTGCAGTGTTCTGCTACTGCAGGCACCATGCCATATAACCCTTCTGGCAAACCCTGCAACTTCCACTTTTAAAACCAGTTAAGGCTTTTTTATCCCTGCTCTTACAAGAAGGTTGTTTGAAAGCCTTGCTTTCAGATGGTTAAAAAATGGTCTTTAAATTGGCAAACAAAATTTATTCTTGGCCAGTGTACGTCCTCTAGTACTGTGTCAAGACTTCAGAGTTCTTGTCTCTCATTCATACCTCTGCTCTCAGCATCTCCTTTAACTATCCTAAAGCACATTCACCTTCTGCTGTGCAGTCTGTTCCACAGATGTCTGAGATAGTGATGTGACCAGATATGTCTGTTTCTGCTGCAGCACCTCTCTATTAACCAGAACTGATCAGGAATTTTCCATTTTATTCTTCAGAAACAAATTTTTCCTTTTTTTTCTTTTTTTGAAACTTTAAAAAAAAATTTCCTGTAGTGAATGTGGAAATACAAATTCTGTAAAACTCCCACAAACTTCACTTTCTGGGTAGAAAATTAAATGTGAACAGCAAACTTCCAGGTGGTGTTGGAGGCAGATGTGCCACATGGCTCTCAGCTCCTTTCTCTCCCAGCTCTGTCACCTGGGACAGAAAACTGGGATATTTCTCATCCTTGGGATACTTCACTCCATGCTGCTCTGGCATCCACTGCTAAGAAGAAGTACAGGGCACCAGAAAAGCAATGTTCCCACCTATGAGGCTGGGATGCAAAAGACAGGATGGTGTTCCTGTCTCTGTAAACTTCAATCTGACAGGAAAGTAAGCCCTGAGCTGTCAGGGCTTGCCAATTCAAACTTCTGCCAGCTGACAACCACCTTCTAGCTGCACAGCCTGAAGTCAGAACAAAAAAAAAATCTATCTTGTTTTTCTTTAAATCCTTTCCTCAAAAGAAACCTCAACTCCTTGTACTTTTCCATCTCAATTCAGGGAGAAAACAATTTCAAACCTGGAAAGTTTTGAAAGTCCTCAGCTTCTGGTCTTCAAAATATTCTAGTCCTACAATTCTCATAACAAGGTTTTGTTCATTGCTCTGCTGCATTTAATCATGCTTTTTTTCATTCATGACAACACTCCCTCTTTACTTTCTTAGCCCTTTTCCCTCATGAAACTGTTAAAAAAATGCAGACAGATTTTTATCAATTTATGCCCAGTGGTCTTCCCCACAACCGTTATATAAAAACTCTGTTCTTGCCTTCTCTTTTTCCATGTTTATCCATGTTTTTTTTTTACCTTTGGAAATCCAAATCTGCTAGTCACCTTACTCTTGCTGTGTCTAGGTGCTGCTGCCTTTGACAGTAAATCACACTTTCTTCCCTTCTAATTCAAGTGTGTGTTGCCATCAATTGTCCTGTGACTATAGACAATAAATAGGCAATAAGTTGAAGCGGCTCCAGTGACTCAAAGCATTTGCAAAGGAACTGCAGCTGCAGCAATGTTGAAGTCATGCTCAGACATAAATTTAAATCTTCCAACTCTACAACCTGTGCCTCTCCTTCTAGGTTTCCTTCAGGTTGGTACACTTAGAGGAGTATTAACACACAGAATGAAGGGGTTTGCCAGGCCAGATCAACCTGCAGAGAGCAGAATGGGCCTTGTGAGGACTGTGATCCTCTCAGTAGCATTGTGTCCTGTGACACATCTGCTACACTATCTTCCTGTGACAGCAGTCATGTCACTGTGCATCTCTCTTGCTCAAATAATGGCTGACCTATGTCTGTAAATGCACAGGTTCACAACTGCAGCATCCAACATATTTTAAAATATGTATTATTTTTTAAAGGACATTCCAGCATGAAAACAGTCAGTTTGGAAATCGGTAGTTGGACTTCCTTTATGGTGATATCTGCCAGACAAACTGCCTCCAAACAAAAAGTGTTCAGGCACAGTAAGACGCGCCACCCTCAGACCTCGCTGGCCTGTGCAGCCTCCCCTGGAGCCCCCACACCTTCTGCCATGGGCCCCCAGGCCCTCAGTCCCTGCCTGAGTGACATCCTAGGTGTCTCCAGGTGCATCATGGCCATGCCAGTCTCTGTTCATGTATCCTTCTGGTCGCTACCCTGACCACAGGCTATCTGCCTTAGCCTGGACCCACTTTGTCCCCCATGGGCTTGTGATCACTGGGCTGTGTCTGACCCTATTCCCTAACATGACAGAGGTAATACCTGAAAAAATTAAGTAGGAAGGAAAACCCTATTTATGGGAAAGGAGAAGAATATTCATGTAACTTCTTAAATGTACTTGAAAGGATATTTTCTATTGATGAAGGCCCTATCCTGCACTCACGTAACACTTTAAATTAGTCCTGTGTGCAAAGACTGTGTGCACAACCAGAACCAATGTAATCAGTTCAATCAAATCAGAATGGCTACGAAGATCATAATCAGGTAGTGTTTTAATTATTAATTTTTCAATATGCTGTACAACCAATCTCCTCAATGCTCCTCTCATCTGCTGTGCAGATGTAATCACGTGCACAGTGGTGCAATGCTTTCTACAAGGATACATGCTGAATGGCTTCCCAGTTGGAGTTCCTGGTCCTTACACTCATAAACAGATTAAGCACTGAGTCTGTTAAAGAGAGGACTAAGAACCTTCTCCTGGAACCATCTAGGCTCATACTTGAACTAGGGGCCTAGGCTGTGCTGCCAAGTTGAACAATCATCCAGTCACCTGCTTAGCTTTCTACCCACTGACTCTTAGTGCTTAATTATTCTTTTCAAATATGAAACATATTTTCTTCTTATGAACAGGACTACAGATCAATTTAAGGACTAGGAAATAACAGACTGCTTTCTGTACTTCTGTTTATATCTCAGTTTCATTACTGTGGTACCCATATAGAATCCAAAAGAACTGAAAGGTCCTAGAACTGAAAGCTTAGATGTAAAACTGTACAGCATTAAAAAATGGTGTACCTCGATCAAAGGCCATTTTCACATCTTCAATATGCTCAGTGAAGCCTGAGACTCTGTAGAGGCCCTCTGACTTCAAACCTGAAACAAAAAATTCTTGTTTAACTTAGCTTCAGTAACCAACAAATATTTAGGCTTAAAAACAATAAAGTAACAACACCAGACCTGCTAAATGTAGCAAAATGTTATTTATAATGTGAAACTGGAGCATTTAAGGAACGATCAAGATGATGTTAAATTGTTTTTTTAAAGGATTAAAGAATTTTAGAATTTACACTTTCTGATTTTGTTAGGTACACAGTTAATTTCATTATATTAGAGGAAAATACTGCAATTTACTAATGGTGAGGCATGTGATGTTATTACGATTTATTCATTTTATGTAGGAGATTTTCCTGGATTTGACTATAATTAATAAAGCTTTAGAGGTCTCCCTTCCTTTTACCAGTTGCTTAATGATAAATAGCAATTCAAGTAAAAGACTGCCTTTCCCTATGAGCACATTTCTTTCCTGTTTGGCTGTCAGCTTTTACTTATACACAGCTGAAAGATGTGATAGATACAGTTGTTCTCCACATCAGTACATCCCTTCTATAGTTCTTTCACACAAGAGATCAGCTCACTTGCACAACCCTTCCCCCATTGCTCCACACCAACATGAAATACAGGGCAGCCCAGCAGAGCATGCTGAGTTACATGTTATTTTAATCCTAGAATTCTGTATTGTAACTATGCACCACGTTAACCTACTTTCGAGTTCCAATACACTTTGTTGTCTTAAGAACAAAATCAGAATCTTTCATAGTTCTATGGCAATTAAAGAAAGAAATATAAAGATGTTGAAAAAACAGAGAACAAGCAGCAGATTTTATCTTAATCAATAAATGTACAAGTAAGTGATTAGATCTCAAATGCAATGTAGCTTCCTGCTGTATCATTGGAGTAAAGCTCTTCTGTCTTAGTTCATACTATTCTTTCTATTTGTCCCTGCAATGATGATATAATCCTGGTAGAGCTTTATGGAGCAGTGCAGGGGATTTACTAGTAAGTCTTTGATTCAATTCAGTAGATGATGCGGGGCTTTGAAATCCCTATGCCTAGTATCAGTGTGTTGCTACGCAGATTACTGGGATGCCATGAACTCAACATTATGAGATTCCTGTGCTGAAGTGGTGACTAACAGGGAAATTTGGCTTATTGGGCAGCACAACATACACGTTTGCTCTCCAAAGCGAAAATGCATGAATATTACAGAGGGTATATGTGATTATTGGAGAGAATGTTTTCCTTCAATCTGGTACACGTCTGTTTACCAAAACCCTATCACAAGCTTGAGTTTTGACTGTGACATGCTGCCTGTGCCACAGGATCCATCAGTCAGTAACTGAGCATCACGTGAAACCCTGTGCAATTTGTGTCCCATCATAAAACACCACAGACTGTGACCTCACTTGTCTGAGTCAGCTTCAGTCACTTGGGTTCTCTTCCCCACAATGTCCATAAAGGTTATTAATAATGGATTTGATTTAAACTGATTACTCTGGAATTGGATGTGTCTCTAGGTATTTCAAAATAAAGTAATGATAAAAGACACATAAACATGAACTTAAAGTTCATTTCAAAGTTCACCCCTTTCAGAAGTGTAACATAATACATGTTTTGACATGTTTTCAGAGAGCATTTCAGCAAATTGCATTAAGAAACGCCATGATTTAATTTTACTAGCTAATGCAAAGCAATGTATCACCTACACTAAAAAACCCCTTCTCTCATCCTGTCCTCAGTGTGCATGAGCATACTACCCTGTTTGAGCTTAGCACATAATTCAAGTCATCTTCATTTCATTGTGTCTGCTGGTTTCCTAAGCACACAAACCTCTTGCTTCGATCTCCCGAATGCATGAATCCACAACCATGGGCCTCTGGGTATTGTGGGCTTTCACAAGTGTGGTGAGATCGCAGCAGTAGACTCGCTTTATCCTCTTGAGGTCTGGTTGGCAGTCGTTGGGCACGTATTTCGAGCACTGCTTATGCACATTCAACCCGCAGTCTGTAAGCAAAGTTAGCCAGGTTATTAATTAATACTAATGCTGACAGATCTTGTCTGACAATTTGTTTCCTTGGTCTGTGTCAGGCAAGGGGCACAACTTCCCCATCAGACAGCAAAGACAGAATGACTAGGAAATGTGTAAAAATCTGACAGTGGGAAAAGTGAACTCCAGCAGAGTTGTTAAAGAGCTATAAAAAATCTGGATGTCCCTCACACCCCTATGAGTTGTAAATGACTGCTGGCGCAGTCTGGATCAGTTCATTACTGGACACATAGAACAAGGTGTTGCATTTGACCACATGAGACTTAACTTCTGGAATTTTAGATTAGTCTTAAATAAAATTGGCACAGTAATGACTATCTTCTGCTGGCTGTCTTATGGCTTAGCACTGGTCACAGTTGAATAACCTAAGATTCACCTGAGCACTCAATCTGGGACAGTGCTCTGAGCTAGCATGCTTCACTCCCCCTTCCACATTCCTGCATTGTCACATTTTGGCTTGCTCTGCCACATCAACAGACTCCCCATTCCTGGCTCATCACTTTACTGGTGATTAAAGTCTCTCCTGTGTTTCGTCTGTATGTCAGGTTAGGCATACAAAATGCTGTCAAAGGCATGACGTAAAAAAGTGATTCATTTCGCAAACAGCTCTTGGTGTCTTACTCCAGAGTCAAATCCTACTTTCAGTTGCACGGATGAGTTTCTATTAACTTAAATATCCCTGCTTCATCTCCACAAATTGAATTTTTCTAACAGACTCAAATATTCAGCCAAATTAATTTATAAACTTCAGTAAACACCACCATTGTGAGCTGCATTATCGCACATAACTCGGATTCCTGTTCTAATGCTTTTCCAGTCATGCCCATCACGGATGGCACCCTTTGAGTTAACTTAACATGACTCTATTAACTTGCAGTGCATTTCAGTATTATATCCCATAAAATATTAATCAAGCAAAATCATGTACAAATACACCTAAACATTTAATGGAATTGGGTGGGGTTTTGTGTGTTTCTCCATGCAGTTATTACTGCAAAATACACTGTTCTGTGAAATTTCAATAAATTGAGCAGCTATAGTTAGAATCTTCCCTGCATTGTTGTCAGTGCTGTTCTCCAAACGTGAAGTTAAATCCAAATACATTTGTCTACTTAGAGTTAAATGCTGGTAATTTAATGAGGGAGTGTATTATGTTTCATACTAAATAAATAAGCCTTTTGATAAGTTTAATATTTTATGTATGTGAACAAATACAGCACTATGCATTAGTGAGGTCAGGTTTTGCACACTTGAGTTTAAGATCAAACAGCTTGAAAAGCAAAACTACTGTTCCTCTTTTAATCTCTATCTCATATTCTTTGTGTTATCCTCATTCATCTACGGACAGACAAAATGTAGCAGTAGCTGAGACTGCATTTATTAAAACTGCATTGGTGAAAGGTATTTTGATCCTTCAAACTGCAGCCTAAATTTTAGGTAACAACCACCTCCCCCATCCATGGGAGGCAGATGTCAGAGCTGGATGTATTTGGTGCTAGGCAGAGATCAGGAATGCCTGGAGGTCAGGGCAGGGAGAGGTAAGACAAACAACTTTTGGAAGTGATTGCAGATCTGCAGAAAGAAGTTACAAAAACCTATTTGCAATGCACCAAATACTAGTGCTACTACAAAAGCTCATGATGTGATGATTATTGCATTTTTCTAAGATCATTTTTTCCCACAAAAGAACAAACAATTTAAAAATAATGAAGGCACTATTAAAATGCCAATTCAGCTATAGAGGCACCAGAAAACTCTTGGTTTCCTCTTGGAAAATGAAAGTTATTTTTTTGTTTTATCTTGAGGTGAGATACTTCAGACTTGCCGCAATACATGGCATTTTTGTGGGAAACAGGTGGCAGTCTTTTTTGCAGAGAAGGGCACTTACCACCAGGTGGTGGCAAAAAGAGGAGTTATGAAGCCTAGGTGCTGGCTGGATTTGTCATTGCCAGTGTTTGTTTCTTAAGACATAAAAACATTCAGGGATAACTTTACCACAAATAACAAGTTTTAATGTACACATCAAGGCAGACAGGACCAAGGTGCTACCAAAAGGATGTCACTCTCAGCCCCCAAGGGCTGATGGCTTCATTTCTGAACAACCTAATGAGACAAATGAAAATGATCTAACTTCTGCAGGAGGATTTCTTGCCTTGTTCTGTAAAGACATCCCAGCCCCCACTCCTGCAGGGAGTGCAAGCTGGTGCGGGACAAATATCTGAGCATTTCAAGAGAATGACAGAAAATGGTGAAGGGCTACCTGAACATCTCACTCCCTGAGCGATGAGACCCCACATGAAGTTGGCGCAGTATTCACACCAGTGTGGACCTCGAAACGTATGGACCTGTAATACAAATGAGGGTAGGAGAAATAAATGGGGTCATTGGGAGGCAGATGGTCTGACAGATGGAACAACTGAAATGGATAAACAACAGAAGACTCTGTAGGAGTAAATCTTTACCACACAATGCCCACATCCTTCCGAAACCTAGATGAAATAAACCATGGGAATAGAAATTTGCTTTGATCTTGTAGTTTATCTTTCAGTAGGCTTAACATTAAAGAGAACTGGGCTGTGTACAACACTAAAACCAAATCATTTTTGCTAACTGACATTCTAGCTACAGTGGAGGGAAGCAACCCAGGAGTAAAAAAGTAAAACTAATAATCCAAGGAACTGTAGATAAAAGCAAACAGCATGCTTCCCCACTCTAGTTACCATATTGAACTCACATAGGGAAGAGATGTCAGTAGTCTTTTTCAGCAGACCAAACTTCATTTTGCTACAGTCCACACAGGAGTAAATAGAGAGGAATAAAATGTGCTGTGTGCTGACAGAGCCCACAGCCAGGTTTTGCCCACCACTGCTGCTTCCAACCCTGCTTTCCTAAAGGCTATAGCGGAAGACCTTTTTATTTAAGAAGCGTGTTCTGGTAAAGTAAGCATTTCATTTTCAGTGAAACAAAGAGTAAATAGGTCTATGTCCATGTGAATGGACATGGTATAAGCTAGTTTTGGCCAGAGACTCAATTGAGCCTAACAAAATATAAATCATGCACACTCTGGCTGCTAATGTGTCCTTTTTCTTTTCTCTGCTCTTGTTTACCTGTTGGGTGGGTGGCTGAAAGGCTGCTTCCGCCTGCTGGGAGGGGGAAAGCTGCTCTTTGCTTTTCATAGAGTGAAAAAATGGTCATTGCCCTTTTCAGATGAACTGTGAAGTTTTAGGCTCAGCATTTGGCTTGCTAATGTTTGTGCCCCATTTGTCTGCAGGATCACACTTACACAAGCCTGTACTCTTGAGTCCAGGAAGATGAAGTATTGTGATTTTAATACAGACATCTCTTTCTGATTTCCAGATAAAACTGTGAGTCTGAGTACAAATGGCTCCTGACTAACTATTCAGTCAAATGATTATATGAAGAAGCTTAAAGCACTAGTAATTCTTCCTCCCTTTTGACAGTGAAAGGACAAAACTAGAATGTCTGACTGGTCATAATTATTTTTTGAAATGGTATTTTACCTGTCAGAAAAATGTGTCTCTCTGTTAAACAAGACTTTGCAATAAAGTTTGAGATATATTAATATGACATAGCTACATACTTCTTTCTCATTTTATTTTACTTTGAAGAGTGGGTAGCATGAATTTCAGACATGGCTTTTTGTGGGGGTAAACAGCTGTATGTAACATCAAACTGGTGACCTGAGTTTCAGTCATATGCACTGTGTGACCTTCCGTGCATACAAAACTGCAGATACAACTAATTATGCCTGCATCTTTACCATTTTTAGACTGAAAGCCACATAGTTAGTAGATCTGCACCTGCACTTAATTGTGGGTGAAAATCATCTGCTGTGGGAACATAGCTAACTGTGTCTTCTGCTTTGCAGCAGTTTACAAAAGCTAACCTTGTGAGAAGGGGCTGTAAAAGCTCAGTCAGGTCTTTTAAAAACACACCATTTCACATATAAAGTCCATTGCAGTTGCTAGGATATTTGGGGCCTACTTGCATGTGCAAAGCTTATTTCAGCTGATCTTGCTGGGGTGTATTTTGAAAATGGTAGCTGATTATCCCTGATCTCTCCTGCCATTAATTGGAAAGTCATCAATGCTGGCTGAGGGCTCCATTTGAGAAGTGCTGACAGCGCACCCTTCCCTTGTTCCATTCAGCTTGGTGGCCCTCAAGGGTTGAGCTCTCTTTATTCATTCACTTCAATTTTTCACGGATCTGCATTTTAGCTCAAGTGGCAAGTCTCCAGCTGAAATACCCTGTGAAAAGCTAGTCTTTGGAGGCAAATAGTTTCTAGCCAAGTTGAAACAGGGAAATAATCTCTAACTGAAAAAAGGGAGATCTTCAAAACTTTCTAGATGAAGGTGCAAAAAGTCTCTTAAGGTGCAGTTTTGAAGTAAGTCTCTTATGGCTTGACATTAATTTTAAAGAAATAACTGAGGAATTCTGTTCTTAAAAACATTTTTGAATAGTAAATGGAAATTTTGCCTGCAAGATTGGCCTTATACCTGTTTTAAACAGGGAAAGGTAACAGCACATCTTAGGTTTTTGAGACAGGGTTTTAGGTTTTGCCCCGTTCTTTGTAACCGCATCATTACAAATGGACTGGGCTTAGATTTTTCAGAAATATGATCAGAAGCTGTTTATTGCTGGTCCCTACCCCATCCTGCTGTCTCAGGAGGCCTCTTATCTCTGTACACGCAGCATAGGCTTGGGCTAGAGTTGACACATAATTACAACTTTAAAAAGAATTTACAAGGAACTATTTATTCAAATAAGCCAAAACCATGATGTTTCAAACTACACACTGAAATTTTCTTGTTCCATCTTTCAGCCTCTTTCAATGAAAAGTCATTCCTTACATTCACTGTCTCTCCTCTGCTGGACAGTCTCACACACCACTACACTGCATGTCTCTTCTTGTTGCCATCTTCTGCTCTCACCTTCACCCCTTCGGTGCCTTTTCTTTCAAATGGCAGCATTCTCCTGTGGGTGCTGCCTTATTCACTTTTAGTTTGTGGCTGAGTCGTCTTCACAGAGGGAGACACTGAGACTAAATTTAAGGAGTGCCAGTACAGTGGCAAAACAAAATAATGCCTTAAGCAATATTGCAGAAAGAGACAAAAAATTGCCTTGAATTGAAACACATGTTTTTTTACTGGCATTATAGAGTGTTGTTTCTGAGACAATTTTATTTATATGACTGGATTTGAATAAACTTCTATTTACCTCCAAAGAAAATAATATTTTTTTACAGACTTTTGCCTGAATACATTGCACATTTGTACTCTCCTGTGGATTCCTGCTGAACCTGAGCCATTTGCAGGGAAGAAAAGCTGACTCTGCTGTTATTTTTGTTTAAAAGAATACACATAATCTTCATGATGTCTGTAAAAAATGTGTCCCAAACCCCTTGGCTCTCAGAAGCAGGATTATATGCAGTGCTTAACACAAGTGGGAATTTACCTCAGAGCCTCCTCTCTCCCAGTAGATATGACTTGTCCGTAATGAGCTGCCTTTACTCTGCTAGCCTGCCTGCAAATGGGATTTGCCCATGCTATGGTGGCAAACAGGCACAGTATTGTGGTAAATGCACGTTATTCAGCTGTATTTGCTCACTTTAAGGAGCACAGAAGCCCTCTCATGAATTCCCAGCCTAGAACAAAGAGCATGGAGCATCCCCAAACTCTACACTGCTGCCCTCAGGCACGAGGTTGACCTCACCACCAGTTGGGACTCCACTGAGGCTGGCAGGTAAAGCACCTCTGAAAGAGCCTCCTGGATCCTTATGCCAAGAGGATGTAATGATCCAGGCAGGCGGACACCCACATAGCTGGAGAAATACCTCTGTGTTTTTCTAAACAGGGCTTCAGAGATTTATTCTCTTTCCTGAATTGCAGTATGTCTACACTGGCTTATGCAAAGTTGTCCCGCCAGACAGACGCCAGCTCCAAACCTAAATCCATGGTGATTGTGTGGTGTGCTCAGGATGAACCCAGCTTAACAAATCAGCCTGGATACTAAATCTTTTTTTGTTCATTTGCCTTGTAGTTTGGAGGAGAGGTTGAATGAGAAAGCATGGATGCTCAGAAGGGCGTAACCTGGTGCTCTCATGCTTCAAACTTCAACACTACTTTTTAATTTTTGTATTAGCTTGGCAAGGATGGAGGGAGGGCTGTCCTTGCTCTGAATTTGTGCCTTGAGTCTATTTCTTCCTTTTGTTCCTTCTCTCTTCCAGTAAGATCTCTGGTGTAAGACCTACAAAAATGTCATCAACTTTGCTGAAAATGTGCCCTTAATTTTTAGGATTCTTCATAGCTAAAGGACAAGAGCTAAAGAGTGCCTGTCAACAAGAATTGCCTATGACAAGATTATAAGGGACAGTGTAACACATAACTTTTATCCCTAGGAACTGAGATGAATGATACAATATATTTCAGTATTCACCTAAAAATGAGAAAGACAACTTTCTGAATGCCTGCAAAATAGCGTCCTTCCGATAAATCTCATATCATCATAGCCTGAGCATTGTCAAAAGCCATTAAGAATTTTGCTCCAAGACCCATAAAGCCATTATTTTCCAAATAATTTCTTAACCCTTATATATTCCATATTCATTACATAAAAAAGATATTAGCCTTGAATTTAGACATGTTTTTAAACTAAATATTCTATTTCAAGTATACTATCCACATTTTTTGTTCAACAACTAGAAATGTTCTAATATATTCCTTTGGAAAACTAAACTGTATTTGCATAGTGAACATACTTGTTCATTAAGTAAATCTAACACTTTTGGTTGACCTTTCTGAACAACTATTTTAAAAATGTTTGTTCCCTAAGGTTTGATACTGCCTTTAGTAGGATAAAACAATAATTTTCTGCTGTCAAGCCTTTGAATACGTATCTATTTTAATCATGTGATTTTCCAGTTAAACTATGACTCTTTTGAAACTGAAAGGAACAGAGACTGTACAACAGCTAGATTGTGCAAACCCAAAGTTAACTGGGCATATGTCCAAACATAAATCAAAGTCAAACCAAGGGAAATTTTGAAAAGGAAAGAATGCATGGGTCAAAGTGAAAAAAAGTCTCAGTCATGAGAAAATATTTTCCAGTTAAACTGAAATAGTTTTGATATTAAAATGATAATGAGGGCAAGACCCAGAAAGAATGAAAGCTGGCTTAATCAAGCAAGAAAACACAGAGTATTTCCAGTTTCCTTCAGTGTCAATCAGAGATAAATATTGACTTTTCTGTAGCCTGGGTCAAGGAATGGGAATGAGAAAAGGGATGCTATTATCTGCTTTGCTCACTAATATTAAATAATTGATTTGCCAACTACAGCAGAAGCACTGCAGAGGAGAGCAATGTCTGCACCGCAGAATATGTAGAAAAATAAGAAGTGAAACTTTTTTTGCTAATTGAAATAATTTTAATCAGTGTTTCTCCTTTTTTGGCAGGCCCTAGATGAACATCAGAAAATTCTCGTTCTGCTAATGAGTTGAACTATTCTGACAGTGACCCAGATCAGCATCCTCAAGGAGCTTTAACAAAACTGAGGTTTCAAAGCTGAGATAAATTCCTTTCTTGTCTTGTTACTCTTATTCTCTATGCTTATCCCGATAAGCATCAAACCGCAATTTGACAGCATTAGATACGGTAACTGGCTGGCATACTCTGAAACCAGCGCATTCCTTTTGGCAAAACACTTTAATACAAGCTGCCTGGAAGGTCTGTTTCCAAAGCTGAGTCACTTCCCTGCTGCAGTCTGCCAGAGACAGCACTTGGGGAAAAAATCTCTAAGAATCTGATTTTTTATGTATAAGACAGCAAAAAGATGATCCATTTAAACATCCCTGTGTTTGTTCAGCAACTTGTTTTCGTTTGACAAGAAAACACAAGATCACATCCTATAGCTCAGTGGGACTCTGAAAGCATTTCCTTAGCATATGGTGGTGGAACAAAAGCTGGGAGACAATACCCACCACTATGTTTTGCTTCATTGTTAGGAGCACCCAAAGCTCCCTCAACTTCTGAAAATAGAAATGGTCCAAAATGTTTTTTGGTAAAATGCTGCAGGCTTCTGATAATAGCTAGATTTTGAAAAGGGGCCTTTGTCATATTTAAAAGTACATACACTTAAGATAAAGACAATCAATATGAAGTACTTTGTTTCTGAATAAAAAAGAAAACTGAATCTGGGAAAAGAGCTAAACTGCCAGTCAAGTAATGCAGTGAGCAGCGAGACCATTAAGTGCCTGTGTAACAGCATACTAAGAATCACTTAAGGGAACTTAAAGTAGAAAGAAAAATGCATTTTTCAACACTTTTCTTAGACCTAGTATAAATAGGTGCATGCAAACCTCACCACAGCAAAAACCAAAATGTGAGGCACCTCAAGAGAACTTTTTAGCTGAAAATAATAGGAAGTCATGCTTACCTTAAAATTGTGTGCTTTTTCATAATTGAAGTGGTTGTCGTTTTGAGTTAAGGCTGCTCTTCTGACCAAGGAGGTGATCTGTGAATAGGCAAAGAGTTTCAGAGGTTGCCACAAAAGTGCCCCCTTTACTCCCACCTTCACCCCCAGGGCCACGGCCAGGAGCTCTTGGCGCTTCCTTCCTCGCTTCGATTTGTGAACAACAGCACAGTTTTTCTCATTTTCCAGCCACAGATCCTCTGAGAACATCGCGCTGGGATCCCAAATCTTCTCCCTGTCCTCCTCAGCGCCGGGGAGCCCGACTGTAGTCAGCGCGGTGCAGTTTGTCCAGCTGCTTCTGATGTTAGACAGCAGATTTGAAGCAGCTGCAGCCCATTCTGCCGAGACCTCTGGCATGTGACTTGAATGGGCCGTCTTGTGGGACGGAAGGAGCTTCTGCATCTGAATAAGTATCGGCCTGTGCCGAGCTATGTCTTGAGGCAGATGTGTGCCCCGAACAATGACTGGGATTCAGGCGCGGAGAGCCTCCCCCTGCCCTCCCCAGCGGTGTTCTCCTGCTAGGTGCTCCCGAAATGCCCACCCGGGGGACACAGTGTTACAGCTGCACCCCCAAAGGCATTTCCAGGGACAGATCACTTCAACGCCGCAGCGTGGTAAAAAATGAACGAACAAACAAACAAAAAGCCCCTGGAAAGCCCACACAACTGAATCCAATGCTGCATCCATTTACACTCAGACTCGGAGACTTATCAGCCAGCAGTCTGCATGCCAGCAGATTAAGCCCTTAAAACCATGATGATTGTTTAATCTTACAGGGCAAAAAATTTTTTTTTTCCTTTTTCATATCCTGTACAAGGGGAAAAAAAATCCAGCAGCGCTCCAAACATTAAGAGCACTTTTATGCCATGTTTTAAACTAAGCATTATGTCAGCATGCACTTGGTAGCACTGAGGTGGCTCCCTGCCAGGTAAAGCTGGGAGCCCAGCTGGGATTAGGCAGGCTTGGGAGCCCTGGAGCCCTGCGACTTGAGTGAAGGCAGAGGGACAACTTCATGTGGATGTAGGAAGCCCATATGCACAGTCCTGTTTGCAGAACAGGGGCTGCAAGGTGGCAAGAACAGTCATCCTTTTATCTGGTTACCTGCATCTGTAGATTTGGGGGGAGGGGGGAAATTATTTCTAATTAAAGCCCAGGGACAGGAGGTATCGGGACCCTGACCAGTCATGTGCTACAGCTTTCGGTGCTACTTTGCTCATATGATCCATTTCTTTATAGGCAGGTAGTTCCCTGTCCCAGGACACATATGTGCAATACTGAGAATTCCCTGGAAAGCACATTCAGTGGCCCCTCCCCACCGGTTTCCTTCTCTCCAGCTCCCCTCTTCTACTCCTTTACTGAATATGCCAATCCTCCACCCATAAGAGGAGGATAGGATAGTGCTCTGCTCAGCAGAGCACTGTGAGGTTTAATTCTCTAGGGTGTGCCAAACACTCAAGGCGCTGTGACAGAGCTAACTGCGAGGATACCAGTGCTACTGGGAAAACTGCCTCTTTGAACCAGAAATGCCAAAGAGCACATCAGCATTTTACAGTCTGCCCCACTTCAGCTAACCCAGAAAATATGTGAAATTAAATATTTAATTAATTTATATTAACTTGTGAAGTTGACCTTGTATCTATTTTTTCAGCCTGCTTTTACCTCAGGGTGAAAAGTCAGAGGATTCGTCTAATTCACTTACTATACCCTCCACCATACAGACTGCCTGCTTTTAGTAAAAGTGATGCTCTTCTGATTTGAAAGCCCATGGGGACAGATGGTCATCTGTTGGTAACATCAGGCTGTGCAATTTCAGTGGATGGAAGGATTACGGTTTTCAGGAAGTTGTGCTGCCTGCAAAATCAGCTTCTCAGTTATAAAATGGTGCACTTACTTCTATGTACAGCATATTTCATTCCTTTCTTTTCCAGGTAACTCACAACACCACTTTTTACGTGCTCCCATAGTCCAAAGCTTCTGCTCCCTAGTAGAGAGGATTTCCACACAGTCTTTGCTCTCTGAGCAGTTGCTGCCCATTCAACCTTTCCCCAGGGCCTGGCACTGTTATCTGGCCACTGGTGACAACTGCCTGTGATGCATGTATGAACATTGCCCTGCCTGGAGGAAATCCCTGCTGCTCCTCCATATGTCTTCCTGCAAGTGAGTCTCTAGCTAGTTTCTGCTAGCCCAGAACATTTATGTGCTTTCCAGACAGACAGACTATAGCTCCCCAGCTCTCTCTCCACCTATTTCAAGAGGTAAGAAGCACTGGGTTTTGGGACATCTCTCACTCCACCAGCAGCAATGGCTTAAGTTTGGGCCATCACAAAGGAAACCCTGGAGTTGCTCAAAGCTCTTATCACTCTCCAGTTTCTTTCCTCACTGCCATTTAAAATGTATGTAAATTTTTCTATTAGAAACCCCCAAACTAACTCTGAGTTGTCAGACACCTCTGAAACTACAGCATCTAAATCCCCATATATACGTAAGCTACTTTTTTCTCTGACTTCCAGCATAACATATCCAAAGTCAGGGAGAGGTCGCTTTCCTAATAATGCTCTAATATTTGCATTTATGTCACTAGACTGATAAAAATCCCATTATATAACCAATATTTTTTACATAACATGGCAGATTTGATACTCAAGTGACAGGCTTATGATGATACGTCTTGGAATTTCAATTTATTAAACTATTTTTGGAATATCAGAGTGTCAGCCTGGGATCAGACATACACGCATATTTAATGGAAACTCTGTGTGTTCACACAGAAGCATTACACTTAATGGACTTGGGGGAGGACTACTCAAGCAAACCAGTTCATATGACTAAGACAGAGCAGTATTTACTGCTTATCATAAATGAAATTTCCTTTACGCCCTGAGTATCTACCTTGCCTGGGCCCTGTTTAGACAGTTGTTTAGCAGGATCCCTTGCAAACACAGAATCTGTACAGAAGCTCAACAGTGAGTGCATCCTCTTAAGAAGCTTAATCATACAAAGCCCTAACAGGTTTGGTGTTTAAAATGGCTACGGAAGACTCAGATGAGCTGGACAACATACATCACCTCTCCCCTCTCTAAATATAATGTAAACTTCACCAATGACAAATTCTCAGCAGCAATCAGTTCCAATGTACTGATACCACAGACTCACCCCAGTGTTCTCTTTAATCTGTTTTTTTTTCCTTAATACATAATTTACTGCACATGGTGTCAACTCATTTAAGGAGGAGCTCTTGATCAAGTTAGTGAGTTAGCCTGCAGTTGAAAAGGAGAATGCCAGTGGCTGAAAATATTATTGCTGGTTGTCACTGAATGTCTAAGCTAGTGAAGGCTGAAAGGCAAATATGGGTTATCTGTGTTTTCAGTCCAAAGAATTTCTGCATAATATATAATTCTAGTTTACTAGTCCCTTTGTAAAACGTATGTACCATATAGGAAATTGGGCATTTACAGCAAAGTGAATGCCACTGAACCAGAATAATAAAATTGAAGGAGGGTCTGGGGGGGAGGAGGGGGATACAGGGAGACTCAGCTGTTGCACCATTTCTAGCGCGCCTCCGCAGCATGAGCTGAACCACACCATTGTCTCTCCACTCAAAGACTGGCGTCTTGTTTGCTAACAAAGGCCTCGGGGGTAGGAAAGAACAAATTGCAGTATGAAAAGTTTTTGGGTCTGTACATGTGGCATGATTTCTGCTGTAGTCATGTGGGCAGTGCAGAGGACTTGCTGGAAGCAAGTGGTGGGGGAACTCTGCATGCTGCCCGGCTCCTCCGTGCCAGCTCCAGTGCAGTGGGAAGAGACACTGTGGGAGTGATGGCTCCGCTCCCTGAGCTGCCACCATGCCTGCCCATGGCTGGCAGGAAAGGGGTACCAAGCGGCAGGTCCTTGGCTCACCGCTCTGCCTGCTGATGGACACAGCTACGGCAAGGAGAGGAGAAGCACAGGCATGTCTCCTTGGGCTACACCACAAGTGAAAAGGAGATTGCTCCCTGATGAGGAACTATGACAAACCCATGACTGATCTCTAACTAAATACACTTAATGCTGCACATAAATACAGTCATAGGCCAAAGAGAGGCCTGTTTCCTTGCAGGCACGGTGTCCTCGGTAATCTGCCAGACAGATTGTTTGCTCAATTGCAGACACGTGGTGGAGATGACACACAGTGCAAGAATCTTGCAGCTATTGGGTTTTTCCTAGTTTTCTCCCACGGAGCTCTTCCCACTACGTGCTCAGAACACATCAAAAAAGCCATCTCTTAGCAAGACACAGGGCACAGAGGGGAAACAGTGGTGGAGGCCCGTCAGCCAAAGGCCTTTGCCATACCACGGTGCTGCCAGACTGTGCTTCCCACTGCCACGGCACTGCCAGCTGCCATTAAAAGGCTTCTGTGCCGCTGAAACAGTGGGAGGAAATAGGCTTCAAGCAGAAAACATTCAGAACACAAAGCCAAGCACAATGCCTGCAGTGTGGTGCTTGCCAACCTGATCTTGTAAAATCCACTTTCCTAAGAAACCTTCCCTCCACTGGGAAGGCTCCTGGTGCCAGTCAGGTGAGCAGAGGCTGCAGAGGTGAGCAGGGCTGGGGAAACCCACGGCATGAGGCCAGGAGCTAGAGAGTGAGTCGGACCCCACAGCAACTGAGCTGCTGCTGCTGCTCTCCAATTTGCTTTCAGGAGAAACTCTATCAACTTTCTCCCAGGGAAACAAAAATAGAAAAAATATAATTAAAGTTAATTGGCTGCCAAACTCCTCTGTTCAACAGAGCTCTAAAGGCAACTGCTGAGGGTCCCCCCAGACGCAAATCCATTTGGAGTCCTCAAGGGTGCTTCTTCCTCACCTAAAACCCAAGAGTGTCTTGTTTCCAACATAAAACTTCCTTTCAGGTGAGCTGTCGCTCAGTAAACTGGACACTGTCATTAAAGAAACAAAGCACCACAGGGTTTTTTTTATTTAAAGGCTTAAGGTTTATCTATAGTTTTGCTTTTTACTACATGGAATCTCAACTTTCATTTTTTTACCCCCAATACCCACCAGGAACTCTGCAAATTATGACTGTGAGCAGCTGTCAGCAACATGCATAAGTGTTTATGGCAGCACATTATCCACGCTGGGCTCCTGTTCTGGAGAGCCTGGCTGCATTTCCATCACCACCAATCACACCTATCTTTTGCAGATAACCCACTTCAGGAAAAAATGCACTGCTCATTTAGGAGGACTCTTGCAGTATGTGGTCTGATGTTAAAATATTAAAACTGTAGTATTTACACCTCTTCTAAATTAATGTGATTGATTATTTATTAGCATTGCAGTGACCAGTTGTCATTTATGTGCACTTCTTTCTGACAGGGTATTCAGTCCTCTACCCCACAGATAAAAGACATAATTTATCTAAAGCAAATGGAAATGTAATCTCCCCTAAACTTCAGATCCCCTTTTAAATCCTCCTCAAACAGATTCTTCTGTAAGCATCATGATTATTTTTCTCAAAACAATGTAGTCAACCAAACAATACAACAGCCAAAAGTGAAATACTGTAGAATTAGGAAGGCACTAGTGAGACTATTATTAAAAATAATAGCTGATGTAAGCCTCTTATAGAGCAATAACAAACTACTGTCTATTTTGGAACAACAACTGGAGGTCACCTTAAGTGATATGCAATTACACAGCCATCTTCAATTAAAAAATAGTGAGTGGACTAAAAGCTTTTATGTTGTCAGGCAATTGTATCACTTAATGAGTTAAGTTGTGCATTTTCAATCCACCATCATATTGAATATGTCTGAAATTGTATTTTGATTTCTTATTTTTGTAAACTATAATAAATATACATTGTGTTACAAATATAATGTCAGTATCAAGGAAGAAATAGTGCAGAAATAAGGAAAGGATCTAGGTATAGTATGAACTAATACTGCAATTCCCTTAAATAACCCTGTAGAGATTAACATGGTAACAGCAGGTCTAGCCTATTTATTGTCCCGACTTCCTTCCCTCCCACTCTCTCCTTTATCCTTCCCAATCCATCTCCATACTTGTCAAGGTTATTAGCGATGCTTTTCTGGCCAAGACCATGATTCTCTCTTCTGTGCTTAACATTCATGACCAAAATGGTAGCAGAGGGATGAATGAGGGCTAAGCAGGGTAGATGAGAACTGAGCTGGACACCACTGCCACTACTGCTGCCGTGGAGGAACACCAAGTCCCCCACAATGAGGCTGGCAGGAGCCACTTGATCTGCAAATAGGGCTTTCTCAGGGAAATTGCACTGAGTTGATTTCTGAATGACTTCTTGTTCACTGTGTGGATATAACACATGTAACAGACTGAATTTGACTGCCTGCAATGTACATGACTGAGTTCTGTTATCACATCTATAAATTAATGTGTCTCTATGATAACATCTGGTCTGCAGGCAAATTAAAATTCAAACATAATATTAAACATGATTTTTGTAAAAAATCTACAGTGATCCTCTCATTCTGTCAGTGATGATGGTTTATGGACAGCATCACTAACAGTATTTTTCTAAAAAATAAACACCTAAGAATAGGATGGATGGACGGATGGATGGATGGATGGAAGGATGGATGCATGGATGGATGGATGGACAGATGGCAACCGTCTAATCTAAACCAGAAACCTGTTCTTGCTTTATAACCAAAGGAGAAAACCAGAAACCTCCAGACAGTGATTCACCCTCTTCCATGACAGACCAAGTCTAAAATGGGTAAGCTTGAACTGCCTTCTTGCAGCACATTTATGGATCATATATGAAAATTCAATGGCTCAGGTAGAAACAGATAGTTTTACTTTAAGATATTCAAAATTAGGTGTAATTATTATCTCTGAACTATTTTCTATATCTATTCTTCTGTTATCTATTCAATTTTAGAATAAATTGAATAAGGAATAATTAATTTTACCAGTTTCAACCAGATCTATAAAATAATAACTGTACTTTGTGTTGGCTATCAATACTTCAGTTTAGCTAAGACTCACACCCTGGAAACATATAATTTATTACACAGCTGCATGCACCTTTATAAGTTTATCTAGGCTCATTGAATGAACTTTTTCAAGTAATATAACTGTAGAGAGATCAGTCTGTAATTGATACAGATTTCTAATGCTGGCTATCTAGATAGCTAGTATTTTGACATCACACCCACAGAGGAAACAGGCTAGCAACATAATCAACTTAATATGACATAAACCGGCCTCTATGAGTTAAGAAGGAAGTGACTCATGCTGTCTGCAATATATGTGATTATTAGTCAAGAGACAGAGATTTAAAAAATAGCCTAAACTTTATAGTTTTCATCCAGGTGCCAGTGGATGCTGTCTCAACACCATGTAAACTATACACCTCTATGACCTGCTCATATTTTCACTATGAAGCTCTTCCTTTCTGAAGAAACAGCACTTTGTTTAGGAAAGCCAGCTTGCCATTGATTAAAATTGTCACTGCCCTGCAAGGAGACTGCAGAACCTGAACCAGAGCCAAACCCACTAAGCTGCCACAAAGAGAAGTGGAGAAGTTGACACACTTACTTCCCTGTCTGGGGAGAGAGAGGGAGGCGAGAACCTTTCTGAGAAAGGAGACTCGTGAGTGTGGTGGCACAGTGCCCTTGAAAGGATGTGATTAGAGGAAAAGGAAAATATGGCAAAAGGGCTGGAGGCACAGGAGGCAACAGCGGTCCTTCCCTTGGGACCCATTTGGCTTGCTCATGGGGGGTTGTCATTAACCATAATTGCTTGTTATTAACCAAAACTGCTCAAAGGAGCTGGTTGGATGTCATGCTCAATCACAGGGTTACACTGAGGACCATGTTTTGTGAGACTGCATTAAATCTATTTAATGTCAGCTTGATAATAAATCTTTGTGCTATACAGCTCCTATGTTGTATGGATGTTTGACCATATGCCTCATTACACGCTCAAACGTATACATAGCACTCCACCTATACCCTCACTTTTGGGATAATTGTAATTTCTCTGGCTACTATACCCTACAGCCAGGTGTTATCTCAAGGTAGCACAATAACACCTGGCTATCATCCTCATAAACAGCAAAACTTAACATATTAAAAATGAACATAATATAAAAAAAAAGTTTTTCTGTTTTTCACTCTGAGTTCTGATACTAGATGTTAGTGAGAGTAAACTTCCCTCATGGTAAGACCAACTCAGCCTTGCAGCACACACTCTAGGCTGAGTTGTATAGACTGCAGTCAAAGCAATTGTTCATTTAGAAAAAGAAAAATCTGCCCCTCCTGGGATTATGATAAAATGTGGAGGAAAACAGGCTTCAGGAAAGTTTCCCAGAAAGAACAGAGTCAGACAGCAATGGCATTTATGTCCGGAGCCACTAACCGCTCGGCAAAGCCTGCTGATCTCTGGAGGAGCTGTAAAGTGACGCCAACAGAGCTGCCAGAATGTAAAGTATGCTGTGGCAGCCTTGGGAACCAACAGCAGCACCCTAAATTTTGCCCTAGCTTAAGACAGCTTAAAATAAGAGACTTTATTGTGGGTTAAATAGAGATTTATCCGAAGTTGAAAGGAAACAATTTGTGAACCAGTGATTCATGAACTGGTGATCATCTTGTCTAAAAAACTGGCAATCTATAAAATTCTTTCTGGACGGTAACAGTTCAGGAGTGGATTGTCAGTGGTGTATTGCTCTGCTCATTTAGCATTCACAGGGAGATGGGAATAATAAGCAATTTGCAGGGAGAACAGTGCCAACAGCAGAAGCAGCAAACAGGATTTTTCTCTAGTTTTATCAGTTTCTTGGTGGCACAAAAGAACTCTAAAGCTTCAACCTTAAAATTAATTCACATGACCAAATTACACTGCTGCTCAGCAGTCATGACACCTTCAGATGAACTACACAGTACAATGACCTAGAAATGTAGTCCTGTGTTTTCCATCATTAGTAATATTTCTGTTGTGTTCTACTGTAGCATCTTGCGACTTTCCCATAAAAAGGCATAAACTAGGTAGACAATATAAGGTGAAAGGACTTATTCATGCCATTTAGGAAACTAAGGAGGCAATTAGCAAATAAGAACACAATGTTTTCAGGACAAAAAAACCCCCACTTTTTAACAAGCCTGAACCAACAGCTTTCAACTAGGAAAAAATGGAGAAATGCTGTGCTTTATGACTGTGAACCTTTATTTCAGTATCCTTTATGTAATGCATTGCAAAAATACAAAGAGGGCAATAGGAAATAATTTTCTTTGTTCATAAGTGGAACTGTGGCATGGAAGGGATCACTGGTTTTTGTGATGGCCCAGCCACAGCTGTCTTGCAGGTTGTCTGAGCTCAGATGTATATCCATGAATATTCCAGGACACATTCCCTTGAGATGGGAGCATACAGGGTTTACAGCTTATGCATTTGAGAAATACATGCACCAATCCCATCGACTTCAAGGAATGTTACCCTGTTAATGACAGACAGGGTCAAATCCTGGACTGCCATCCCAAAAGAATTAGTAAGGCTGTATGACCCCTGGTATATCTCTGGCTTCAAAATGCTTGTTTGCGTAGAAACAGAGCAGGAATCCATGCAGACAAAAGTGATGGGGGGGGTTAAAAAAAGGACAGAAGGCTCTGTACTCCACTAGGTTCCTTTATCTATTTCATTATATGCCTGGACCTTACCCCATTTTTACTTTCCTCCCTGTTATATAAGAAGGGTTCCTATAGCTTACACTCAGCTTCTATTCTGTAACGGACCCAGCACAGAGAGAGAATAGTTGGGACAGGATTAGGACTAGCACCATGTATTGAAAATTAGAAAGGCACGTGCAAGAATGGGCCATTTTATCCTATGGAATATGTACCCTCCTGTAGCTCCTTCCAGCTCACCCTGCAGAAAAAGCCACTCAAAACATAACCAATTTCTTCTTCTCCTGAATGAGGATTCTGAGCAGCTTAGCCCTCACTTAGCTTCCCTTTTCCCACAAAGCAGCAAGGGAACTACTGTGCTGCAGACTGCACATGAAAAGCGTGGTTCACTGTGCTTTTATAAGGGCATGTTACAGGATACGCAAACCACTTGAGATCACATTCTTTGAACTTGCATAAAGTATCCAAATGTATCCAAGCTGTTTTATTTTCCTTTCAAAATAATTGCTTTGTGTCATGTTTGCTTTGCCCTCTGCCTGAAGCTGGCTTTGTTCCTCAATTAGTCTGAGGGTAAATAGGGGTGCAGTTATCCTTGAAAACAAATGCACATTCCCATGGCCATTAGAGAAACACTCGGACAAAGACTGACCCCACTTCTCTGCTAGTGAATAAAGACCACATAATCCTCGTTTTAGTTTTCTGTACAGGTGTCATTTGACCCTGATATCCTTATAACTCCCTCTGACCTGCACCCCACTGCCCCTCTGGTACGAAGCAGAGGCTTTTGTTCCTGATGGCACACCGTGCACAGCTGCTTCCATCATTGTCTGGAGGGGGACAGATGGCTGCTCTCAGCACAAAAAGGAGATTAAAAAAGAACTGAGGGAATGACATCACTCCTCAGTTTGGGATTTAATTCACAGGACCTACATGGCTACCACTGGCATGAACTCAGACTGCCCATGGAAAGGAATGTTTGTATTTTGCAGAGTGAAAGACATTCTTTTGAAATATATAGTTGCCATCACTCTAATACTTATATTCTTTAACAGATGTTTAGTCAATCTGTATAGATACTGTCCTATCAGCAGCAGCACTTCTAAGGTACTCTAAAAGCAAGACTGATACTGTACTCTACCTATATGCATGCCTGTTGTTCAACTGCAGAAACTTTGTTTAAATCTTATTTTCTTGCACTTAATGAAGAATTCAGAAAATATAGGCAGGGAAACATCCAACAGAGTAAATGATTTTCACTATTAGGACCAATCCTGCTATGACATCTTGTAGGTAAAAAATTTCACTCATATCTCATAGCCCCACTTAAGTCAATTGAACCAAAAAAAAAAACAAAACAAAACAAAAAAAGCACAAAACTTTAGTTTTGGAAGTAGTTGGCGTTGTGGTCAATTTTTTGCTTTGAATTCAGCTCCAGATCTGTGAAATCACTGAATTATCTTCTTTTTGTGATCACAGGACACCAAAAGGAATTTATATCTTATCTTAAGTACACTACCTGATTACTGTTTGGGACAGGGGAATTTGGCCTCTGTGTATGTGTGGTACTTGGCGCCATCTGTACCACTGTTTTTTTGCAGAGCAGAGATTTTTGCTTTGCAACAGATGTCTCACTGAAGACACTCATCAAACTGGCCACGTATCTGGTACCACCCTCTTTATATTACTGGCAAGCACTAGATGTGCAGTAATGCTGCCATGTGAAGATGAAGCCATTCTGCAAAGAATAATATAAAGAATAAAAAGCTCCTTCCAGGTGTATTTTTTTTTCCCCTGAAAGGAAAAAAAGCAAGCCATTTCTTACGGGAACACCAGAGACACACTCCATACAGCCTGAGTTGGGGCTGAGACCCGCCACCTGACAGTGCCCCAGTGCAGCTCCTGTCCCAGCCCCAGCAGCTGAACCACGCTCAGCCCCAAGGGTGGTTTTACTCTTAAGTGTAGGTCAGCAGCCAACGGAGATGTCACTGTTTGTTTGTGGGTTTGCCCAAAGAACCAAGTGGACCCTTTTCTACCCTCGGGTACAGCTGTAAAAACCAGTTCTATCCGGGAGACTTCTGGAAAAACCTGTGGCTTTCAGTTGGTCTACATAGCTGTGGCAAGCAAACAGTTCTACTGTCTCAGCAATGATGATGGCAACACCAGCATAAAGCGGAAGGCCTCGAACTGACAACATGCTGCACATCTTCCACTGCCACTGACTCAGAACTGAAGGCATCCAGCAAACCACAGAGTTAGACCAGATGTGATAATTAAAAAGAGTGATGACGCGTTTGCTTTATAAAATACTATCACGTTTTATTTGCTAATCTGAAGAGTAGAACATCTTATCAGTCAGTATGCTTGAACCTGAGGTTGGATTTTTCAGGGAAATACTTTGTTGCAGAATATGTGACTCATCAGACCGGGAACTTTGCACAGAGATGCCCTGATCAAGACCAAAATTACATTTTTTTTTTAAAAAATGTGGAAACATTGAAGTTTGAAATATTTTTAAGAGCAATTTTCTGCTTCCAATCTGAAACATTTTGTTAAAAGCAGTTAATAAAACATTAAAAGTAGTTGGAACAGTTTCAGTCAATCTAACTTAAGTATTTTTCTGCCTTTTTTATCCTGTTTCCGCAGTGTTTGGTCATGAAAGGTTGAGTGTTTTATCACAACTCAGAAGAAAGTAAAAACAAAAGAGCAGAAATTACCCATTACTGTTATAACCCTCCACTATGGTGTTTTGATAAAATGTTAGTTTCAAAGTCGATCTTCTAACGCTCACTGCTGAGCAAGTTGTATTCCCCTGTACGAGCTCAATACAGAGACACATGGGGTTTACATTAATTTTCTTTCTGTTAATCTGTTGTTCCCCTGGGCTCTTTTAATCTGCTACAACAGCCTCAATCCCACCAAGAATGCTTTTTCTGCTATTAAAACAAAAGGCACATCTCTAAATACTTCATAATTTAAAGCAGAAAAGAATCTCATTCTCCTGGTTAAAGAAAGCATAACAAAAGACTTGTGTCCTAGAAGGCTGATGTGAATCACAGGCATTTTCTGCTTTCATTTTTGCTCTTGGGACTTCAACTGAAATATGGACTTAACCTAGGCAACCAGGGAAGGAGCCACACCACAGCCATGCCCTTGTGAAGGCTGATGGACGAGAAGTGCCCCTGAAGGAATGATGTCTTAGAAAGGCTCTCAGCTGTTTGCAAAGTATCGTACTTCAGCCCCTGTTGTGGGGACAGACACACTTAATATAGAAGGCATTAATGAAGAATTTACGCAGCCAGGAGCAGACACTACAGCATTTTAAACCTTGTGTTTACACAAACCAGTCAAAAATTTGCCAGAGCAGAAAACAACAACTAAAATCAGACTTCCTTGCACTGAGAGAAAACCATAGCTCCATGCATGTCCTTTTGGGTGGTACGTTTTCACACCACACTAATTATCTCCATTTATATTACAATAATTTCCAAATTAGACAAAACTTTTTTATTGCAACACTAAAAATAACAGCTTCTTGGTTCTGCATTTTGAAAAATAAGCTGAACATTGTACTGTCCATTCAAACAAAGTAAGTTAATTTATCACTTAAATGCATTTTCACTTCATTTAAAAACCATCTAATTCGCTTTCAGAAGTTTAACAAGTTGGTTTACTATTGCTGTAATACTGGGAGATTTCATTAAACAACCTGCCAACTTCTATCAGCATCAGCATGATTGTATGCTGCCCTTGTTTTATTTTAATTTATAGCAATTTTTTGCTACTTGCCAACATGTGTTCTTAGTAGTATCACAGAAGTACAAGAATGGCATGGAAAGCAAGCTAGTTGCTTCCATTTTCCCTGTGCTTCACATTTTATTTGTATCCCAGTTTTACATCCTTCTGTGCTGCATGGTGTTTGCAGGGCATCAGAGCTGGAGACTTTCCTGATGTATAGAATGAGTTCTTCCCAGCTGGGCTTCCCCCCCCTCCACCTCCCCCCCATTACATTGAGCAGTGGCAAAAGGTTGTAAAGAGAAAGGTTACCTCCACAGGCAACAACTCATAAGCCACCTCAACCTTTATAGGTTTAAGCCTTTTACTCCTTAACATCCTAAATTTGTTTGTAAACCAAAGGGCAAAACGTGCCTTACAGCACATGTACCACTTGCTCTACAATGCCTAAGCCACTGAAGGAGGCTGTTGCTCTAACACCAGTTTCTACCTTGGTTTTAGGAACAAGCAGCTGGTAGCAGCAATGGGGAAGGTTGTGGTGGCAACAAGTGTTTCCAAAGGGAGCCACTACAATCCCCAGGTAGATGCACAGTAAACAAAGGAGTGCCCTTACCTGCCTATAAATGCTGAAGAACGTCGGAGGGTATAGCAATATCCTCAGCTGCAGGCCCTAGTTAACACACTACAGGCAAACACTGGGACTTGAAGGAGCAGCTGTAATCCCCAATCGGCTTTCAGGTGGCCTCATCACATCACCCAGATTCAGCTCCAAGTTATCTAGAACTATGCCTGTACCACTGAATTCCACATTGCTGCCTCCATCTAGAAGATCCAAATCAAGCAGTTGTGGGTGAAATAAAGCCATACATCTCTATTCTGCTGCAGCTGCATGGGTTCTACAAGGCAGAGACAAGGGGGAACATCTGACCCAGGGAGGCCCTGGGACAAAGAACCAACACCTGCAAATGAACAAGTAGTTACTCTCAGCTAACAAGAAAGTCACTAAAAAGCAATTATAGCTGTTCCCCCAGCTGTTTACACTGACAGTCTGAACAATGATGGTTTCAGCAGTGTGAAAAACATACATGTTTACTGATATGGGGAAGACTTAGGAACCATCCAGGTAGCACCTCTTTACACCCAGACAGTAAGGGCCAGGTACCAGGTTTTGGCACATCATGTCCAAAGGAAAGGGATGACGGTGGGGAAGCATCACTTAAAAAGCACCAAATTAGATCATAAAGAACCTTGGAGATCAATCAGTGATAAGGAGATTAGCTCCTTGGTTTTATACAGAGTAATGTCATGGGAAGTTCAACCTACAAGTGAAGGAGAACAGCATTGACTCTGGAAGCTTTTTCCATATAAGAAAAAACATCATCTAGGCAGTCAGAAAGTTGTTCTGAGCAATGTCTAAAACACCTCTCCAAAAGTAGAATGTCAAAGACAACTTACAACAGCAGTTCTTTTATTTCTCACTTTTGAATGATAAAAAGTCCCACTTGTAAGAAAGAATTCAGCAAATGTTCAGTCGAGACTCTTCTGTAGTTCGGCACCACCTCTAAACAGTGATCTTTGCCATCTCATTACAACTGACTTTTACCTTGTATGTTTTTCACCTTCTGCTTCCTGCCCTTATGTAATTGCATATCTTGCACCAGAAATGGGCCATCCATCCTACTGAACACATTTGGACCACTATTCTTAATGCAGTTTGACATATGCTATCCATACTATCAGTATTCCTACAATTCATATTCAGCTGAGATGACTCTGGTCCCATAACCACAAAAACATCAAATGACAAAAAAATACTGAGTGAATTCAGCTCATAAAGTTTCAATTCTATTCTCTAAGATGTCTGGAATCATTACTACACATGAACTCATTGCCTAGAAAAACTACCAATTTTTTAAGAAAAAAAGAGAAATGCCCTCTACAGTTACCTATATGGTAATTCATGCAGTGAATTGAATTATTAGATGCTCTGCATTTACAGAAGTACTTCACTGTATGCTTTAGCAATTCTGCAGTTTACAGTGATTTATACTTACAGAAGCCCTTTAGAGCAGGGGCAGAGAGTAGGAATTTTCCTTTGTTTGGTAAATCTGTACACTCTCACTATTTATTATTAACAAGAAATGTCATCATATTTATCACCAGCAAATCATCTAAAGTCTGCAAATTATCAAGTAGCTGCACAGCTAATTTATAAAACTCATTCTATTTTAAATTGTCACTGTGTGCTAAAGAAACGGAGAGCATTGACTTTGACACCTAATTCCCCTCTATTCATACTTGGGTAAGACTTCAATTGACTGAACAGACCCTTTATTTTTCAATAGTGTTTATTATTTGCATTGCAATAGTGCACAGGATCTTGAGCTTTTGACCAGGTCAAGGCAACAGTGATGTACCAACGTGGAGTAAGAGACCGTTCCCTGCCCTGAAGAGCTTACACTCTAGAGAGCTGCCCCACCTTAGTAACAATGACTTTTTCACACAAGAAAAAATATGAAATGAAACATAACCACAACAGATTTAAGGTTGTAAAGAAGAATTTTCAAATATCAGAGCAAGGACCCAACAGTAAATCACTAGAGTATTTTAAAAGTGCACTATATGTAATACCCCAGGTAATAAAGTTCCTGTCTCTGCTGAAGTGCTGCATTCCTGATTAACATGCAAATGAAGCAGAGGACAGAAGTAGAAATCCCATTTGAATTCACAGGTTTTTCTCCTCGCTGTCCCTGTTTTGTTGAGAATAACCAGATCCCTTATTTCTTCAGAGAATAAAGTAGCACAGTTTCAAGAGAGAAATGCATACAACAAAGGCCAGTCAACGTATTCAGTGTTTAAAGGAATCTAGAGCTCTCCTTCAGTATTACCATGGGATTCAGATTATTTTATAACCTGATACTCCGTTTTGTAATTCCTAACAAATCCCAACCTACCCAAGAACTAACCCTTGCTATTGCAAAACTCTGCAGTCCATATCACATACACAAGATATTTTTAGAACATCTACTGAAAAATCACAAGTAGTTTAGTTCTTAGACTTTCCATTAAAATACATCTTTAAAATAACTTTTAAACTTTATAAATAGACTGCAAACCAAAACAGTTAGGAGCCAAGAAATGCCAAAGCCAAGAACTATCTCAAGAATTCCCTCCCTGCCCTTCTGGGCACAACAGAAATCTACCTACTTACAGACAACATATTTTATCTAATTTGTGTGTGTATCTATATATACACACACAGAGATATATATATCTATGTATTCATAGAATCTGTCATTCCATGAACATAATAGAAAAATGTAAATATTAAGTTGTGGGTTAACATGATTTATTGGAGTGTGAGTGGACTAGACTTGACTAAAAAGCAAGAGGTTTGTTCTGTGTAAAATTTCTTGTCTTTTTTTTCCAAAATTTCAAACTATTGGGGAAATGGTGGGCTTTGGATGGAACAAGTTTTCTGGCAAAAATGGTCTACTTTCAGGTCTGCTGTTCCCAGGGAGGATGGGCCAGCCAGACTGTGGTTTGGGTTCTCAGCTTAATGGCAGTCTGCCTAAGGCACAGGGATCATTAACTTTCAACATAATTAGCCCATCTATCAGGCAAATTAAACTGAGGCTGAGGACAGCCAAAGAAATCCAAGGAAGTTGTGAAGTGTGAATGCTGAGGGTGGAGGTGTGAATACATATGGTCACTTGCACTCAGTAAAATATTTTTTTTCTTTTGAACGAAACATTTCAGGCCCATACATACATTTTCTGAAAAACAAAAAAAGAAAAAAAAACCCTAGGTGTTGCTGGAAAACTTCCACATGTCTCTAACCTGAACTCCTGCCGAATGAGATAGACTGTGCTTACTGGAAGAACGAGGACTAATTTAATGAGCAGTGGGTCAACTTTTTCAGCAATGAAGATAAAAATAAATATTGAACAGCTGCCTACTTCACTATGCAGCAGCCAAAGGCTTTAATCCATTTGATAGACCGTAAATCTGCATAGGAACCAAAGAACAATGAGAGTATTTTATATTAATGAATCTATTATGTATGTGTAATATAACATTAACTGTTTGTCTTTAGCATGTGCATATGTATATATCTTTTGAAATACTGTGCGCATACTATATATGCATATAATATGAATATCAATATAGAAAAATCTCTAAATTTAATTAGTTGTCCATATTTGAAAAATGTATTAAAAGACAAAAGAAAGATGTGGCAGGTCAACCAGAGCCATACACAGCAAATACCACCCTCACATATCCACAATATGTCTCTAAACCAGACATCATTGTGCTAAATTGTGTGCAGGTAAAATATAATTATCAGGATGCTGTAGGAAATTAACAAGCTGTGCATTTCTCTCGTGAGAGAGAAAGGGAGTTATTGGCTTTGGCTAAAAGCTGGGTGCTTGTAAGGTAAACAACCTTGCAAGTCTGTGAGAACTAGAAGCAGGCTGGATGAGGTCATAGATATAGCAGCCTTCTGCTTATAGCCAATGAGTATTTGTTTATGTCTATTTCCACAAGTAATGTTAATGCACGTATTGTCAGGAATACTATAATTGTAGAAACTTCTTCAGGATGCTTCATCAGAAATACACAAATATTTAGATTTTTGGACTCCCAGTTTTGGATATGACAATCTCCCACAACTGTATTCTGAAGTAGTGGATATAAAGGGGAAAAGTACAGCAGTTAGAGAGACTGAACATATTTTTTCATATGGATCTAAGTTCCTAGTCAAATCAAAAGAAAGCTTTTTTTTTATTTTTAGCAAAACATGTCACCTATTCTTCCTCCTGCATACTTTTCAAATGTTATTGTTTAAAAGACTGTGCTAGGAAGTATATTACTAAAATAGCTATCTCGAGCAGCTGTGTCAGCAAGTGTGTTCAGTAAATAAGAACCTAAGCTGCCTTCCCAAGGAAGATAAATCCCTAAAGTGGTATCAGCAATTAGCAGAATTTATCAGAGCTAGTATTCCTTCTCAGCCACCAGGGAAGAGTAGTGCCTTACGTAATTTAAAATGCCAATGAGGATGTGAATTTTTTTCTCTTATGCAGACTTTGCAAGAGTTTTCCTTATTTTACCACCTTCAGGGTAACAAACTTCCACACCACTTGTTTATGAGCAAACCCAGAACATCCACCAGAGGCTCTACATGACAGGCTATAGCCACCAACCTTCTTGGTGGGGACAGGATGCTCAGAGCACTCAGCACCTGTGCAGGGCTCTCTGCAATTCACTCCTTCCCAGTGGTTCTCCATCAGCACTGGGAACTTTGCTTCTTCCACTTCCTTCTAATATACATATTTGGCAAGCTAGAGAAACATCTGTGTGGTCAGGTTTCTGAGATGGCCAGATTTTGAAAGTTGAATGGCAATAAAAAGACTTGTTTATTTGTTTGTTTTGTTTTGTTGTTTGTGTGGTTGTTTTTCTTTTCTTCCAGGAAATACCGTTCCAGCTGCAGGTCACACTTAGATTCTGCTGTGGATCACCTACTACATTTTTAGTTTTTGTAAAACCAGACCAGTCACAGCTGGGCACAAAAGATAAATTGTTACAAGTAATAGATAAGTAAGTATAGCCCAGATAGATTCATTTTACCCTACTTCAGGCAAACCTCAATTGATTGCAAGTTTCTAGGGAAAGTAACTGGCTTCCTTATTTGTATGTAAGGTGCCTAGTACACATTGGTGCTTTTATAAAAGAGAGATCTTAATCAGAAGAGAAAATATTAACAGTAATCCTCAGACCTATGAGATGAGCAGATACTTGCTTCCATGTGATGGAAAGTAAGTGACAAAATGAGGAAGTGAGCATGATCTAGGGATAAAACCTCCAAAGCATTTTCTGAAAGCACTGGTTTGTTTTCCTTTATTTTTCTTACAATATTCTGACTAAAAGTTTTCACATATAGCAACCACATCTCTGGCAGACCACTGCCTTACCCTTAGTGGTAAAAACCAGTCTACTCAGCCACACTGTGCTCATCAAACATTCCCTGTGTCATTTTTTTTGTTTGTTTTTTCCCATGACTTTATACAACAAACGAGTGGTTATTCTTCCATCACATTAACTTGCAATCAGCAAACAGCTGATTACTCCCTGTCACGTATGTAAATCTTTGAAGTGCAAAGCAAAGAAAAGAACATCCCTATTTATCTCTAAAGTGAAATCTAAGCATTCAGCAGAATTTTAAAACTTATTTTTCTAGGGCAATTCTTCTTTCATCCTCCCAACACTAAATATTAAACAAGAGAGATCTGCCTTAATTCAAGCTGAGCTATGAACCTTGAAGTCTTATGATGCTGTCTGTGTTTACATGAGGATAGGCTAATTTTTTCCCAGATAGTTCACATTGTGCATGTTCCTCTCAAACTCTTCTGAATCCCGAATGCTGATGATCCTCCCTTGCCTCTTGGCTCAATGGGGAATTGGGAAGCCATGGAGTCTGGACGCTGCACAACAGTTTTCATCAAAAGGCTGGTATTATTCCTGTTTCATTGACAAGAGGCTGACTCATTATATTAATCTTTTCTCATTTTTGGCACCTAATTGAAGTTGCAGCTTGCATTTTTTAAATAACATTTAATAGGGTATATTATTTTCTATATTTAGATAACAGATCCCATTAGTTTCACCTGCATTTACTCAATACTTCTGCAGAATCTAATTTGTGCACTCAGTAGCAGAAGTAGCCTCATTAGCCTCTGAACATGTCTGAGCTACTTGCCAACACAAAATGAGGGCTCTGGGCAGGGATGTAATCCAGCCCATTGTGCAACTTTCAACCAGTTTCCTCACTGCAGTAGACTTTTTTTCCTTTTCATCACATGCCTTTCACTTCCATAAATAGCAATGCAAAGCTGCTCACCCACAGCCACCCACTCACTCACGGCCACGACTTAATAGTCATCATGAATTGGAAACAGTAGAAATAGCAGTCAGCTATAGTTGTGGCATTCAGAGGATGGCAAATTTGGAAATCCTTCTTGCTTTTAAACTACTTGCATCCAAGCCAAGGACTACAGCATGTTTAACTACATAACCATGCTGCTTAACTGAGCAAAGGTTCTTCAGTGCACTGAGCAAAACAGGAACCCCACATGAAAGAAATGAGATCCTGTAACTAAAACCTCTATCGTCATGTAAACATACAGCTGAGGTTGAACTGGTGGCCCTGTGGCATTCCTTAACTTAATTTTGTGCCTTCAAAGCTCTTTTAATGTTCATTCTTTTATCTAATTTCTTTGGACTGCTGCAACTACGTGAACCCCTTTCCCGAGCTGAAAATATGAACTAGGGAACCCCAATATGGTTAATTGTCCAGAATGGACCAAAGCTTAAAAAAAACAAGGACAGACATCTGTAGTGTGAGCCAGCACAGCTCAGCAAGGAGCAGGTAATAAGTTTATGAACAAGTGAATCATTGGAACAGCATGAAGGCATCAATGAATTTTCACATTTTTTTTGCTGCCAACAGGGCAGTGATGAGACTCTAGGACCCAGAATTTTTAAGCCTACAAGAGGTACAAATACCACCCAGTCAGGCATCAGCCTGAGTCTGGCCTCTTTGACCTCATGTTCCTTCATGCTCTATCTGTTAAAGTAAGCAAATTCTTGGAACTGAAACTCCTCCACAAGGAGTTGGCCTTTTCCAACAGAAAATTGCTGTGTAGAAAAATTCCCAGTGAACTAAATTAGCTGGAGTTCTCTATGTGCTGTCAAAAACCTGTACTTTCCCTCAACCTCATCTGTGTAGTTTTCGGCAGTCAGAGAAGAAAAGCCAGCTTGGCACATGATGCAGAAACCTCCCAGCCAAATGGCCGAGGCTGAGCAGAAGCATTTTTCAAATGGAAAAAAAAATCAGGCATTTATTTCTCTGCACAACCAAGACAGTAACTCACTAGGAGAAGTCTCACTAAAGAAGAGGATGAAGCTCAATCTATCTCGGAATCAGAGCAGTCAGAAAAATGGAAAACAAGTTTTAGAAGCTGCCTAATTGGAAATTTAAAGCAAACCAACTTAGAAGCACTTGATGCATATTTTTGTGAGAGATTTTTTTTTTTTGTAGGGTTGAGCGCATGGAACTTCGAGCACAATTAGGGAAACTGGATATTGCAAACTGGTTCAAAACAGATTGTCCTGAATGTTACAGTGTCTACTCAAGTATAAAGACAAGACCTACTCTGGAGTCCCTTCTTACTGTTGTTGTGAGGATGCACTGTGTGCTCCTTAGCTAGTGACCTAACTCCATCATAGAAGGGTGATGCCCATTCTACCCAGAGTCCCTGCTTTGAGGGAGGGAGGTAAAAACAAGCAGCTTCTCAGAGATCTCAGACAGAGAAAGAAAAGAGATTCCCTCAATTTTATCTTCTGTCAGTAAACATAAGGACTCATTGCCCCTTCCAAACCTGCTATTCCCAGGTGCTAAAGGCAAGAGCAATTGTTGTCTTTCTTTCAATCCACCAGAAAAGAGAGGAGGAGTCTGGGAGCGCTGTGCTACTCGACTGCATGAAGAGCAGTGAGGATAAAAACCTATCTTTCCCCCTTCATCCCATATGAAAACACCAGCCACTTTTTAGAAAGGAAGGAATCACCCACCTCACAATTTCAAATGAGCAGGTCTCAGACAGTTGGTGAGGTACTCAGCTCACCCACAGGCACCTTTTCTCCCAGCAGTTATCAAGCAGTGAAAACTGCAGTCAGCTACAGCTGTGGTATTCAGGGAAAGGCAAAATTTGGGTTTTTATATTTTTTTCTTTTTAAGCCACCTGAAGCCAATCTGTGGGATATAATAATCTGGCAAGTCGCAAACACCCAGAAGCAGGCCATGGAGCACTGGCAGAAACCAGTGGAACCCCTGCAGCCAGGTACTTTGCAGACAGAAGCATGTTTACAAAGATAGGGTAGGAAAAAAGGTAGAGATGTATTTTATCACTACATTTACATTTTCAGGAAGGCAAAAAATATGCCTGGAAACTGTACCTCTGGAGTTTAAAAAAATTATTATTAAAACTAAAACGTAGTATCAGCCTCAAATCAGCCAGATTGTCTCAGAAGTGTGATTGCAGTGTACGTCAATCTCTTTTGCTACTTGCCCTATCTTTTGAACCTGCTGACTGATTATAGCTGAAATTGGTGGAGCAACAGTAGAAGTACCATGAATTTGGTAGCTGGGCTGCGGTGAGAGATGCAGACTCATCTGCTGTTCTCTCTCTCCCCTCACCAGCTTGGCAGCAATGCCTTTTGCCTCCTTTGCAGGTAGTGAAAAGGAAATAAGGGGAGAAGAGGGTAAAGGAGGAGAAATAGAGGTGAGAGATGGATGTGTGAAAGGTCTTGAGGGATGGCTGGGCTTATTGAAGTGGGAGTAAGTTGTGCAGAAAGTCAGAGCACAAGTGAATAGGGAGTTAGGTATCACCAACTCGAGGGCTCACAGAAAGAACCTCTCTGTATAACTGGCTCAAAGTGCTTTGTGTCAGCCAGAAATATCTGGAATTTCAGAGATTTATTCTTTTATGCATTTATAGATTTTAATGCTTAAAATTTCAAGGCATTGCATATCTTTGCTAGGGGACTCCCTTTAACCCCTTTGCTGCTGGTCCTTCTTGCATCTTCTGTGCTGCGGCAGAAGGTGACTGTTTTCCTTTGTTGTGCCGGTGCTCCATAGGTAGAAGCCGGGGTATCTGTGTTGGGGTTTCTGAAGCATAAAGTGGGAAAAAGCCAAAAGAAAGACTTTTTCTTGTCCTGGGAAAGCAAGAGGGGAAACAATGAGGAAAACTAAGGGTGGCATAGAGTGGTTTTTATGGTGATAGCTTAAATAAAAGAAATAAAAATGGTCAAAGGAAAAACCGCAAGATGAGGGGGGAGATATTTCAGTGCCTCAGATTGGAGACAGTCTGTTGGTTTCTCAAGTGACGTTTTTACCAAAAAGATCTGTCTTTAAATTCTTAGAGTGTGAAGGCAAAATGCCTACTGGGGGATGCTTTAGAGAGACAATTTTATATAGAAATTGAATTTACAAACTTTGCTGTACTTTATCACAGTTGATTGGATCAAAAGTTGTCTTCAATGTAATTTACTCCAGGATTACTCAGAGCAACACCTGAGAAATTTGCAGGCAGAATCCCAGCATAGAATCCCAGTCTGAGACCTGAAATGTTGAGGCTTAACATGTTTGCTTGCTGCCAGTGAATGAACAAGCTTGAGAGGAAACACAAAGCAACCTGTGTTTTCAGTCAGATGTATTTACTCTTTTTTTCTTTTTTTTCATTAAGCAGCTCTGAATTGTCTTTTTTCCAGTCTGGATCCCTGTTGTCACCAGTCTTTGCCCTGTTCCTTTCATGCTCCTCTTCCAAAAAAGTTACACATAAAAGAGCATGCCTCTTCATAAGCATCTGATTCAGGGAAGGAGACCCAGTGATGTACTGGGCTGAAAAGCCTTTCATATGCCTTTCCTGGGCATCCTTCTCTCCAGATTCTCAGGAATGCCCCCTTTGACTTCTGAAAATTTCCACTTTGACTTCTGAAGCAAGGCAGCAAGGGCTGTAGACACTGTTCTGATGTTGCTCTGATTAGTCCTGCTATGACCAACACATTGTGATGCCCATAATTCCCTTGGTTAAATAAGGGAAAAGCTGAGGTTGCCATATACCTAATGTAAGATACTAAAATACTCCCCAAGGAGAGTTTTCCACAACGAGCCTGGATGGCCTTATTAGGGAAGTTAAAAAGGGGCGATGACATCAGTGCCAATGCTTTCCCCCCATCTGTGTACATGAACACACTAAAGAACCAGTTTAATAGTTTCTTAATCTGGAATTTCTTTTGCTTCTAGTAATTTTGCACATTTGCATACTAGTGATATTCAATATCCACATAATAGTTGTGGCATACAGTTGGGGCCAAAAATAATTAGTTTTATATCTTAATGATCTTTTTTCTTTCAATATTGGTAAGCACAGAATTTATCAACATTCACAGATATTTTAAAGGGCTGTTCCTGAAAATAAATACTGTAGAGCCTAGTATTGCATATTAGCTGAATCCAACCTTTATTATGTATATATATGTAAGATAAGGTCATTTGGTTTGGAATTTGGAAGACTTCTTTCCATTTGCTGCTGTGCCTTCAATATCATGTACGACTAAAGATAGATAAGAAGGCAATTTCTGTAAATCCACCCATAATTCACATTTGTTCCTTGGTGGTTTGTTTAGAAATGTGTCTATGTTGTTTAAACAAAAAGAGATGTCAAGGATACTAAGATCTGTCATCGGCCAGATATTTATTTCATATTTTTTATGTTTACTTTTTGTCTTATTGCTTCTCTGAAAATGATGTCACTTGTCAGAAGAAATTATTAATGCTCTGTTCCTTAGTAGCACCAACAGGAAGTCACATTTCTGATCATGTGCTTCTCTTTGCAACAGAATCTGGATAAACCTTGAGTCCCCATTCATGCCAAAATTATTTGTCATTTCATCCCATGTGAGGGATTCATGTTGCACAAGAGGGACTGAGGCTGATTTCCTGCCCTTCATGGTGGTACCTAAATGGCAGGAAAGATTTGCAAATATCCAGTGGAAAGAAGTATGAATAAGAGCTGGTGCTACACCCTCTTTCTTCTATGGGGTTAGGCTAGACATCATAACACAGCTATGAATTTTATCAAGTTTGGTCATCCCATGGACAAGCAAAGGATGGGACAGTATGTCAGATCTCGGTGTTGCCTCTTCCCAAGGTCCAGACACCTGAATTTCCTCTTCTAACTATCAGTGATGGCCAATTGTTGGAGCTTCCCCTTTGCGGATGGGTGGCAATGGAAGTAACTCAATGTCTCGTATCTTGGGGCAAATTGATGGCGACTCTTTGTAGCAGTTACTATATGGAGCTTCCTAAAAACTCAGTGGTTTAATATTCCTGTTGCTCATCAGCTCAGGAGTGCAGACAGGCTGGTTACAGAGCAGCAGAACTTGCCCTGAAGTGACAGTATAGCACTTACATTTTTAAAAGAATTTAAAATAGAGAAAAAATTGATTACTGAGGCGGGACATATACAGACCACATATTCAGATTCAACAATAGTTCCTTGTTTGGAGTGTCTCCATCAGAAGATGTGGACTCTTGACCACATTCATGGTTTTCATTTTATTTTAGAGACTGTATTTCAAAATTGCTCTCCTCAGCTTCTGGCTTGGACAGTCTCCTTTGCCAGAACAAGTTCCTTGGACTCCTTTATTACACCACCAGAAGTTCTCAAGCTTGATTTTGAAAGAAAAAAGTAAAGCCCTGTAAAAGCAAGTGATTAGGCTGAACAGAAGGGCCCAAAGCTAAGGAAGGTAAAGCTCAAAGCACCACTGCCGGAGATACACCCATGAGCCTTTGCAAAGTCATAGATGAGAAAGCTGCAAAATATTTAACTAGAAAAAGGACACTCTACTTAATAAGTCCCTCCTAAGCACACACTGTGAAATCTTAGAGTTGCAAAGCTGAGGTAGTGGGACCTGTTGAACCAAGGGATAAACAAAGAGACAAAAACTGCTACGATCAAGCCTGTGCTTTGCTCCAATCTCACTGTCCACAGTCAGTGGCCCATCACATCCCTGTGTTGTGATGTTTAGATGCAAATCACATCCTTATCTACTTCATCATTAATGAATGAAGATTCATTAAAGTCAGGGGAAACTGGAAATTCAGATTTTGACAACTAATCCTGATGAGATGTCTAGCACTATCTTTTCTGTATTTGTTTTACTTTTACCTATACAGATGTTTTAAAGATCCTACAGTTTTTAGATCCAGAAGTCTCAACTATCATGATCTCTATAAAAGTGTAATTAAGGAAAAATGTTTTGACTTTGACACTATGCCACAGAAGAATGTTCAAGGAAAAAAGGCTGATGATGGAGAAGAGTAAGCAATTTTTTAAAAGCTTTTTAATGCCATTTCTGCTATTGTTTCTGTCTCTCATGGCTCTCTAGTTTCTTCCCAATAGCTGTCTTTTCTGTGTTTGCCACTGAGATCAAGAAAGAGATGTTAATTAAAGGAAAATCTGCATGAGGTTGTACTTTTCTGTTGGGATTTATCCCAGGCCTTGGCTGCAACACCTCACTGGCCCTGACCACTATGCCAAAATAGGCCTGATCTTGTCTTATCATGGACACATGCTTGGGTGCAACCCTGACCTTCAGTGACAGCTCCACTGGCACAAGTGTGCCTCCTTAATATCCTCCCACCATACCCCCCCTCTACAAACTGACTTCTGAGAGTAGTTAGGTATACAAAATACATTGCACATCAATATTACTATTCCAAATGAGCCATCATGCGACCATATTTACAAAACAACCCTAACTGCCACAGCTACTGACACAACACTCTCTAACAACACAGAGCTGCATTTCTGTCCTAAAGTCACTGTTGGTGCATCTTTGCCTTACTTTCTGTGAATCAAAAAAAGTGTCCACATGTAATGCCATTTGTACAATGGCAGAGGAGATAAGAACTCAGTGGAAGCCAGAAGGGATCTCACCAACTGCTGAGATAAAAACATTAATCCATCTGGATACGGCATTTAACCCTACAGTGGTGAAGGGCAGATAGTGAAGAACTTCCCACTATTTTGCCTATCAAATGCCAAACACAACAATACAACAGATTTTCATAACACCAAGCAACAGGATCACTGACAGACCAACTAGGCTTTATAAAAATGGTGAGGCAGACAAGCAGCTCAATAACATGGATTCAAGTTCAAAAGAATATGTACTGCTAATGCAAGAGAAAAGGCACCCTCTGATGCTCTGTGTGACAGTTATTTTCATTTAGGTTCAGTGAAAGCAAGCAAAAAACAAATTAGGTATCTTGCTGAAAATAAAACAGACAGTTCAATACTCGTTACTGTGCACTTTGCCTGCACCTATGTGTGGGTTGAGAATCCTTTTTACTAAGTCTCTTATTTTTTAAATATATCACCAACACACGCATAGGCAAAACATGAGACATAGACCTGTCAGATGGCAGACTAATGTCAGCACTTCGGCCTCCTGGCTGTCAGGTCTGATTCCAAATAACCTTTTGTCTTCTTGTTCCAGCTACTAAATTACAGATCAAGTGAAAAATGTAATTATACCCCAGAAGGCCATGGATAGCCTCTTGAAGTACACTGAATTGTGAACAGAACAACAACAATAAAAAGATAAACCAGTATTACCTGTGGTGCATAGCTAATCCAAAATGCTCCACAGTCCCACATGAGTTATTATAGAATTGGTTCCTATTTGCCAATTTCTCTCTTGCAGGAGACAAGTACCGTCCCCCTCCCTCCCCTCCATTTCTTGGATCTTTTTAAAGCCTTGTGAAAAATACATCTTTCCTGTTGCAATAAATATTCAGTTACACTATTACTGAATTCTACTGTATTTGTCTTTTTTCCCTGAAGATGATGCAGAACTTGCATTCTTTAAAGTAATATGAAGATGAGAATATTAAGACATTTTTCTATGCACAAATTTATCTGCTAAACTTTTATCAAAGAAAAAAAAATTATCAAAAATCTATAAGAATATGTTCTTTTCTCAATTATCTCTGAGTATGTTATGATTCAGTGCTATCAAATACCAAATTAACTTGTTCTGGCATCTGTTTTTATTTGAATATTAAATATTCAAGGACGTTTCCTGGATTCTTGTACACATCTCTAAAAATACAACTATTAAAAAACCTAAATTATTCTTAGCAGCACCTGACAAGATAAAAGTAGATGGTGGTGTTAGAGTGCAAACTTCTACAACTGTTAACCCAATTTGCATACACTCAGAAAGGCTGCTGATGGCTGAAATTTTTAACTTCCTCTTTCTTATTAATGTCATGATTCTTATCTTTATTCAAGTATTTGAACTCATGTTTTAAAAGGAAAACAGGCAATAAAATGGAAAATTACTAACATTTCAGTCACTGTCCCTTTATTTGCAGCCTTCTTCAAATATAATTTGCAGAAGAATCAAGCTCACCATCTCCATCTGTTAGCACCAAAGAGGGCCCTTCTGAGTTTGAGAAGACATGAACATTTATTACTCCATACATAGCTCAGGCACTAGCTGATAGAGTAGCGCATTCCCAAGTTCAATCTTGAATTTTGCTGTGAGATGTTCTGCTTGTACTAGAAACTCTAGATACTAAATTGAACTAAACAGACTGATTTATTCCCATAACAAAATTCTACTTAAAAGACACTCAGCAGGTAGATGTCTGAACTCCATCCCTGCTCTCAAGTGCAGTGCTTTAATCTCTCCATTACTGTCATCCAGTAAGATGCACGTGCCAAGATCTCCAGGTAACCTGGTCAGAGCACTACCCCACCTGCTCTGTGAGCTGCTCTTGAGCTGATGTATTGAACAAGCCATCTGGAATGGCTGTATGAGCTGCCTATGCTGTACCAGCTCAGCTGGCTGGCTCACCACAGCCCCACAGCACCAGACTCAGTGGATATATATCACAACCTACTTGTTCACATTTCTAGTTCTGGGCAGCTCTGATGGGACAGCAATGTGCCTCAACCCATGGCTACACAGGCTTGCTCTCGTTTCAACTGGGAAAGTAACACAGCTTTGTTGAAGACCATACATGTGTCCTGCAAAGGAAGAAAATGCCACATATACCCTAGCTACCTTTTTTTTTTTTTTTAATTTGCAACATAAAATTTAGTGAGAAACAGAGCAAGGAAATTACAGAAGGTTTTGTATTTTCTCACAAAATTCAGTGTCCATAGGTGGACAGTACAGAGCTTGTGCACTGCTGACATGCAGAGGAGACAAGCCACAGAATTGAGAGTTCATTAAAAAAACCACACATGGAAAAATTCCCGACAAAGTATCATGTTGAAGTTATATGAAATCCTGCCTTACATGCAGTGTCTCATACAAAACAAATTTATATCACATGATGACTTGACTTTATTCAACTGGGATTCTGCCAGCCCACAAGAAACCACAATCCAGACTTTTCCCTTAATTCCTAGTACTTTGAGATCTACAACAAATCAAATCATATGAACAATGTCCTTGAAAATACACTCTCTATAGTACAATCTCTGGCAGTATACTTCATTTTCAGCCATTCTGGAAGTGCCTTAAGCTCTGTCTGCAAATTCACTTGGCCTCACATTCGGCAATGCTTTATAGACCAGATGGATTTAGGAAAGTGCACTGACTGGATTGATCAAATTAAAGGGAGGGGAAGAGGGAAATAAAGGAAAATTATTTTTCCTCTACTTCCTAAAATATGTCAATAAATAGAATTAATTTATTTGAAAGAGTTGCCCAGGTTTCTCTCTATATACTTAGGTTATAAACCACAGCTTTGTGACTGCAGCCCGCCAGCAACCAGGGATCCAGCCCCTGCATGCAGGGCAGCTGCTCACTGTCCAAGCTACAGGCTGCTTTACGAGTATTTTTCTGAGAGCTGCAAAAATAACACATAAAAACCTTAGAGAATATGGGCATCAAAACAACTGAAAATGAAAATAGGCATAAATTCATCTTTGTGGTACAAAACTTACCAGACTCTCCTGATGCCAGAGCACAGATGATTTGGACACAGTTTTGATGTCCTGTTTAAATTATGGAATCACAGAATCATAGAATGGGTTGGGCTGGAGGGGACCTTAAAAACCATCTAGTTCCAAGCCCCCTGCCATGGGCAGGGACACCTAGCTCAGGTTGCTCAGAGCTGCATCCAACCAGCCTTGAACACTTCAAGGGAAACAGCTGTCACAACTTCTCTTGGCAAACTCTCAGTGTCTCAACACCCTAACAGTAAAGAATTTCTTCCTAATATCTAATCTAACCCTACTTTCTTTCAGTTTGAAGCTATTCCTCCTTGTCTGGTCATAACATGGCCTTGTAAATAGTCTCTCTCCATCTTTCTTGTAGGCTCTCTTCAGGTATTGGAAGGCTGCAATTACATCCGGCTTTTGCCCTTCCACATTCCCTGCCACTGCATATTGCAACAGCTACAGACTGCTTATTGTGGGTGAGAAGAGCATGGAAAGGTTTTGCCTTTGAAGAGGACAGACATGTCTGGGGCACCACTAATGTTAGGCAAGGAAAGCATCTATCCCCATAATCCTGTTCCCATGGCAACATCTGTTTTCCACACTTCTCACTACTGGAATAATGAGCACGCCTCAGTTCACACCTATATATTTAGCCCCCTTTTTACATGGTCAGCTTTGTTTGTAAGAGCTCACACTAAACAGCTATAGTTAGTTCTGTCAACTCAGAGGTCCATACATGAGTTATGGCAGAGCAGACTGACAGATTACAGGATTCATCCTAGAATTACAGCTGGTGGAGGATGTGGGTCAGTGACATACAGCTGCATTCCAGGGAGTGCAACCAGCAATATGGATATCTCCTGCACTAAGGAAGTTTATCTTCACAGTATCTGAATTATTCCAAAGCATCTATTTGTCTTCTTAAAATATCCATAGCAAAAAATATGAATTTTTAGAGCTGACATACTGAACATGGGATTTTTTTGGTAGAAGTTAAGTGCTCTGTCCTGCTATGGCACTGGCTTTGCTCCAGAATAAACTGTGTGAAAAGGCATTTCTTAACACAACAAAATAGAGTTGCATTTATTTTTTCGCTGATAGAAAGCAACAGTATGCATAAAATTGCAGCCTGGCTGATGTAGCAAATGTCACACAGACAGGTAAAATACAGGCATATTTTCTGCCAGTGAGTATTTAGCCCTAACCACTGGATGCCATTACGTTAAAACACCAGCTCTGAAATCACAAGCTGTGCTTTTCATTCACATAAGGATAAATGTTAGGTTTCCTTCATTTGAATTTTTAAATGCATTATATATTCCTACATTCAGCCTTTCAGACAGGCAAAACAAGTAACTCATCCTATGTCTTTGCATATTAACCCCTCTCACTGTTTAAACAAGTCCTTTCTTGGACCCTTCTGTCAGACTGTTGCCTTGTACACACCTATTCCCTACCACACATTTCATAATCTGTGTTTTAAAACTAAAGCGACTTTGAAAAGCTAAAGACTAACTTTAAGGCTTAAGCAAGCAATGGTGTCTTTGTGTCATGTTTTTTAAGAATAAGATGAATGCTTGTTCTTAAAAATGGCATCAGGCAGTCATGTTCCCATGAAACCACTCATTGCACAAGAACAAATGGGTGTCAGCAGTGTAAGATATCCGATTCAGTCCCCAGAAACTCTTAAGTAAATATGCCACCTAGTGTTTAATTTGGACATTTTCATTCATAAATCATCTTGATTGATTCCTCCCAAACTGTTCCCTGCAAGTCTAGGTTGCATAGAGTCTAGCAGTTATCTGCAGATGCCTTTTCCAGATTTGTCCCCTTCCTCCCCTCCCAAAAAGCCTCATCTCAACTTCTAGTCGAGGGAATATTTTGCTCCTGACAAAGGCCCAAGCTCACAGTGCCATGAGAAATGCAGAAGGCACTGAAAACTGACCTTGGAGAGTCACCCCTGCTGTCAAGGTCCCAGACAAGCCTTACAGGCTTCAGAAAACTGCCTTGTACCACCAGCCAAATGGCACCTGGCCTGGAGTTTCCACATCTTCCTGCCTACAGGTACCGAGCACAATTAATCTGGACAGGTTTCTGTCTTACAGCTTGCCAAAAGGGAATGAGTGGATGACTTACCACAGCAATAGCTACTGTTTTGATGGATGGATGAACAAGCAGAAAATCAGAGAAAAAGGCTTTCAAAGTGTAACATCTCAAAAAGCAGTGGAGAAAATTTCTCCTGAAGCTATGGCAATATTCTCCTTTGTCACCTCCAGCTCCTGTTTAATAGTGGCAAACCTGGCTTAAATGCAAACAACCCTCCCCAAAGAAGAGCTACTGCAGATGGGTGGCTTGGCTCCTTTCTATGTGTTCAAAACATGCCAAATTGTCTTCTTACAAATTCTAATTGTAAGAAATTCTAATTCTAATTCTAATTATCTTGATATTTCTGTCATAGATGCTCATTATGTTCCTAGGGATTAAATTCTTATACTGAGTGACATCCGAACCCACACCACCTTGAGTTTTTGGTAATGTCTTGTTTGCACTTTTTCCAGATCAATAAAAATCTTAAATGAAACTCCTGTCCCTGCAGTACTTCATCAGACATCTTTCCCCAGCTTATCAAGTTGCTGTCTATCTTTATTCTTTGCTTCAAATTCCTCTACCTATTTTTGGTCCATGAAACCATGTTCATGAGCCAACCAATTTGAATTAATGTCAAGAGTGCGATTCCATGAGACATTGTACTACTTTGCTAAAAATCCAATTATTCTGCATCTGCTGTATTCTTTTCATTCAGTACTTTTGTAAATCTACCAAAAAGGCAATCAAGCTCAACTGGCAGTATTCATTCTTTATAACTCATGCTGATGACTGTGCACAGTCCCACTGTTCTCCAGGGCTGTGAATACATTACAAGAAAGAGCCCACCACAGCGTCCTCTTTTGCAAATATGAGCAGTTATAAAAACTACCGGTTCCTGACCTTTGTAGTCAAAGCTCAGCTGAGACCAGTCAACAACACGTGCTTCACTGTGGCCAGTACCAGCTGTCATTCTGCCCAGGCTGCTGTGTTCTCCTGTCTGGCAGTGCTGTCGAACTCTCCCAGCTGAGACTGTGCCCAACCCTGTCCAAAGGTGACCAGGGAGATACGTGCACCTGATTTCCCAGTATCCCAGCTGCAGGGTGTGGGTGCAGACTACTAACCTGCCTCTTTGTGGTGAGAGCCCAGATGAAAAGAGAGCATCTGCTGGGGCTCTGCACCCGACTTCAGTCAAGTGTCCACATGCCTCAGGGATGAAACCTACTGCACCCGGGATATGGAAGGAGACACTCAGTGGATATGACATACACATTTTATGGTCAGAAAGGATAATATCTAGGGCATGATGGGACAAGTGCTAGTCAGCTCAGAGGGCCCTTAGAAATCCAGGCTTTTCTTGGCAAGTCTGCAGAGGATATAGCAGAGGAAGAACTTAGTGTTTGATGGGTAGTATTAAGTATTTTGTGGAAGTCTTGGACATTAGGATCACGGCTGCAGTTAATTTCCCTCTAGTGCAGTGGCAATTCTGAATTGAAGGTGGAATGTACCCTCCTCACACTGGGAGGAATCAAATAACTGCTCCTTAGCTATGTTAGCTGTCTTCATCTAGCCAAGATGAATCAGAGCCTAAATAATATATTTTCAGACCCAGAAAACCACAGAGAAAAGGACTAGAAGATACTGTAGGAAGTTTTTCTCCTGCCTGCCTCAGGTATACATGCTATCTGGGCCATTTCTCCCTGATGTTTTCTAACATGTTTCTATGCATTATGATGAGGGAGATTTTGTTCCCCCCCTCAGGCACTCTATCCCAGCATTTCACTGTTAATAGTTAACCTGCAATGCTCATCACTGTATTTCAGTCCTATCATCTCATCATGTCCTGCCTGAACACAAAGAACAGGTTATTTTTTCCTTATAATTAGCCAAGCAAATGTATGACCTAAACGATAAATGCCTAAATGTATACACATCACTAAAAATTTTCTAATCAAAATATAAATAAAAAATACTAGTCACTATTTAAATACTTTCCTTTTGACACTAATTTCAAGTCCCCCAGTAACAGAAATTAATATCTCTCTTATACTTAAGAAGTGGAACACTTGCCTTCCAAGATCAAAACATGACAGTTTAAAGGTGCTTGAAAAATTTTAGTGTCTAATCCTACACAGAGTCTCAAGATTCATGCAAGATAATCAAGTATAGATTTTTACTTAAAAAATGCCTTTTCATTTTCCAGTAGCAAGACAAATTAAATATTTATGCTGAAGGCTCCATCCCAATCCCTATGAAGTTTGTTACAAATTTAATGCCATCAAACTGTGTAAACAATATAAAAGCCAAGATAAAATACCCTCATGTAAGCTTTTGTTTTTAATACCTTGAACTATTCACAGTTTTTACACAACAAAAATTTAGCTTTGGTAGAATTATGAACATGCTCATAACAGGAAAATACCCAGGAGAAAAAGATTAATTTATGTAGTCAGCAGAGCCCAGCTGCTGATATAGTACTGTTCTTGAAAAGCCAAGTGGCATTTGCCTTAGGACTATTATAAGCACTTCCAGTCTATCAAATAATTTTTAGTACGCAACTGACATTCCCATTTGAGAAAATTTCAATCTACAGTTGTGGTATTGAGATATTAAGGTTTTGCATCACTTCCATTTGGCTGCCCTTCAGAAACTGGATTGGAATGCAGTTTGGTGGCAAAACCCTTCATATTTACCTTTGCTCCATATGCTTAACAATGCCCTGAACTGCTCCAAGACTCACTGAAATCCTTGGGGGTCTTCCCCTTAATTCAGTAACATTTGGATCAGATTATACCCACTGCATCATGTCATTTGAGTAAATCAGTATTGTCTCCAACTTACAAGCTCTCTTCAGGCATAATCATATCACTTATATGCTTAAGGCAAAAATGAATTCTAAGCTGACAGTAATAACATAACACAAACCAGGAACCCGGAGAGATGTTAACAGTTCATGGAAGCAAAGTAAGCAAATACTTTGCAATGGAATCTCTCTCTTGATTCCCTCAACTTCCACCACTGCTAAAATTAATTCAAATTATTCCTTTCAAAAATCCTTGTTTAATAAGGCAAAATATTAGGTAAAAGTTAGGAGTGCCACAGTCAACTGCAAAGCAGGGTGCGCCTTACACTGCACATAACCATAGACATCTAGAGGGAAGGAACTGAAAGACACTTCCCATGATTTTACTTTTGTAGCTTCCTTATTTTTCTCTCTCATATATTACCTATTTTATATTTATGATGCTTAAAAAACCCCAAAAGCTGTAAAAAGACAGCTGGAAAACACAAAAGAATGCCAGTATTGAAGGGCAAAAGAAAATGATCAGCTGACTATATTTTCAGTAGGATGATATTTGTCATTTGAAATACAAAACTGTTTACTAAAATACATGTGCTAGCAGATCTCCTATATTAATACAAACTCCTCCTTGCTGTGGTATAATAATAAAGAATATTCTGGATGGAATCACTGCTGAATTGCTAACAGTTATTTAAAGAAGACAGTCAGATATGTAGTTAAGTACTCATGTCAGGGCATGCTACAATTATGTATGTACATGTAAGTAACCTGTGTGTCAAATACTACTCTTGCAGGACAAGCCTGAGTGACTGATGAAAGGAATTCATTACTCCCAAAGTAATTTTGATGTATTAGTTTGTTGCTTCTAGCAGCAAAAATGCCACACACCTTTTATCACTGCATATATTACTTAACTCTGCTGATAAAGGCCACCTTTGTGCTTTTTATCAGTGTGGTCTCTGAGCATCTTCTAGTCAAAACCAGTACTGCCAGGGAGAAGTTCCTTGTGACTTCTGTGGCTATGCATGTAGGAGTGAGACTGTAGCCTCTAATAAAAGATGGTGCGTTGTTAATGAAGATGTAGAACTGAACATTTTAATTTGTTCTGACCAAGCATGCTGCAAAAAGCAGGGAGTTGAAGGCAATGTAGAACACACCATGTCAAATTATCAGTGTGTTTCTAGCCCAGAGTCTACAGGAACAGATGTTTCTGCTCATTATCTTCTTAACTCCAGGATCTGCTGCTGGGACAGTGCAGTACCCTGCAGCCCCCCTGTGGAAGGAAATGCTCAACATCTGGATAGACATCCCAGAAGAGAATTAAACACTATCTAGCAACCTGTAATAGGATCATTAGAGGTTTAGAGGAGCTGCAGAATGGGAAGAATAATGAATAAATATAAGACTGAAAAGGTTTCTTTATTACTGGCTAGCAGCAGTACCTGTAGAAAATTCAACAAAGACACAAAATTGGAGTGGCTAAAAACTCTTCAGAAAGGGACGTGGTGTGAATAACAATGTAGAAATGCAAATACTTACAAAAATTGAATGAAACCAGAGGCTGTCTTTAAATTGACTGTCTCTTGTGCAGTTCTGATGTAAGAAAAACTGCAGTGCTCCTAAAAATATAGTTCCATAACCAGATAACATCTCTGATTAAGGGATATTAGAAAATAGTCTTTCCTGGAAGTCCTGCATTTTCTTCTGTGGGAAACTCTGTGTGAACAGCATAACTAATGAGGACAACTTCTAGCAAAGTTATTTTCCCTTTTTTGTCACCTTTGCCTTAATAGGAATAGCTTTCCTATTTGCCTATTACTGGTGTGGGATTTTCTGCCGAGAAAATCTACAGCCTCCCAGACTCCATAGTATGCTTATCATTTCAGCTCTTTTGTTCTAGCTGCAGTATTAACTATGGGCTCTGTCATTTGCACTTCAATGTCCAGTTATGTGTTCCAGCAAAATAGATATAGAGAAGTTACTATGTCAAACAGCAACACCATTTTCTGCACTGTCCTGCTGTCAAGTGTAGACTCCACATACAGCTCGCTCTTGGTTTAGCTCAAACTGCTTCATTGTTCTGTACTGACCATCATCATTAAACGCCTCATGCTGCTTTTGGCATGTACTTGTAACCAGAGAGCAGAACAAGCACACCAGCCCAGGCTCCAAGCAAACTCATATTTCATGTACAACCAGTATGTTTGAACTGACTGAGCCAGATCTGACTAGGAGAGAAGTTGATGGGAGTGGTGCCAGGATTCATGTAAGTGGAGACCTGGCACTGAAAAAAACCTTCCTTAATCTTTACTGCATTTACCAACAGTTTTTCTTCTGTCAGATACGTTAACATAATTCTTTTTGCAAACACTTTAAGCTCAAATGCTGCCAAAGGTTTTCTTTAGCTGTTCTGATTAGACCAGCATAGCAAAGAACCAAAGTGTGGGGCACAGCCTTTACCTGACACAGGGCACTGTGCTGCAGTGTCCCAGTCCAACTCAAGACAGAGGGTGGCTGCAGTAGCACACACAGAAGGTCGCAGGAGTGGGATTGAAAGTGTAAGAGTAGAGAACCAGGAAGGCTTCTTAACTGCAACAGATTTTACCTGATTAAAGCATTCATGAAACTCCAGCTTGCATTTACTTCCAGCATTTCAATTATTTGAATGTATTTTCCCAAATTACACTTGTTGAGGTAGAATTAGAAAAGAAGATTCTTTTTTCCCCTTGTCTGGGACACAAAGACTGCTGACGCAGTAAGAGCAGCATTTGCGGGAAAATGTAATAGCGATGAATGATTCAGAACTACATATTTTACTGACAGTCTACTGCAATTTTTTCTCTCCTAAATGTGAAGATTAATTGCTTGCAGCAAGTTGCATTTCTCCTACATTCACCATTAACTTGAACTACTGGCAGTTAATTACAGTGTGTACCAGTACCAGGTACTTATCTGCCCTACATCTTCTAGTATGTGTATATTTGCCTGAAGTACAGCATTCCATAAGCAGAGCAAATATAAAGCAGGTGATCACAACTTGCCCAAGTTCAAATCATAACCCTAAACAGACAATATGTGATCTTCAAATGTTCTTTATACAAAAAAACTATTTCTTTACCCAAAATCCTTGTTGAAGCTGGATCCCCTTAAAACGACAATTGCCTACAACAGTAGGAAAGTATTTGCAGCATAATGTCCTCCCACAACACTTTATTTTCTAAAAATCATCACAGCTCCTTTCAGACTGAAGATCTGTTAAACTATTCAGATCAAAATTTGGAATCTGTATCTAAAAATCACGCAGCTACTTAAAGTCAGACAGAAATAACTTCTGGATGAAACACCCACATTAAATACCTTAAAGCATAAATGTTTTCTTAGGCCTGTTACAAAAAGTGTTGGATAAAAAGACACGAACAACAACAGTTAAATCCAGCCCAATTATCACATCACCCTTCTGGAATGGGCATGACTCCACTAATTACAACCTCAAAGAAGTTATCATTATGGGAACAGACAGGTACCCCAGGCAGTACCAGGACATTTCATGTGAATGCTGGCTCCTCCTGCCAGCCTGTGCCTTGGTGGCCCCCCTTCCACCGACCTGCCCCACGGGGAGCGGTGGCGCTGGAGTGACTGAGACATCGAATAATCTCCACTGTCAACATGGGAGGTGACAGAAAGAACAGACTCCCTGGATGGCATTAACAAACCCACTAATGAGATGAATGCCTTTAGCTGCACTTTCACACTCTGGAATTGGTTTCAGCATAAAACAAAATCTTGTAAAGAGCCTTATCTATAAGAGGAGTACTGATGCTTAACCTTAGGGCACTGAATTTTCATCTTCCTCCTGAGAAATAATGAAAGTTTCTGTCCTGCACATATGGGTTTCTCCCATAATTTCTGAAACATTCAAAATACTCAAGACAGCACTTTCAAATAAATCAGCTCAGCAATGAAAACATAACATTTTACCTGTTCAACTGACCAGTGAAAAAAATATCAATGATTTTTCACACATGCAACAAAGAATTTACTTTGCAGAAAAACATCACACTGAATACCCACTTATTTCTAGGGGTCTAAAATTCATTGCATTAATTGAAGTGAGTGAAGGTTGTGATTTGCGGACAAACCATGGCCTTTGTCTAAAATGCTGTACAACACATGGCAGCCTCAAGCAAAACATCTGATACAGCTCTCACTGAACTACTATGTCCTCATAATATTTTTGTATTTTACAGAACTTCTGAAGTTTATATAAAAAGAAACATTAAATTCCCTTTATTCTCTGTTGTCCCTATATGTTAGTACTGAAAAATGCTCAATAATTCACCAATTTATTCCAAAGCCATGTCTGTACTTTATCTGAGGCTACTGTGAGGAAAAAATGGAAAGATGATGCCCAAGTCTGCTATCAAACCTCTCATGAGCTTCCCCCAGGAACAAATGAATGAAAAGCAGCTATGGTAGGGTTCACCATACAGACTTCTGTTAGCTAATAGTTTCAGTTGTTAATGATTTAGTTGATGTGATCTTTTCCCACATGGATTTGCATGAGATGATGGAAAACTACCAGTACCAGTAGAGAAGCCCATTGGCAGTCCTAATCATCAATACTGAGGCTTCAGCTGCTATATCAGGTCCTCAGCTTGTGAGCAAATCCCCTTGCCTATTTAGCCCACTCCTCTTATAGCTGTGATTGCTCCTACTTCTCCTGGCAAGGAAAATATGTTAGAAACAGCTCACATTCCTCCTTCTGCTCTTCCCCTCAGTGGGAAGAAGGCAGAGAGGGTTGCCAACAATGGCTGAAGCCAGCAATTTTTACATGACAGCACAGTCACACAGCCCAGCCTTGCAGGCTGCTACTATCTGTATATACAGAAACCTAGATGAGCACCAGTCCTTGTAGGGTAAGGACTTGCGATACCGCATTTCACATCAGGAACCACCTTGGAGGTCAATAATACTTTAAACATTTACATTGCATTCAGCTGCAATACAAAAGAAGACCTAATACAATCACAAATGAGGCCCAGAGGTCCATTTTCACTATTGACAGTGGGGTACAAGTCCAAACATTTTCAATCACAGGTATCTGGATCTAAAAATGCAGCACTCCACTCACTTTAAGGCAATATAATAATTTTCTGAGCTGTCATCAAAGAAGAGTCTTGCACTCTCCTCTGTGCTGCACTTCCACTCATATGAGGTGGATAGATGGCAGATCTGGCTGAAAATTAACTTATTTTTTCTTCTGGCTATGTCAATTTTAATCTGGAGCCAGTTTTTAGTGTCACTTATTGTGTAGCTGCATGAAACTGTAGGTCAGCAAAAAGGTGGTGGTGAAGGAGAGAGGGCATGGGTCCCTTCAGCAACAGTTTGCCTTCTGTTGGTCTAAAAGAGTTTTCATAGTTTTAAAACTGCTTGATGTTAAGAATGACACCCAACTCCAAGCACAACAGAAAATATAATCTTTTGTGAGATAAATGGTACTAGAGCAAACCCCTCTGAAACCTTTGAGAGCACTTTGAGAATTACAAAAGACCATTGCTCTGCAACTGCAAGAACTGTAAGTAAAACTTAACACAATTTTGAAACTGTACTTTTGCTTGCACAAAACAAATTCTCCTGATTTCCTAGAGAGTGGAGCATGATCTTCAATTGTCATGATTGCTTTATTATGCTACAGCAATGCAATAATGTTTACAGTCATCCCAGAGATGGTCCAGTTCCAGAACACCCTCTGAACCACTCTCTTACACAAAAACACTTACACAAAAACACAGGGCTGATGCACTATGTCTATTTCTTATTTTGCCTTAAATAAAGTAAAAATTCACTTTCTTGTGCCTGTTACAGAATTCAAAATCAACCAGTGTCCAATCACAGAAATCAACTGAAGGAGCATTGGATATCTCAACAGCATCTACTCCTTTTATACACTAAAATACCATTTAATCGAACGAAAAACTATTAGATTAACTAGATTAATTTTGAAATTTAATCTTGAATGGAAGACTTGTTGTTGTACCATTCTCTAAAGGCCTTCCCTAAAACATGTCATTGTTAATGGATTGAATTTGTTCTAGAGGATGAATAGGTTTACATGTTAGGTCAGTTATTCAAGCAATTACTGTTACTGAGAAATCCAAACCAGTATATAATCAGCCAATGCAGATATGAGAACCAAACAGATAATTCTGCTAGAAATGTCCAAGAGAGACAAGGATACATACAAAAAAACTGATTGATTTTCATGTTCATCATGACTGTATGACAGCAAATTCACTCCCTGCTTCCCAAATACAAACTGGCTCTAGTTCCCAACTAGCTAGCCAGCATACTGAACACTAAAATCAACAGCCATGCTGCAGAAGTGCACTAAACAAATGCCAGTAAGGCAATTCAGCACAAGGACCAGACTCAAAAAAAAAAAGTTTTGTTTGACAGTTCTTACTGCCTTACCACCTGGGAGATGAAAATATCCACATGTCACTGCTTACAAGGCTGCTTCTCATATGCAAAATAATTTCTAATTTTACATCTTCAGATGGTTGCTAACTGCGTAAAGTTCTCCATTTATCATCATATAAATAAGTCCTAGTCCATATAATGCTATGAGATACAGGTGCATGAGAGAAGGAGATCAAGGAAAGCCCAGTTCAAATGAGAAGAGCAAAAAGAAATGGAGGCCGACAACATCCCAATTTCAGATCCATGAGAAGAAAGGGAAGAAAATGCACAATATTCCAATTTGAGACCCATCCACCAAAGGCTTGGCAGAGAAGAGGAGCTTTGGACCATGTACCAAAAGATAACAAACTTGAGCTCTGGTGAAGGGTCAGTGGGAACCAGATCCACAGTCCTACTGTGGAAAATGCTTGAGTATACATGGACAAATATAACTTGTGACCAATTTTAGATGCAGTTCTTAAGTTAAATGGTACATACTCATATATTTACACAGTGAAGACATTTGCATTTGGTCCTTATTAGTACCAATAATAAGTGGTACCACAAGCTCCAGTGAAATATTAGTTTGGAGCCAGTATCATATTAACAGAATGTAAACTTTTCAGTGGGATAGCAATGCTTATTGAAGTATTCCTCTCAGATTTGATAGAAAGATTGGTATTAATTATCAAAATTTTGAACTGAATACTTACCTTTTCAACCGGAGTATTTTCTTCACTTGTTACGCTTGCTTTTCTTGATTCATTTTTTGTTCTGCTCAGCCTCCGGGACACTTTTTCTCTAAGCAAAGTGGCATATCCAATGTGCTCATATATGGGGTTTGTTGTCATTTTGGAAATATACTCAGAAGCCTTTGTTTCTATATACAATGTTATCAAGCCATCTGTAACCAGATCATGGATTGATTCAAACCTTTTCTCCCCAACAAAGTGCTTCCCATCATAGAACAACCTGTAGTTTAGAGTCTGATTACCAAATCTGCAAAACACCAGAAAAAAATGGAGAGAGACAGGAATTCAGACTGGCAACACACCCAGGAGGTAATTTCACTGACAACCCTATATGTCTGGATTACATATGGAATAGGGATACAGCTGCAGCTGGACCTCTTTGGAGAGACCAACCCATGTTTGAACCCAAACTTGACTGCATCACATGCACTGGATGACAGAACTGAGGCCAAGTCTCCACAGCAAGCTACGCAACCCAGGTGTATGTGGTTTAAATCTGAACACTAAAGGAACTAACACAGGGATTGGAAAGGCACGTTTACATTGACAAGGCCTTCTACTGGGATCCACAACTGTGTTAAAGGTTCTTCAATCCTGAAGCATTTTTGAGGTGCAGAAAGCAGGTGCTTAACAGCTAGGGGCACATTTACAGTCAATGAAGAGAGATGGACATCTTCAAATCCTAAGGGCCTGAATCATGCTCTGTTAGGAGGCAAGGGAGTTCAGGCTCCTAGTTCAGGGCCCAATTAAATACCCAAAGTTATGTGTGAAAATTCTGGTCCTATTTATAGCAGGTGTAAACTATTGGGGGCTTTTAAAATGTTTTAAAAATCAAAGTGCTGTAGTAACACATAAGCACATTGTTTCCAACACTGAGGTTAGAATCCCACTATTGACTAAAGGATTCAAAGATATTATAGTGGGTTAAGTGGTCCTTATATTGCATCAAAACTTCATATCTCTGCATACTTTATTAGGCATTCAAATCAAAGTGTTTAACCCTATTATTTTTCACCCACATTTTTCACATGAATTCCCAATTTATAATCAAATTCAGTTTTTGATTCTACAAATAATTATCCAGATGGATTCAGAAATCATGTTGTTACATCAAAACAATAGGCATTTTGTCATAATTCTCATCCTTTAGTGGTTTTTTATACTTTATTTTGAAATCTTTCTCCAAAACCCTAAAAAATCGTGTTTGTTCTTTTTCAGCTGACAGACGCTGGTTTTAATTTACACCACTTTTTAGTTGGCATGACTCACCAGCTTTTCCAGCTTTACCATCTGTACATCAATACAAATTCTAAGCATGATTTCAGTGCTATACCACAGCTACTTGGGGTAACTCCTTAAAGGATTTTTCCTTCTTGTTTACCAGCAGAAGGGTAAAAATGCAGACTTTTAGTTTGTGCGTGTCTCACAGATGTAATAATGCTATAAAAATTGCAAGGTATTGCCAAGGAGTTCGATTTGTCAAAGCCCAGCTGTGTATCTTTCCTCTTGCCACTAACTCACAGTTATGGTCTTTAAGACTTGCATTGGCAGGTTTTGAATGACACAGCTAAGCCAGGAGTGGATGTATTTTCAAGGAAACATATCTTGAGGGGCAGTGAGTTTGTAGCTTGGGTTCCCACTTAATTTTTCATTCAGTTGAAGAGAAGACTCTTATTCCTTTGAGCAGCAGCATCCCATGCTTCAAAATGTATTTCTGCAACAGGCTGAAATAATCCCTTCCATTAAATAAATTTCCATTTGAGCTATAAGCCTCTATTAAAACAGCACTTACCTGAGAGCAAGAGTATAGCAGCCAGGCTGCCGCTGGCTTTCTCTAAGAATATATGCTCCTTCTACGCCAGCAAGTATTTCATCTGCTTGCTCCCGAGAAATGATCCCGTGAAACCTAAGGAAAGACATTTCAGTGACTTACACAACAATCCAACCAGAAATACCTTCTCATCCACCCCAGAAACCATTCGAAAATTTCAGCACTTTAGAGCATTGTGGTCCAAGCCATCAGGAGAATGTCCAAGCAGCAGAACTGTCATCCAGCCCAGACAAGCTCAGCATAGAAACAGAACAAAAATTACACTGCAAATGCAGTTTCAGTCAGTATAACAACCAATGGCACCCAAAGATTATTTCCTGTAAATGCCCTTTTCAGAACTTTTCTCTGCTCTAGTCTACACCCCTATTCCTTGTTCCCTTCCAAAGGGCTTACAACAGAATTGAAAAATAGGCACAAAGGCATTTTTAAAAAATGGAATTATTATATTTAAGTATGTAGTTATTTAAATATATACATATTTAAATATAATTAAAATTATAGATATTCCTTATTATCAGTTTGTTTCATTTTTATATTAACATTACTTCTTCAAATTTGCAAGGGAAACTGAGACAAGAAATTGAAACAATTATTCAAAATTCTATTCTGCATATATTAAAGTGGAGGAAGTTACAGAATAGTCTTGAGAAAAATACTGTTTCTTCATTTCAATGGGTTCTTCACGCAGTGCTGGAGAAAAGCAATATTTGTCTGATTCTTCTGACATTGCTATTTTAAGAAAGAAAGAGGGCCTAGGATTCACAATTAACCTTATGATAATCAATATATAGCAGTGATTTCTCCATAAGTACAAATGCAGTCTTGACAGCAGTTTGAGTCTTAACTCCTACGCACATTTTGCTAGCTGATAAGTCTCTGAGGGTCTCTTCAGAGGTTTTGAAAGTTTCTATTTTTGCTGATGTTTGAAAAAAGGCACTAAACTGTACTGGCCTTCAGCATTTTCTCTTTTCTGACAATATATATGAAGTGGCACATCCCTAACACTGCCTCTGGATAGGAAGTGAAAGAGAAGAAAAACACATTGGATGTAAATGCAATTGTTGTTCCATTCTCTTTATGTTGTCTTTTCATAACTAGTACATGTTGAAAATACTAGGTTTAGATGACCTTTCCAGTGTGGCTTTTTATTAAAAGTACTGAAAATTGATTAATCTTTTCTGTCTGTACAGGTGGGGAACATGCTCACTAATTGCTTCATCCAAATTGAAATGAGCATCCCCTAAATGACATAATTTAAGCATGACTTTACAAGTAAACTCAGGGCAATTCATAATTCTAGTTGCAAATAGTGAGCATAAGCTATTCCCCAAAAGAAATGTACTATAAAAGAGGCTGTAGGTTAGATATTAGGACAGAAACTCTCTCTGTGATCACTTTAACAAATCACTGGGACAAGATACTTGGGGCATGTGTGAAATTTCTTTATTCATAGGCGGTAAGCACTGGGTAACCCAAGCTTTCTCATGGATATTTTTAGTACATTTATATAAGAGCAAAAAAACAGCTTGTACATGGTACAAGTTCCTCTGAACTCACATGTCTGCTTCTGACAGCAGCTGACAAGAAATGCTTACAGAAAGAGTATAGGAAGCAGTGACATATTTCTTTCACTTCACATCCCTGTCCATCCATCACTGGTTTAGCCACAATTGTGTCTGATCAGTTGTGACCTTACCTTTCATGAATTCGAGAATCTCACTTGTAAGCTCTTTAAGATCTTGGTCCTTTTGGGCTCTGAAGCTGCCCATGGCAATGAACTTGAGAAGGACACTGTGCATGTCCCTCTCTTAGACATCCACTAAGGAAGACCTGTTCATTTTTATCCTGTGGTAGGAGCTACATCCCTAGTTGCATCCCTTTATTTGACCATTGTTGCCCTTTGCTGTACCTTTCGTTTATTCTACAACCTTTGTAAAAAGGATGGAGGAGAAAGGGGTAAAGAGGGACCAGAACTCTGTGCCCTATTTAAAATGCAGTCACATCACAAATTTATACGGTAATATGTTATTGTTTCAGTTCCTTTACCTAAAAATTCCTGTTTCTCTTTCCAAGTACCATTAAACACTGAGTTAATTGCTTTTATAGGACTTCCCCAGTGCTTCTGAAGTCTTCTTTCTGAATGATAATAACTAACATGATCTTGTCTGGGCAGGTTCGCCAAGGTGACATCTCACAATTTCTGCCAGCCCTGCTGCTCCCCAAACCCAGACAGGTTGCTGGATAAGAGACTGCAAAAATGGTTTTACAAGTCCTGCTATAGGAAGTGTGATGTGTTACTCAGCCAGGCACTGTCTTCAGCTCTATTGTACTCTAGTGGCTGGATCTGAATTCCTCGTTGTCAAAGACAATATTTAAAAAATGAAATTTCAGTAATTAGGGGCAAAGCTACTGGCTCTTGAGGTTTCTGATGGTAGAAGAGGATCATTAAACACATATGGTCTGTCTGGCATGGAAGGAAAACAGAACATGGGAACTAAGTTAAGGGCTGGGATCTCAGCAGATGACTCTAGAAAAGGGCAAATGCCAGGTCTGGGTGGCTGCTGCAGTGGCTATACCTCTCAGCTTCGCCTGCCCAAATCTCCATGCCAATGCACAACCCAGCCCCTTCCAAGCTGTTTATCAGCAAGAAGACTACTAAGCACCGAGGAATTATCCTCCAGTGGTTCATTATTTTTCTTGCAACAAAAATACACCTCTTCTTTGGGTAATTCAAACCCCTAACTTTAGCAGGGAGAACAGCATTTACACGTGCAGTAGGATACACACACACACACAGAGCCATGCAGGGTGGTGAAAACATAGGAACATACACAAAAAGTCAGTAAGAGAGACAAGCTGCTTCTCTCTTCCCTAGGCCACTGCAGGACCACTGGACATATAAGTGACAACCAAAACGGAATGAAGAAGTACCCCAGACAACAATTTTTTTTCCCAAACTCTCATGAGAAAAGCAAAATAAAAATGGAGGCTCACACAGCAGCATAATCCATGTATTGTGAGCAGCAGTATTGGACTGTCACACAGCTAAATTATTAGGCTCTCAATATATTTGGCTCCTAGTTGAAGTGAAAGGTAAAATAAAATATTTCATTAGACCCCCATTGTGTCTTTCTTTTTTAGTTCTAGAACAAGAACTTTTGGATACACCCAACAAACACATGAAAGAGGAAAATACTTACTCTCTCCCATAATACTTTGGCCTGTTCTCCACCTAAATTTTGACAGAAAGGAAAGAAAATATTAAAAGCATATTCAATTTTAAGTAAACTACAGAAGAATAAATCATGCTTGATTATTAATGAGGAGCACTGCACCCATCTAAGTGATGAAGTCCTGCAGTTTCAAAACTGTGACTGAAACATGCCTACGCAGAAGAAGCAAAAAACGAAAACAGAGGAGGTGGTTTTATTGATGGATTTCTGGGAGAAATAACATGTATCAGTGGTGGAAAAACAGAACTACACCTAATTGTATAAAATCTAACCAAGCAGATAAAGAATATTTTACTGCAGTTTTGCCAATCTAGCATTTAAAATATAGAGTAAGACTGTTTTTGTTATATACCCTTTGTATACATTTATATATCCTTTATATGTATTATATATACATTAGTTACATATACGATACATAATTATGTACATTTATATGCCCTTCACATAATTTTTTGCCTATGTATGACAACGGACAGAAGATAAGTTTAACATTCCTGGGAAAGACAAGGTTTCTGACTTTAGGCATAAGTCTTAAATGCCTTGAAGTCTCACGAATTCGCAGGCCGGACCCTAAGTACACTCCAAGCTGCCGGAAAGACTCTCAGTTAACTATTTCAAAGACCTTCGAACCAACTCTTAGGAATGTGCTCCCCCAAAAGCGTCCCTGGGCGCGGCCGGCAGGGGGCGCCGCTCCCCCGCCTTCCACGGGGCTCCCGCGGCGGGACCGCAATTAACGCGCACCGCCACCGTAATTAATGACCCGGGGGGAAGGGGGGCTCAGGCGTATGCACGTAGATGTGTCTTTATAAAGAGCTGCTCCCTCTCCACCCACAGCACTCAGCAGTGCTTTCACACAACAACATGACAGAACTTCATACAAGACACACATAAATTCTCCAAATTATTAAAAAAGGTTATCTGAGTGCCTGTATATCTCACTAAAGAAGTCCATATCAGTGGAACTACTGCTTCATGCGTGCTACCACAGGCATAGACAAATCGTGGTTTCAAGACTGTTTTATCCTTTAGCATAAAGCGTGTTTAGGTGGTTTCCCCCCATTTTATCTGTCTGGAAACAAGAGCTCTTGTTCTTGTTTTCATGATATCTCATTATTTCTCTCATAAAAACTTTAAACTGATGAAGGTTTTTCTTTTCTATTTTTTCCCCCCTCCTGAATAGCAAATGCATAACTGTCACATTTTTGATTCAATAATCTAAACGCCATGCACTAAAGTGAAGCAGTTGAATTTCTACCCTGCAGTCACTAAGGCTGCAACACAGCACAACATGAACAAAAGTCTGTACAAGATAATGAGAATCTTCAATGGAAGACCTATGGGAGTTCAATCAAGTCCTCACTGTGCTTCTTTCCCAGCTCTGCATTTCTTTTCTAGCATGGCACTAACAATAGCAATATCATACCCTTGAAACTCCTGCCTAGGAATAATACCTTGATGCAAACATTTTTAAGCTCTGAGGGGCAGGAATGAGAGAGAAGCAAACACAGAAGGGAAGAGAGAGCGATATCAAAGGAATTGCCAAGTGCAGGTACTGTGTTTCTGTGTATATATATGAGAACTCAGAGAAGAAAGTGTATGAATTCATTTTTTTAAACTTTCTATTTTTGTAAGTAAAAAAATAATATCAAGAAAAAGACGTACTACCTCTGAAAGGAGGTGTTTCATATGTTCAATAGCACTATATGACTTTATTATCTTGGAACTGCACAGCCTTCCTGTCATCCTTACAGACCATAATAACCCTTGAAAGCATGTATTTAGCTGGGAACTCAATTAAAAAGTGGGTATCAGAAGCTGGGCTAGCTAAGACCACCACATGCAATCTCCTCTTTCATGGAAACAAAGGCCACTCAGTACAATGAAATTTGTGACAAGAAACAAAGATATTGTTCTTTCATTCTCACAGAAAGTCAGATAAAACCTTTAGACTGTAGAAGGTAAAGCATGACTTCTTTCATTTCATCGTCAAAAGCTCCTTCTATTTAAAAATACAGATTTACCTTGATTGCATTTATATACTGAATAAATCTCAACACTTTCAATCTACCTCAGAAAAATAAACTAACAGTAGTAACACCGATCCCCAAAATTAGCTTTAAGCACAAGTTTCCCCACAACTATAAATATCCATATCAATAACTATATGCATATAGTGTAAAAGCAATCTGGAAATAACTCCTTGAACAAATGGAGGCACATTTTTTATTCTTCTCACCATTTATATAAAAATACAAATTTATCTGTGAAATTTTTATCATTTAACTAGCAACTAACTGAACCATTTTGGATAATGTGACTTCCACTTTTCCTGCTGTTCATGAGCTGAAAGATTTGCTCTTCTGAGAATCCACATAAAGCCCATCTACTCCTCTATTCTTCCTCCTATTCCATAAAACAGAAACCTTCACTCCAATATCTTTTAGCATCTGTATGTCTAAAATAGCCACAACTTCAGTATTTGGCTTTGATTATGAAAGATACTGTAGTATTTCCTGAAATGAAGCTCCAGATCTGTCAGACCATCCAAATGCCCCAGAATTTAAAAATCCCCCATGTGCTTATCACAACCCTTACCCTGAAATAATAATTTCTCTCCTAACCAACTTCACCATTAGGAAAACACAAGGAAACAAAAGTAAAGCAAGATAAAAAGATCAAAAATACCATCAGGGTCTCTACATCAAAACCATTATGTTGGACTGAACTTGGAAATAAACCAAAAGCCTGCACAGTTGATGAAGCAGTGGCTTAAAAATATCAAAGGAGAAAGTAGGTCTGTTTTGTGCCCACTGCAGACTCTGTAAAAACTTCAAGGGAAGTTCTATATATTCCAGAAGGCAAAGGTGACTGAAATTCAGTTGGGATTAGCTTTCCCTTTCCTTCTATAAATGGGTTTGCACATACAAAGTCAAACAAATACATCTAAGAGAATTCTTAGCACTAGAAAGAACAGAAAATCCACAGGTAGGAAAGTGACTGTTTCCTGGTGGCAGGAGCCCAGAACAATCAGTCTTACTCTGAGGACATGTACACTTAGGGGTTTTTTGCATAGGTAATGGTTATGGAGAACATTTTCATCACTTTCCATATAGCCCTCACAATTTCCTTCCTGAAAAAAGAACCACCTTTCCCAGGTAACCATTTGGTTTTATGCATCACTGGCCCATGTTCCTACACACTGAGCAAAGGGAGAGCTCAAACAATTTGATTCATTTAGAACACTTATGCTAACAGACAAAAACAAAGTACAAAAATGAGGAAAATTACATAAGGCAAATTACAGGTCTTCACTAGTGAAAATATATTTTGCCTTAAAGAGCACCAGAGCTTGCTTTTACTTCTCCCATACAGAGAATAAATTAAATGGTTTCTCCCTCTCCACTAAAATGGTAATTTTCTGGCTTAGAAAAAGGTATTATTGCCAATTTCAAACCAAAAATGTTGTTGCAGAGCAGGCATTTCTGTATGTTGTTCCAGAAACCGCAGGGAAAATGCTGAAAATCACTACTGAAATTCATAGCTGTATAAATTGTGAAACAGCAGTGAATGCCAAAATTGTTTAAAACTAAAGTCACATTGATCAGGAAATAAGATGTATGGTAAAACAACCTAAATCACTACTAATCCAGGAATCTTACAAAGCCAGCAACATTCAATGACATCTAATCTTGATGCATGCTCAAAGAGAAATGAAACCCAGCACATCTCTCCTGACGCTCTGCAGAGGCCTTTGGAAGCTCATGTTTGAGAGGCTCTGCGTACTGCAGCCTTGACTCCCAGCCTGCCAAACCTGATTGCCTCTCCCCACTCTAAAATAAAAACCCCTTACTTGTACATTTAATCTAGTTTTACAAGGCTTTTTATGATGTTACAGCATATTTTTCAAGGTGTGGAGTTAGTTGTACTCAGGTTTGATGTCAACACTGAGAAGAAAATAAGTCTTCTTAATAAACTGGCTATCTAAGCTAATTCAAAATATTATGTTTACATAATTTTGAAGTTTATTGAATTTTAATGCACTGGGACTTGTGGTTCCTGTTTTGGCCAGGATGGTTTAGCCCTTGCTAATGTACAGATTATTGTATTAAAATCCTACACCACTCTGCAAGATAACTCATCACAAAACTACAGGGAATAATGCAGGCAGGAGGTGAGCATTCCCTAATGTGACAGATTTTTATTGCCAGCATTGACATCCAAGCCACACTGCACTGAAGATTTGAAGATACCCTGAAAAATTCTTTTTGCGTAGAAGTACCACCCCAGAAATAGGATAACCCTCATTTCAGAAAAATTTAATTTCTTTTCAGCTTCATTGCACAAGACGTATTTCCTTATCCAGTGGCCAAAGCTGAAATCTAGCAAAGCTGGAATGAAAGTTTAGAAATCGCTCCAGGACAGAAATCTGTCTGTAATTCAGAAGGGCCAGAACAGCATAACATTGTGTACTGTGGACCTATTGCAGCCACTGCCTTAATACATCCATGACAAAAATATAAAAGGAGAAGGGAAACAATAAGGTGGGGAGCTGCACCTGGCTCTCTGTTCTTCAATACAAAGAAAGAACAGAGAAACAAGATCCACGAGTTAATAATGGTGATGTGTTTACTCAGAGCAGGCAGAGAGGCATTTTCCCAAAGGAAGTTTAATCTGATATATTTTCTGTTTGGAACAATCCTAATTATTTTTCAGTAACTCTGGTTGACTGGATATAAATATGTTTTTCAGCTCAGTTTGACATAAAGAGAAATAAAAGAGTTGGAAGAGAAGCTTTCAAGACTAGCCCAGTAAAAAGAGACTGTAGAGAAAAGCAACTTATTATTGTCTGTATTGTTCAACTTTTGGCAGGCTTATCATAAGGCCACTGCAAAATTTACACTCACAATCAACAACCAAAAAAGATTAAGGGAAGTTGTAAGCCCCCATTAAATGGAATGAAGAAAAGCTATGCTATACTTCATTACTCCTGTAAAACATTTTTTTGCCTCCAAATTTGTCTTAAAGATCTATTTAGATCTCTTAGCATGTCTAACATTCCCTCCAAATAGGACAAATTATTTCACATCAATGACTCTTAAGCAATTTAAACTGGAAGGACATTCTTTTGGATGGGAAATATTTATCCACCTTTTTTACCATTTTCTTTCTATTACCTTATCAGACTCTCTGGCATCAGTATTTTCAAAGACAAGCAACTCTGGGTTTTGCAAAATGTGTCACATCATAAAGTCTGTTGCTAATTTTGTTAGAAGGAATAGCAGCAATGCAACATCTCTAGTCCCCAGCCAAGGACAGGCCAATTATAGGCACTTACTATGTCCATATATAACGAAAAGATGGTGCTCTCCCTGAAGATTTTCAGTCAGTGGCATTCAGCATGACTGATCTGACATGCTTCATATGACAAGCCTATCCAGCACATGTAACTTCCTGAGTGTATTCCTGTACTTTGACTGTGTGATGAGGTAACAGCAAAGACATTCCTTAGAAAGAAACTAGCAATGCCCAAGTGTCCAGAACATATTCCACCTGCTCTGCCCATGTTTCAGAGGCTGTCCAGAGAGATAAGTGACATCAACACTTTTGGAAGTGTGCATCTCCTTTTGTCATTCAGTCACAGAGCCATGGAAATACCAGAGTTATGGCCACTTGAGGGATGAACATTCAGCCACTTGACAGTGAGGGATTATAGTGCCTCCAAGAAATTAGCTGGGAATAAGGTGTCAAAATCATTCCAAATACCAGAGGGGCAATGACTAGACAGGTCTAGGTCAGGTCTGCAGAAAAGTATCCTGGCATCGTTACAGATCAATAAATGAACTTGAATCATTGATGCTGTCTATAGCAAAAACTGCCCAAACCAGAATGTCATACTGAGATATAAAACCAAGAAAGCAAGTCAACAAGACACCTTAGAGTAATCCTCTCCTTGCAAGGTCCCCTCAGAAAGCCTCTAGATGGAATACTGACTGTGGGTTTGGGCACCACATCTCGAGAAAGACTGGAGCAAATAACTGGAGTGAGCAGGGATTTAGCGACAGTGACAAGACATGAAAAAAGATTGGCCTGAAGTAGAGAGGGGCTGTATCAGACAGGTATGAAAAAGGCTGCTTTCCAGAGAAAATAAATTTGTTCTCTATGTGCCTACTAGACATGACAAAAAGAAATAGGCCAGAACTGCAAAAAAGAAGATAGAACTTAGAAAAATGTTAAAAATAATTAAATACTAAATAAATAAGCAGAGGCAGTCAAGAAATCTCTGTGAAGCCTTTCTTCAAGGCTTTAAGAAGTGGATATGCAAACACCTTTTTTTGACACAGAGGTGACAACCTCTTGAGTGTCTTCTGGCCCCAAGATACCACAGTCCAGCCTATTCCTCACCTCTGCCTGGACTGCTCTCAGGAGATAAGGATTAGCAGTGAGCAGACTTGAATAGGCTGTATAAATCACCTATAAACCCACAGTAATACTCTGCCCACCTCTGTGAGGTTCTCAGGAGAGAAGGCAGCGCAAAGAAGGCAGTGGACTGAGTGAACTGTTCTGGAAGAGAAAGCCAAACCCTCAGGTGATAAACCTATCACCACTTAACTAAATAACAAAACTCTGTTTAAATCCATCAGCATAACAAAGCGCCAAACTGTGTTTGGTATCTGCTAACAAAATACTCTGTGGAAAAATTTGCAGTGACGGGGAGAAGGTAGGGGTGTTCTTCACCACTAGGAAGAATGTAAAAGAATGTAAGACAGAAGTGAAGAACACAAAGAATACTTTTATTAACTGCAGTTCAAAGCTGCACCACTTCTCTGCTCTGGTGACATGCTGTAACCTACGGAAAGAGTAAAATGCATAATGATCCTTTTGCAGAAAGATAATGCATTGCAAAGAAACGCAGGAAGCTCAGCAGCTCTGACTGTTACTGTGGCATTTACTGCAGGCTGATTTCCACCCAATCAAGGTTATTTCTACCATTTTTAAACACAAATAATTTTAAAAGAATTTAATGTGCTTATTTGCTTATACCAAACTTTCAAACTGGCTGCTATAAACTATCCTTTATGAGGGTATTTTTAACTCTGGTTTGTTTCTATGACCTTGAGCAAACTGTCCAGCAGCCAATAATCAATATACCAGAAAAAACAACACAAACACCAGAAGGTAACAAAAATTTTCCCCAATATGGACATCTGCTCTTGCTGCAAAACCAAAATATATTTCTGTATATATTCACTGCTAACAGAAAAGAGTAAGATTGAACAAGAGAAGAAAATCCAAGTATTTTCTTACCTAGTAAGGAAAATAATAGTCTTCTGAACATGAGCTAAAATAAACTGAAATAAATCTTAATCAAGAAGGCTGCTGCTACATAGTCAGAGGAGACAGGGTCAGGCTCAAATAATTTCAGCAGCAAAAGCAGAAGTCATCTATTTTGTTATGCAGCTTCCATTCACACAGTAAGAGCATCACCAAATGCAAAAGGAGCATCTATGTTACCCTGAATGCAAGATGAAAAATTTGAATATAACATTTAAACTGTGCTCCTTTCTTTCAAGACTTATGTGCTGAGTCATTTAAATAGGAGGCAAAATCTCCCCAGCAGCACATAAATACAGTAAGCCACATTAATGCTCTGAATTCTTCTGTAACAAGTGAGAAGCACTAAAACATTCCTATGACACATACCACAACAGTTCACAGTTCCAAAAAGATGCGTGTAACTGGCTGATTTGATCACCATGCGTGCATAGCTATATACATACATGCACAGGAAGTAGAGGAAGGACAACAGAAAGATGTATAAGGTTTCTATATTTATTCATATCAGGAAATACAAATTCATCAAGTACTCAATACTCTGTGTTTCTGTGCTGTTTGTGGCTGAAGTACAGCTAATTTTCTTCACGGTGGCTAGTATGAAGTTATGTTTTGGATTTGTGCTGAACACAGGGCTGATAATATAGAAATGTTTTTGTTATTGCTGAGCAGAACTTATACAGAGCCAAGGCCTTTTCTTCTTTCTGTACTGCCATGCTGGCAAGGAAGATCAGGGTGCATGGGAAGCTGGGAGCAGACACAGCTGGGACAAGTGACCCAAACTGACCAAAGGGATATTCTAAACCACAGGACATCATGCTGAGTATATAAAGCTGAGGGGGAAGAAGGAGGAAGGGAGGGACATTTGGAATGATGCCATCTGCCTTCCCAAGTAACCATTACATGTGATGGGGCCCTGCTCTCCTGGACATGGATGAACACCTGCCTGTACATGGAAAGCAGTGAACAAAGCCCTTGTTATGCTTCACTTATGTGTGTGGCTTTTGCTTTCCCTATTAAACTGTCTTTATCTCAGCCCACAAGTTTTCTACCTTTTACCCTTCCAATTCTCTCCCTGATCCTGCTGGTGGGGGAGTGACAGAGTGGCTGCATGGCACTTGGCTGATAGCTGAGGTTAAACTACAACAGTTCCTCATCTTAAAACTTGAAAAAAGATACCAGACAGCAAGTATCAGTCAGGGAGGAGAGATACAGAGACCCCCTTCTACATATTTAACCAGACACAAGGAATACGGGCCTGAATGAGAAAATTTAAAACTGTAGAAGCACATAGCATTTTACCTACACATAATCTTATTGATAAACTTTATCTAAGTGGAGATATAGAAAAGGTTTTAATTTATTTTGGTTTGAAAACTGCTTACATTGAACATGATGTCTAAATAAAAAGAACTAGATGAAGAGAGTGATATGTAACAAGAATAAAAGGAAATATAAAACTAGGGAAATAGCAAAATCACAAACAGACACACACACATCATCCACTTCCAAGAAGAGATGGAAGCGAGGGTGAAACTTTGCAGTGATTTCACGCAAAGCCAGAGGGATAATTAGCAAATTCATCAGTCCATAAAGGCAGCTACCTATAGTTTGTGCTCATCAAACTGTATCAAAAAACCCAGAGTTTGCCATCATGTCTTCCAAAAAGATGGCTTTAACTTTTCCATTTCACAGTGATCAATAAGCGCACTGACTGGTTCATACCGTCTTTCTCTGATGAAGATGAACACTCATCTAATTTGCAAATCATAACCTAGAATATTAGTAAATCAAACCTGAGGAAATTCAAGCGAAACAGACAAACCTCTTCTAGTTTTGTTTAGCTGTAACTACTTAAATGAAATATTTACTATCACATCTGCAGAATAATTAGAAAGCTTTCTCCTCCGTTCAGCAGTCAATGGGCTGTTAAAATGAGAATGATGTGGCTTCGTCTGAGTGTTCCACCTTCTTACTATTGCTGCAGAGTGAGACTGAAAGACTCATGGACTCTTGGAGAGTTGAGATTTCCTGTCAGTCATTAAAGTGCCTCGGAAAAAACCACCAGAAAATTTCTCTGACGTGATAAATACAAGGAAATTCTGGGCAAGCAATATTCCAGACTCCTTTCTTTAGTCCACTGCTACAAAATGCAGGCATTTTACAGGACAAAATTCACTAGGGAGATACTACAGAAAAATTACATTGGGTGTAAACCCACATTTTAAATTTATATAGGAAAACCTGCATGTAGCCACTTTAGAGGGATGCTGCATACAATACTTTTTGACATTCATTGCATGGGTCCTCTGTACCACTTTAACCAAACACCCTCCCTGGCTTCCAACTGCTCTCAGCCACCAGTGTAGCCAGGCTTTCTACTTTTACTACGGGTTTCAGCTGAAGAATTTTCCTCTTTTTGTCAATGTCTATTCAAAATTGCTCTTTAGCTTCATTTGCAACCCACAGACTACTGCTGTGTCCTCCCTTGTTTCTTTTTGCTTCTATCATAAAGACGATTATAAAAACACAATTAAAGCATCAGCGATATTATAAGAATTTGAAAATATAGGCTCCATTAAGTCTTATATGTGCAAACATTTTCATTAATGAAAACAGTTTTCAGCACAATTCTGCTCATTTTCACTTAATTGCTGGCTAATGGGGTCTCAGTGTGTCACTGTGTGTGTTCTGAGGTTTCTTTCTAAGGGAAAGATAATATAATATTCTGAATTATCTCAGATAAGCTCTCAGGATTGACAGTAAGAGACACCTCATGGCAGTGTCTGACTTTTTGCAGTAGAGTGATTTGAACAAGTGCCATGAAAATTCCCATTTACTCCCATTATTTACCACCAATTTTATGGCCAATTTCCATGCCCTATTACAGCTCTCTGGTACTTTACTACAGTTTAGACATTGTTCTTAGAAAGATGAGGGCAGAGAGAAAGAGGAAATATTCAGCTTGTAAAGGTCAGTAAGTGAACAGAATAAGGGAATTCAGGGAAGACATTGCAATGATTAAATACTTATTATGCAGTCAGATGTACTATGCAAACATTTCACTAAGGATGAATTCTAACAGCCTTGCTCAAGATTACCTAATCACAAGGTTTTTCTTACGTACAAATATAAAATATTATTGTGTCTGAAAGAAAGTCAAAACTAACCAGTGTTTTTAATATTGCTGTTGTTTAAATGATACTCTTCTAATTGCATTGTTCTTAGCTTGAATCCCATGCTTCAAAAGAAACTTTGAGGATAACTGAGTGAAGGGTAATTTGCAGCAGTTCAGTTTTGGAGAGGTACAACAATCCTGCCTATTTGCAGCTAATAATGTATGAGATGGCAATAGCATTATAAATCTGCTAGTGACTATTTCAACAGTTATGCTCTATGAAATGCCACTATCTATACACTTGTTTTGATAAATCTAGGTAATGGGCACCCAGGGGGTCAAAACAGTTCCAATCACTCTGGATGGTTAGAGCGAAAAGCTCTCAGCAGTACAGTCAAATAAACCATCATTACTTTAGTGTCTTACAATCATTTCAGCCAAAAGAAAACGGGATTTTTTTTCAGAGAAAAGTCTACCTTTTGTAATCATATTTGCTTTCAGTCAAGAAACCACAATTTTTATGTTTTAAAGGCAGAGATAATAATTTCTACCGCTTCTGACACAACCTATTTGGAATTCAGAATGATGAGGAAGGCAATTAACTGACATTTTTCTACATAATAATATAAGTTAGGGCTCTAAGGCTTTGCCTACACTAGGGAAATTTAGATGTGTGTCAATGTTGCTGACACTGGCTTGGCCAAGACACTGTTAGGAAGGTGGAAGGTCTAATGCAGACAAATTCACCAGCCTCAAAAATTGCTGTCAGCAATTAAGGCTTTCTTGGAACAGAATGGGAATAGCATTCACATGTATGAATATTTCTACATAAATAATCCAAAAACTCATGGGTAAGACTCATTCCCTCTTAGAAGAAAATCTATAATGTGCTTATAGTTTAACCAAAAATAGTCCAAACTGATGTCACCATCCTTCCTTAATTCTTTCACTTTGTTAAAGCCTCCATTTCTTTAAAAGATATTTTAACTTTGAATAATCTACTTCTGAAATATGTCTTAAAATTAAGAATTTTTTGAAATTTTCCTTTTGAATGAAAAAAGGAAGTTGAAAGCTTGAGTAATTTTCTGAGAATATGATTTTTTCATCAGGATTTCTGTAGAATAAACCCTAAAAGATGCTTTATAATATGACTTCCTCACAACACAAATCTGATTCTTTGGTGCCTATCATCACACTTGCTCAGTATTTGAAAGCTACTCCTCCACCTGAATAGAGCTTTTAAACTGAACTTTTTCTACTTAAAAGATAAATCATTAAAACGCTGCTGGAAGGAATATGGTTACAAATGAGGATATTGGCAGAAATCCAATGTTATTGGGAAGGTAGGATTTTCACACTAGTCTGCTGCCAGTGGTGATAAATTAAAAGACATTAGATACCTGAAGCCCAAACAGTTCATTCAGTATGATTCCCATTGCAGGAATAACCTGCTTTTGCTGACAAGATATTTATGCAAGCAAAAAAAAGAAAAGGGAAATCACAATAGCAAAGCTCAAAGTCAGAAAGATATAAATGTTCATGTTTTATTTACAGTCCCAGCTTTTAGTCTAGTGGTTTGCATATCAGGAGAGGTGATTTCTGTCTCTACAGTATACTTAATCAAGAAATCCACACAAAGTAGATGATAGAACTGCAGAGATCTGAGGCTAAAATCCCCGTGACTATGGAGCAATAGAGAGGTAATGGAAGAGCGACTGAATGCAGAGGATGTGCAAGATGACAGTGGAAGAGAGGGAGGAATGATGAAAATGCCAAGTGGTGAGAGAAAAAAACCTCCAACCCTTGTTTTTCTGTTGGTGTTACAGATTTTGTTTGCAGCAGATGCTTCAATTTCCCTGCAAACAGTGTTGAATTTACCAATTACAAATGAAAGACGTCATCCCATAAGCATGAAGGATTTAAAATTATTCACAAATTTTAGATCTCTCTAAAGCAGTTTGAATACTAAGTTACACAAGCGAACACCTTCAACAAGGTCCAATTCCTATGATATGCACATGAAGAGATAAATCTCTCCCATCAGTCACATATCCTGCTGACACCTGCTCTCCAGATGTTGGATGAGCATCATGTTGCATACTAAATAACTACCGTATTTCTATTTAATATATTTTCACACACAGCACAAAATTATATTTCAAGATCTTTCTGTGTAACTGACAAATTCAGGATCAATAAGACATCATCCTCAGTGAAGCAAGCCTATACAATCATCAGATTACACCGAAGTCAAAATAGAATCGAGAAAAACAACCCCAAAACAATCACCTTACAGCCTGTGTGCTAAGAAAAAACTATTAGGTGCCATGGGAACATAGTGCTGAATTTTCTCTCTAAAATAATCTGTGATGCTCTATAAAACCACTATGTAGTTCTCCTTTATAATAAATGAACGATATGAACCACACAGAGCACTCTAAGTATCAGGACATCCCATCCGTCCCACTTCCCTAACTATACGTAAAGTAAAGCACATCAGCAGTGCTGTAGTGTGGTTTTGGCTCTTGGGTCAGAGAATTTGTGTTTCTAGCAATCAGTCAGTGAACACATACAGCTGAGCTACACAAAAAGTCAAAATCCAAGTAACAAGAATAAAAGATCACATTTGTGGGGATTCACACTGCTTTATATACCTACCCCTAAATAAAGTCTGTATTTGCAGCTGAGTAAATTAAAAAAAAAGGTCAAAACACCTCTGCAGTCTATGAAATGAGCTGCTAAAAATGGTTCATTAGTCAGAACCAAACCCAGATCATGTGAAACAGACATTTTTTACTTATTTTGTTATGTACTGCTTTGTCAGTGATGTACTAATTTAATGAATATGATCTTAGCTTCTTTCTGCAAATCTTTCGAAGTGACCTGAATAGGCAGTAGATATGCATACAGTCTTTGAACATCAGGCAAAAGGATGACTTCAGTTGTACATAACATGTTCTTGAGATCAAGGAAATAAGGTCAATGCAGCACACTGGGAAAGAGTTCACAGCTGCACACTTACTCCATTTGTGTAGATAATCTTGTTCCTAAAACAATTGCTACTTCACTTAAAAGACTGTTGTACCTTGATTTAAATTTTGACTCATGGAGTACTACATGTCTATTTGCCCAAAATTAATCCTTGAGATTATAGAAGATAAAGCTATCACAGTCCTATTGATTGAGCAGAGACATTTACATATAGGTGTTCCAGTGCAATTATGCATTATCATGCAGGTTCAGGAACAGACATATTAAAGTATGTAGATATGGAGAAATATAAAACAGGGGGACAAGATGACTCAGCCAAACCTGCAGATTTCTAATTATCCTATAATCTTTAAAGTTTCTGTGACAGAATAGAGCTCTCTGGCTATCACTTCAGTATTTTAACTTGAACATAACGCTTGGCAGGAAGCATTCAGCAAACTGAAGCTGCGTGTATCATGTTGAAACATATCACACAGAGGTTATTATGTAGATGCAGGAAGAAAAACACACCATTTTGACAAGGGAACAAAACTTCAGGTAGTATACAGAGAAACACACTAAGCAATAAGTTAGCAGTTAACTAACATAGTTAATAAACATTTGTCTAACGAAGATGCCTTATCAGTTTTAATTTATTAACTTTAAGAAAAGTGATTATATACAATAATGGCATAGAAAATTAAAGCAAATACTACCCACAGACTGCACAAAAGATTTTTTGGTAATTATATGCTGCTGACAATTCATCAGATACAACAAAGTAGAGCAAAAGAACTGACCTCCCGAGGACAGATGATTCTCTTGGGACGTGGTGCCTCTTGTTGCAATTGATACACTGTCAAACACAAAAATGTACAGATCATTAGAAGATGGCAACATACACAAACTTTTATTCAGATGAGTCTTTTTAGCCAGAGGCTGCAGAGAAAAATGCAAATGTAAAGAAAATGACAGCAAAATGAGGTATTTCAGTGTGTCTAAGTAATTTATATGAAAATCGATTGCTGGCCTGCAAACTAACTAAAGTGATCAATGCTTTAACTTCTAGGATATTAACTCCTTTCGTATTGTCTTTTACATTTTTATACCAGGGAAGACTGGCCAGAAAGACTTGTTAGGTGTATCTCAGGATAAAATTCCACGTTCGCATGTACCATGTTTTAACAACCAAAGAACAGGTTGCTAACCAGTAACACCAGTGGCTTTTGGATAGGCCAACAGAAAGTTCAGTGCCTTTGAAAGGGTTCATCACAATCTCATAATTTATTTCAAGATTTGCTGGCAGTTACTGAAGAGCAAGCAAACATTCCTTTCAGAGCCATTATGCCCTATTCAAATGGCCCTGGATCAATTTTGCAAATCTTCTGAGGGCTGGAGGAGAGAGACCTGAGGCTAGGGGTAGTTGCTACCTGGCCCCCAGCCTCTTCACTGCAGTATTTAATGAGATCCTCTCCCTCCCTTCCACTCTGGAGTCGTGAGAAGAAGCTGACATACAATGACAGTAATCAATTCCAGCACAGACAGACTGTCTCTCTGTAACTGCAATAAAAATCCCAAAGGTTTGGATTCCCTCCCTTGAGAAAGGCCTTCTGTATGCTGACCTTCTTGTATTTGGAAAGATCACGTCGTGTCTACGAATTTTTTTAAAGACTGAGTTTCTAGGACAGGTTTCTTCATAGTGTTAGTGAAGCTCAGAATGATGTGCTGAAAAGTGGTAGATTACAGGAGGAATAGAAACGCCTGTAGGATTGATAAACACAGAAGGCCCATTGCAGAAAGTGAATGGAAAAGGCAAGTGTTAGCCCTCAGCACCTCTTCCCACCTTCTGCACCTTCTCTTTAAATGCAGCTAAAAGTGATGAAATCTGAGAAGTGGAGACTTCCTTCAGCTTGCACCCCAGTTTGTCACACAGGGGATGTGAAAGCTTTGAGGGCTTCTGCTTTCTGCTCATGTCAAAGGGGAAAAACCCATAACCTCTTCTTTTCCCAACTCAACCTTCATCCCTGGTTCCTTGGAGGGGCACAGAAAGAGCGTTCATTATTTCTCATATTCTCTATCCATTTAAATGCAATATAGCTCTGTACTTACGTTTTGGATATACCCTGCATCATTCAGCACTGTCAGATCTTCCACTACTTTTGCAGAGTGATTTATGATGACTTCTGGTCTTTCTTACCTCTTGCAATTTTGTGACTAAGATTCAAAGACTTAATTCTACTCTTTTGTCATTAAATGACTTGTGTATCCAAATGAACTGTCAAAGAAAGCATGAAAATTGTATTCAAAAATCACTTTTTAAAACTGATTATTCTGGAGCCCAATTTTAGAGTTAATTTCTGAATGTCTGAAATCAGCATAACCACTGATGCAGCAAGTTACTGATGCTTAATATTAAACATATCCAAGAGGTAAATAGTAACTTTTTCCTTCCCCCATATATTTTCAGCAGAGAGAAGGAATTCTAAGGATTCAAAACACTGCAAGAATATGATTGCTTCTCATTTAAAATAAATTATCTATTCCTCCAATTAATTCATTTGAATTTTAACTGAAAAATCATGCTTCATAAAAATCCTGTTTCCAATAATCTAATCTGTTAAATAGTAACTTACGCAGAAAATTAAGCTAGTGGAGCCATTTCTAAGACAATTTGATAAGAGTGATGAAAAACAAGTTGGTCCAAAGAACACATAAGGAAGCCCATCTTGTGCTGTGCTGCATTTATAAGAAAAAAAAAACAAAACCCAAAACAAAGAGTTTTCTAAAATAACCAAAAGGATCTCCGAGGATGATAACACTGGAGAAGCAATGGTGAGGAGAAGGCTCAGCAATTCACAAAACAAAGGAAGGAATGACTAACAGGAAAGGGCAGATACATGAAAGACTTGAAAGCAAACACAAAAAAATGGATGCTGATTGGATGTAGCGGGATGAATCAGTGCAGGGATTCATGATGAATGCAAGGAAGGCAAATCATCTTAACTGTATTTTGAATAGATTGGAAAAGGTTGCAGTCATTCTCAGAGAGACATGGGTAATTAATCTGCACAATAATATGAACTGAGAAATATATCTGGTTTAGAAATACATCAGAAGAAGATGTGGTAAGATTATTACTATATAAATTAATAATAAATAATAATAAATTATATGCTAAATGTGCAGGATGAGAAAACGGCCCAAGCACGATTGAGATTGTGAATGGTGGTAATCAACCAAAATGTCATGAACAGGAAGTGGTTTTCCATGAAAGATTGGGCCCTATTAGCTTTAAATTGATAGACATTAAACTGACAGAAAGATAAACCCGTGGATCAACAGGAGAGAGATACAGAACCAGTAGATGGAGGGAGAGAAGACAGATTGAGAATGGAACAAGAATTGAGAACCACCAGTGGCATTGTGGTAAGGGACACCAGGCAGTTCAGTGGGAGACAAACAACAGGGAAGAGACAGGCAGACACACAGCCACCAAGAATGCCCAGGAAAGACACACAACAAGGCAAGGGTGGAGAAGGTAAAACAACAGTGAAAGTGCAGTTAAGTGGAAAACAAGGAAAGGCAGTATCTCACAGACACAGGTATTAAGGAGCAAAGCCGGTGTGACCCTACCAAAAGCTGTGTTCCCTTTTAGAAAGGTTCTCTCCTATTTCTGCTTCAAATGATTGCTATCTGAAAGCCTGCTAATGGGCTTTGAATACAAGTGCAATAATATGGCTAAGGTGACTTGAGAAAAATGTGCCCTACAGCTAAGTTCCAATGAGCACAGGCACCTCATTAAATGACCTCATTTTCAAAAGTGCTGAACATCCTGCAGCTCTGCCCAATTTCATTATACACGTTTTCCAAAGTGCTGGGCACTCGCACTGCGGCTGACATTGCTGAGACACCAGCACAGACCAGGGGATGGTCTGAGGTTCAAAGGCACATGCCCCTCACCTACTTGCTCAAATGACAAAGAAACCTTGTCTTTCTGCCTCATTTTGCCATCTCCCCCTCCAAAAATCTTAAAACAGAAACCAATGTGTAAGATTATGGTTAACAGAAATAATAGAGAAAACACACTTATTTAATGCAGTGGTAAGCAGTGATTGACATCTGACCCATTCTATTCCAGCATTTAGAACTGACAGGCAGGTTACAGACAAACTCACTGTGATCATAAAAAAGATGACACTGGAACATAATGATGTATTATTATTTTATCCCTGAGAAAAATAATCTTAAAAAAGTCAATTTCATGCAAAAAGAAAATGTATTATTACTGCTCAGAGAACAGCATCAGACTGGGAGTGGCTTTTTGTTCAGCATCAGATGCAAATGAAATATACAGTAATAATACACACAAAATATTAGACAAAAATGCAGCACTGCAACAGAAGAATGCAGTAGCTTTTAACTGGCCCTTGAACATCTTTATCAGTTTCATACTTCAGATAGTTTGCCAGCATTCACAGTATCATAATCACGTCCGAACTTCAGTGTTAACAAAACACTAATTTATTATTGAATTTCTACAAGAACATTTCTTTGAGACGTAAAGTAGCTGGTTAGAATATATCCTTCTCTCTTTCGTTCCTGCTACAGCATGCGTTGTCTCAGGGGATGAATAAGGAAAATTCTACAATATGTTTTAGGAGGAACTATCTAATTCCGAAATCTGATCTGCCTAAGAAAAAAAAGGATGGCACACAAAAAACACTTACTCCTTTTCTGCCATGAAAGAAGGTCTACCATCAATTTCTTCATATTTTTTTTCATTCTGCAGTGTGTCAGGACCTCAAGCTTTCTCCTTTAACTCACCTATGACGAGTGTTCAGTGATGCTCCAGCAGAGAGGAAAAATTCCTATCATCATTTTTATAAAGCAGCAAGGAAACATACTGCCTTCTGTTTGAAAATGTTTCGCAGAGTTCCTTAGTTCTACCTCCTCGGCCTCATCTCAGTCAGGCATTTATCCATGTGCTGAGCTTGAACAATATGAGCTGTCCTATTTCTGCAGGATTACTCACATGCTTAATTAGGAACCTAAGTGCTTGGCTGAAACAAAGACTTAATTTCTAGCAAAAATGAGTCTCGGACACTGTGCTTATTATTTGATGAAGGGCAAAGGCAAGGAAACTTCGTGAGGAACTGAAGCATGGCATCAGCTGATGCTCTGTGCTGTGCCACACTGCTTCACACCAGCATACTGATCTTAAATAATGCAAATAGACATTGAAGTGGCATTGGCACATGACTGACTTAGCGCATGACAATCTCAGCAATGGTAAAAGGAGAAAAAGAGTGATTTATATCTCTTCAAAATTCAAGCACATATGTGCTATAGCTGGAAACCAGCAAGGACTAGCCTGTTTCAACAGTCTAACAAATTGCCTACTCATCCCCTGAAGCAAGTAAGATCATTTGTTCTGCTCTAAGAGGACAGTGCAGCACTGGAGCATGTTACCCATGAAGGTGGCAGAGGCTCCATCCCTGAAGGTTTTCAGGACTCAGTTATGTAAAGTCATGGCTGTTCTGCTCCAGAGCTGACAACTGTCGTGCTTGGAGTGGGAAGCTGGATCAACTCATCCAAGAAGCCCTTCCAACCCACATTCTGTGATTCTTATCTTCCTTTTTTTACTACCTCAATGATGGTAAAAAGGCAAAATGCCATTTAGTTTAATACTCCTAACACATAGCAGACTACAAAAAGAAATCTGTTATCAGATATTTATTTGTTGATCTGCTACTCAGGTATAAATGCAATCAAATCCACTGTCTAGAGCCTGCTGGCTGCTAGAAACTTTCCAGATCTTTTTCTCAAGTCCCTTCCTGGTATTATGAAATAATGTTTGCCATTTCTTTTATTCTCCGTGTCCCAGGGCTATCAGAAAAAGTCTGAAAAATTTTGTAACCTGTGAAATTTATGTGAAATTCATTATTCATAAGCAAGTGAGGATCTTCTGCATTAGAAGGGTTCATCTTTTCCAAATACAGCTGAAACAAACTTGTACATTATGTCAAAACAGTAAGGCTTGAATTCTGAAAACAGTTCCACTTTGATCAGCATTTGTCCACAGACACGTGTAATACTGTTTATTTGATTACTCTGTCTGCATAAACAGGAAAATCTGCCTTTGTTAAAACGCTAGAAGATTGAAGCCGTAATCATGATGCCAATAAAAGGCAACATGGTGCACCTAAATTTATCCAGTACTTAAAACATAAATCAAAACTGTATGCAAAGTATCTTACTAGTATGTTAGCTCACTTTAAAAGTTACTAGCTAAAATTGACCAAAAATAATTGTTAAAAAGGCAGTAAACACAAAATGCTAAGTGTGAAACACATACGCTAAAACTGTGATGAGACCGGACAGTACATTGCATCATAGACTAACACTATTGCTGGACATAACCTCTATAATTAATTTACCAGATTAGAATTTTTCTAGCTGAGTAAAGAAGCATCCATTACCTAATATTGCAAAGAAAAACGTGCATCTGTGGCTAAGCAGTCTCAGCAGTAAATCTGTGTAACCTTAAACTATTTTTCTGCATTTTGGAGCCTTGTAACCTTTGTTAGCATCCTACATATAAAAGAATAGGAAATTATATATTCATAGACTATGATTTTGGGGTTTTCAGGGTGTGGTTTGTTGTTTTGTTTTGTTTGTTTGATTGTTTTTTGTTGTTGTTGGGTTTTTCTTTTTTTTTTTTAATTTTAGAAAATGTATCCTTGGACTATGTGTAAACTATCAGGTAGAAGTAACCAAACTTTTTCGCTCAATGCAGTGATCTCTCTGCTTCACCATTAGTGTATCTAAGAGTAAGTAAGCAAAGGTATATGCTTATTTCTTGACTTTTTAATTAAAATGTCCTGCTAAAAAGGAAATATCAGTCATTTCAAATGGTGGTCTTGTCAGAGTCAATGGGAGCTTTGTCACTGATTTTGAGTAAGCCAGGTTTCTCTTTAAAAAGAATCATTCGACTGTCTGCTTCTTTCCAAGTACTCACCAAAGTCTCCTGAAATGGTCTAAGTCAAACAGATACACTCTTGCTGACTTTTTAGGAGGTTTCCATACATTCAAAACATTACAACAACAATAGAGTCGTTAGAAAACAGTGTTCTGAGAAGCAGTTTTTGTAATTTAATGTCATATTCAAATCTTGGTTGAAAAAAATCCCGGTCCATTCTGGGGGAGAATGTCATTCTCAGGTAACACAGAGGTGATGTCTTTGAAGTCAGCAAGGTAGTTTAATGTACATATAAGTGAAGTTAGCAGTTTATTCCAGTCTTTAAAATTATACATGTACATGCATGTAACTACGGTGATCCTTGTCCTGTAGTTCCATTTTGGTAATGGCATTGTACTGAATTTGAAGCTGCCACAATAAAAGAGACAACTTGGGATAGTTCTATATCAGATAACAAAAAAATAAAATAGCCCTCTATACCCAAAGCTACACTTTTATTAAAGTTCCAGTAAGGGTTTAAAATCAAATGATCAAATTTAAAGGCCATCTTTAACAAGGGATTTAAAATTCAATATTTTGTTTTAGATCTGTGCTACTCTATTAGAAAATACATTTGGAACAAAGCAAAAGAGCATAAAATATGCACTTCTGTACTGCATTCTATGTAAATGATTTTTCTAAAGGCAGACAGGAAGGTTCAAAGAAATGATAGTGCTGTCTCCAACTTCTAAACCACCACTTCAAAAATCAGCTTCTGTTGCTAAGGATCAAAAATATTATTATCTTAAAGTGATTTGGCGACCCATATAAAAAGACAAGTATACTCAAGCCTGACCTTTGGTAAACACATGAAGCATTAATCTCTACTTCTGAAATCCTTCCTGAAAATCTCAGCAGAGAAACCACAAACCCCAGGATTTGCACACTTGTCAGGCAACCCAAGGAGTCTGGCATACATAATCCTGCTACCCTTGCCCCACAGAAATCCAAAAAAATTCAGGTTTTGCTGCTGTCCCATACCATAATTTCTAGAAGCACCTAGTACATTTATGTCTTTCTTCTAAACAAAGACAAGGAAAAGACCTAACAGTGACTGACATCTTGGTAAGGTATTAAGATTATTCAAATTTTGTGTATACTCACAGTATGATTTCCATATTGGAGGCTGGTATTCTTCAGCATCTAAAATAGAAGCAAAAAGGAGGAAAGAAATCAGTCAATTGGCCACTGAGTCAAACTGTCAGCATGCATTTTTCTGCTGAGAGTCCTCTACTTGTCAGCAAAATTCAGATTTCTTTCCCTAGAGAGATGCTGGCCTATTTACAGTACAGTTTCCTATATGAGAGAAGAATATAAATTTCCACCACTTGTGAATCCAATGTGCTTTTCCAACTTATTCAAATGTAAAAGAAATTAATTTTTACTAATTTGCATATAGTTTCCTGACTCATCAGTATTTTAAAAATAATTAACTAGACTGGTAACTAATTTATTTACTTTACTTGGCATGATAAACAGACAAATCATTATCAGTTTTCAATCAAGCTTCTAACCCCATTAGTAATATTTGAGAACGAACATCAATGAGTAACACACATCTGGGCTACAAAGATGCACAGCTCAGGCTGATGCACAGATCTGATAGTTTCCATGAAATTCAATTACACTTCTTGGAGTATTTTCCAGAAACAGCATAAAAAAATAGTAAGAAAATCATAGAAAAAGGAAAGACTAAAAAGCCTGCAATTACGAGCAGACAATTATTAACTTTACTGACTGAAGGGGTACGAAGACTTGGTATCTTCTATTAATGCCCACTCCACAGGGAAGTTTTCAGCTGGAGTGTATGGTCCCACTCGACAGGGAGGTTTCCAGCTCTCTGCAAGAAAGCCATTTGCTACAACCTCCAGAAATGCCAGCAGAGGCCAAGCTTGATGGTAGGAATTAAGCAAGTTACCATACACCAGCCACAGAGGTTGGGGCACCAGGTACTAGTTTGTCTCTGAGCTGTCATGTTGCCAAACACTTTGAAGAGTCTTTTACCAAGGGTATGTCATTAACCTCCCAATATCATGCAAGTTAAGGTGTTTGTTATTTACTAAACTTCTACTTAAGTTATGCTAATATAATTCAATTATAGTTGCATAGCTCATACTCCTCATCTATTTACATACACACAACCACTTTAAATATATCCCTGCAAAAGTCTGTTTACTAGGAATGTTAATCATTAACTACCATCTGCCACTTTTAACTCCATTGTTTTAAAAGAGCATAAATCTAGCAATGATCACAGTTACTCCCTGGAATAATACCCTGCAATAATTTGTAGATATATTGATTGGGAAACCCATTCAGTCTCAGTTTCAACTGTATCCACCTCACAAATTTGGCAAAATTCAAAACACTCCCAGACTGACAGTTATACCATGCTGTGGCAATCCAAGAATAATTAGCTTACGAGTTCATTATGCAGAAGACTTATTTTGAATTGTATGAAGCTATTCATGAGACCAGTGAAATTTATTCATACAAGAGCTGACTAAATTTTTCTCTTCTCACATTATAATAGTAATATATCACTCCTTTTTTCCTATACATCTGTTGCTTCACATGCCGTTTACCATAACACTGTAATATTGTGTATTTAATTCCTTTGTCATACTGCTACACTACTGCAAGAGAATTTCTGAATTTCCTTCTTCACTACCCATATTTTTCCAATAGAAAAAACATTGAGATAATGCAAATATCTTATTATCTATACTTGTGACTTCAGATAAGGAAACAGTAGGAGGAGAGAAAATGAAAAACCAACAAGTATCAGTTGTTGCTTTAGTCTTCCAAATTAATTAGAAAGCGCACAGTAAATTCAGCAGTGAAAGCTGAACTACAAGTGGCCATAAAGTGCTTCATTATCTGGAGACAGACTGATGGTGAGGAAACACTGCAGCCTAGGTGGTGAGCAATCAACCAGGAGGTAAGTCATAAAACAAAACTCCTGATGATTGCATTTGATTTGTCATGGTTATGAATCTGTCAGCCCAGTAAAGAGTGGGCAGCACCATTTCTAATAGCTAAAACAATTCTTAAGGACAGTACGCTTGGAGGAAAACCACATCACCAGCTCCACATTCACCCTTATGAGGCACTGCAACACCCTCTGTGATCCCTTCAGCTGTAATCACATCCCTAAATCTCAGGGAACAAAATGCCATAGAGGTGATAGTATTAATAGAGTTTATTGTCACGTTATCATGCATTTGATGACCTCTGTAGGGAAATAAAAAACAATTAGTTTAAATACAACTTGGAGGCAAGGGTCATGTTGACAACCTGGGAGATGTTTAATGGAACCCAGATAAAAACCTCTTGCTCCGTTTGTGGAAAGAGGCTGCTGGGCCTGTTCAGACACTCTCATCCTTGCATGATAATGTCTTAGGACTCACATCCTGGTTGGCAAGATTAGACTGAACTTCAACCCTTCTTAAGTCAGGGGCCAGATGAGGCAAATCCTGCCAGAGCAGATTTGATTACTACTATTTGCCCTTTTTGAAATTTCTGTTCTGCTATTTTTTATTAGTTCTGTTTATTACACAGAAGCTCTACTCATTAAATTGTGCTCCACTCTCCACCACTAGACTTAATATAGCTGTTCTGGTTCTCTAAAGTTGTCAGTACTAGTTTGGGTGGTCAGCTCAGTAACTGTATGACATCTCAACTCACACAGCTTCTGCTTTCAGTTCTGCACATGGTAATGGTCTCAATAAGGACAACAGACCTCAGTTTTGAGAAACTTAGCAAAAGTCAATCAATCAATCAATCAACCAATCAATCAATCAGACTTGGCACAAATGACAAATGTCCTACATTGATTTCTCAATAAATTATATTCCTAATATGAACTTTGATCATAATGCCTATCAGAACTGTGACTGGCAGCACTGGAAAAAGAGGTCACTGAGGTACTCTCAGGTGACAAGACAGGGTCTGTTTTCTTGAAAGGTACATATTTCAATAGTGGCTTCTTGTCTAGATTCAGAAACTGCACCAGGTAAGGTTGAAAGCAGTTGTCACAGAGGAAACTCAGGTGACAAGATGAGTATCAGTTCTGAAAAACTCAACAAAATGTGCCCCCACCTTTCTGACTCTCACTGTAAAAGAGAGACTCACTGTAAAGGAATTACAGAATGCCCAGGTTAGGTATTTTTTTAAGTTATTTTGAATCCTATCAAAACTGTGTTATAAATGACCTTGGCAAAAACAGATAACATGAGTACTCACATGAAAGACTAGAAGCGACAAAAAAGCATGAAAACTTCCACAAATAATATTACAGGCAATATTTTAATTAGAGCTTTGAAACATACCAGTTGAGAAAGTTAATATTTGTTAGACATAAAAAAGTACTAAAAGTTAGTTGTATGCTAAACAGAAAGGCAAAAGAAATGCTGAATTTTTCAAAGAAATGTGAAGACAGAACACAGTATTACCACCAGTAATGGGCATTAAAGGGTTAATACATTACTCAGAGCCATTCTTAAGCAATCTCTGGGAAATGGGCTTACGGTAATTATATAGTAAGAAAAGTTATCCATGGACTTCAGCCCTTGTTCTTCACTGAGACTGGCTCTGTACCAAAGTGACACCTTTCTAGATGCAGTTGTGAAAGACACTGGAATGAGTGAATTGCTTTTTACTACTTCCTTGTACTTTCTGAAGATGATGATGTAATGCCAACAAGTGTGGTTCTGTGCTATCAGCACTGGGACTGACTTAGCTAAATAAGGTCTAATAAGAAACTGACTAAGTTCAAACTGATTCTTCTGACTACCAAGACTGGTAATTGTACTGGAAAGAGGAAACTCTTTTACAGGAAAGACCACAAATTATGTAATAGGAATCAAGTATTTCTGAGTGGCATTTCTTATCCTAAGGAGAGCAGCAACAAATATCCATACTGTAGTTATATGCCATGCCCAGTTCTAGATACGCTAAAAAGTATTAATAAATCCTATGACAGTAAAGAATTATGCAGACCAGTAGCAAGACAGTTACCAAAGGGAATTGTTGTCATTTGCTAATTTCTTTATAGTCACTATGAAAAAGAAGTAAAGATTTTCTTTTTTTGCCTTTGTCCTTACTAAAGGATTATAAAGAAGTATTTTGCAGTTCACCTTGGAAGAACTTTCTCAGACTGGATTTTCTGCCACCATTGTCTGAATTTTGGACTTCCTTTCCAATAACAACTAATTTTAAAACTATGGCCTGCATGTGCACGGAAAGACACTTGTGTGTGAGGAAGAGCCAATTTGGAAGGCACTGGCTTACTGGCAGTGTGCAGATAAATGATTCACCGGATAAACAAGTTTAGTTACTAATTTTTTAACCTTCTATTGTTATTTTAGGAACAAGACTAATAGTTATTAGTATTTCAATGCCCTTTGTGTATTTCATTTAAAGAGTTCTTCTACAGGTTTACCACGTACACTTTCATATTTACTGTTTTGTTTTCAAAACATTAAGGTAGCATATATTTTTCTTATTTTTATATATGTAATTATATATAGACCAATAACATATTGAGTAAAAGGCTCTGTGAAAGATACAGTGTTTGCACTATTTATGCTTTTTTAAAAAAATATTTTTCATTATACAGACAAGATTATATTATTCAATTGATTATAATGCAGATGGCCATCAAAGAATCACAGGATGTCTAAGGTTGGAGGGTACCTGTGGAGGTCATGTGGTACAACCCCCTTTCTTTTATTTTGCCCTCTCAACAATTAATATATACACTTATACAACTATGCCACATTGAAGTAATTTTGCAAACTATTTTAAATTGGCACTTTTTTCTATGTTTGATTGCAGTCATTTGGCATATACTCTGGACATTATGATTACTTCTATTACACACAGTAACTGTCCTTGGAGGCACACTTGACTATGCTTTGAGAAAGAGCATTCTTATTTCTTAAGTTGCAAATAATCATACTCTCAAATGAGTCCCACTCTTTACCTCCTGAAAAGTCACTGCTCCTTTGAAGAGCAAAATTAACTCTGTTGCAGTTAATAATTAGAGACGTAGCTGTTGAAACATTTCAGCGTGTCAAAAAACTCTGTTTAATGTTTCATTCAGAACATACAGTTGTCCGTGGAGGAGCGAGCAGTTGCCAGCTTTATGGATGAATTTTCTCATCATCAGTACACGGAATGAGACTTCAGTTCTTGTCTTAATGAGGCACTTCAGTTTCAAATTGTTTACTTGCAACACAGTTTATAATTGGTGTATTAATTCAGATGATGGGCGCTTCCCACTGCGCTGTTCTCTCTTTAAAAAAATAAAAATCTGCGATAGTGGGTAATTTAAATGTCAAAAAATGCTCAAAAAAGGGGTGGAGTTCTCTCTTGCACAGCAATTAGGTTGAAACACTAAGCTTTTAATAACCACGATATAAATTGACAGCTATTTTGTATTTTTTCCTTTTGCCCACCACAAACTTGCTATTAGAAGCCATTGCTGTAAAGGTGCTCATTCAGCCCCTTCTACAAATCAGGGTCATTCCAAATTGTGCTCTCTCCTGCTTTTGCTTCAGATGTCAAAACAGTGTCTTTCCACTAATAGAGAGGTGGTCTGTCCATGGTTAATTTTGTTTAATGCACATGTCTATTTTACTAAAATGCAAAGGAAAGACCATGCAAATAGATAAATTCATTAATTTAGAAGAGTTATCAAGTATCAAATAAAATACAACTGTGAAGTAAGCAAATTATTAGGGACCTACTCCAAAAGATCCCAGGAGACAGGAATTTTTTGAAAGCACAGCTAAACTTGTAGAACAAAAGCATAAAGAGCCATATTCTGTAGTTGGTGAGTGGTGTTCATCCAGCTATGACCATGAGATTGGAGCAATATCCCATTTAATTTAAAAATCTGCTTTTCTATTCCTCACAGATTTAAAGATAATTAAAAGTGTTGAAAATATAATTTTAAATTTGGAAATTGAGAGAAGGAATAACCAGGGTTCTCAATAGTAATAGGAGAAGTGCAAAAGGGAAGGGTATTTGTACAGTTCTAGTTTTAGAACCGTCTTTAGGAGACTAGCCTATCTTAGAGCCCAAGAAACAGAATTAAACAGGCTCTTCCAGACCGCAAACCCAAGAACCTGACAGGATTCTAAGTAAGCTGGTAAAAATATTCCCAATGCTTTAAATATTTCCTGGAAAATGTGCAAGATTTAAGAGCGCAGAGGGGTATTCACATTAGCTAACTTTTGACAGTCAGGTCCTTTATATTGCTGTATCACACTGAATCTATTTGTCCTTGGATGGCATTTATACACCTCCATGATTTAAGTGCTCTGAAATGTTTTTTTTCACAGAGCAACAGTGAAGAATTTCCTTATGCAAGTCATTAAAGGTTTGTCTAGAAACTAGAAAGGCAGACCAAAAAAAAAAAATCACAAAATATCTCCATCCTTCCATCATCAAAAAATCTGTTTAGGATTAAATTTAATCTGGCCACTAAAAATTGCACCCCAATGAGTTTTACCATTCTCTGTTTTAACACTGAGGCCAATATACTTAAAACTAGCACAGTTATTTGCACATTTTTAATCTATAAACCAGAGGTATCAGGACACAAAAATGGGACAATCAGGGCTCTGCCTCACTGAAGGACCAGAATTTTTGATAGGAATAAACACGTAAGTTAAATCACATCACATTACCAGACCTCCTATCTTACACACATATACTTTAGCTTCTAACTAATGACCTGTTAGTTTCTGGCTGAAAATCAAAACCAGATAATCAGCTGGCATATCTGAGAATAGTTCTGCTGCAGTAATTTTATCACTGTGCAGGATGTGGCAATGCATTTCCAGTCACTTACTTATTACACCCTAAAATAAAGCCCCCCACAACCCTCCAGTCAATGATCCTTGGACTCAGCAAAGCAGTCCAGGCACCATAGGAAAAAGCAAATGATTGAAATAACAACAATAACGCCAAAAATGGCATTAAAATGGTCACTGTGAAGTATTTCAATTAAAACATTTCTGTAGAAGTACTGCCAGCACATTCCCCATTCCAGAAATGCGCTTATACATTGACATGATACCTGTTTATCTGGCTTGTCAAAGGAGCCAGCACGTGCCCTGAAAACTTATTAACCTTTTGCAAAGTCCAAATCATTGCTTTTGGTAACTTTGGATTTTTTGACATGTGTCATTTTATCATGTCACTAAGCAAGGTCACTAAGGGACACCTAGCCCCACACTTGCCCCTCTCTGGATATATAAGTGATATATAAGAAATACAAGTGTTTTAAAGACTGAAACTGCAGACTCAGAATGGAAACCCAGCCATGTGAATCAGAGAACTTACACTGGTAACTTACAAAAATCACAGAATGTGTTGCACTCAGCAGCGGAGCTACTCATGTCCTAGGGACCTTGCTGAAATCTGGCCTAGACACAAATTCAACCCTCAGACATCAGAGATGGGAACTACCCTGTCATTCAGAGCATGCATAATGACCCACAGAAGAATAAAAGTTGAGCAAATAATTAGACTTGACTTTGGCTTCCTTTACAGGTTCTGTAGCATTGCCGCAGTATTTGCTTTTATACATTAAAACGTGAAAAACAGGAAAACCACCACTCACCTGCAAAGCATATTTATCATTCCCAAGCTCTTGGATAAAACTGTGAATAATCAGGGCTCCTAGGATAAGAAGAAACACTATAGCTGTCTGCTTCACCTGTTACAAAAACATGACACTTTTCTTTTTAATTGCACTTTTTGGTGGACAGTTTCATCTAAGTGTGTCAACTACATTCAAGGGCAATTGAATTATTACTTTATGTGAAGTTGGTCTCTGAATCTTCAATTTATGTCTTCTAAAAAATAGTTTGGATTAATGTCAGCTGTTATTGAGGCACCCACCCTCTCTTTAAAGTGTGCTGTACAAATGGGCGAACACTTCATAAGTCTGTTCTGTTGTATCATCACCTACCATTTCACTGCTCTCCCAGTACAGCTGTTGCTGCACTTTAGATCTAAATACTAGAGAAATGTTTATCCTCTTAAAATTCAGTTCCATAATATGTTTACGCTGACAAGACTCTTATGTCTCAGAAAGGTCTATGTAACTACACTTTCCTCCTCACAATCTTAGCCATAAAAGAATTACTACCAGCATTTAAAATCGCTAGAAAACTATCATGGACTAGTTTCCCTCAGAAGAATATGGTTGATATATTGTTTCCTTACTTGGGAGAAATTTTAATTGCCTTGTGAAAGTCTGTAATTCTTCCAAGAGCTTTTTATTACAGCCTGGCACTTTTACAGTTGATAATGAGTTCTTACAGTATCCTATATTTACAAAATACCTCATATGAAACACCATCAAATTTAAAATACACTTAGGTCTTACACAAGTTTTACCAAACTAACAAACAGGGCTGTGCAAAATATCCTAATGCTTGGGCACAGGTGACAATTTTTCTTTGCAAATTGCAACGTTGACAGCATTTTCCCTAGAGAAACATTGGCTAATGGCATGTCATATGAGGCCAACCCTGTGCCTCTCTAACATGTTCGTCATCAAATTAAAACAATTCCAACTGGTGTTCATAAGAGAGCTGTATGAGTGCCTCCAGTGGCACTGAGTGAGAGGACAGAAGTCAGCCACCCACAGTGTATAAAGGAAAATGCAACTGCAGCCTGGCTAATATCCCACTTTACTACTTTGCAAAGATGCATATAACACAAGAATACTGTATCTAAGTGTCTTGGAGTACATGAAGTTTCTTTACATGTTGTATTATATCCTGCAGTAACAGTAATTCCCATTTTAAAATGGATTTTGCTTCTGTGTAATGACAGATAGGCTGGTTATTTTTTCATAAATAAATTACAAAGGAAGGAGAAAACACAATTTTTCTCAGCAACTTTTCTGGAATTGTTCTTCACCCTTGCAAAAATAACAAAAAAATAACATTTTTTCTTATGCCACTTATCTTTCAGAAATACTCAGAAGACAGTCAAGCTAGTTCTTAAAAGCACATCCATCATACCTTTGGTCATAAAATCAGTCAGTAAGAAAAAAAAATCCTCTTCTCTTCTGTTATTTTTAAAGATATACCCAAGTGTCACAATTTTGAACAAACTCTCTAACTCTTCCTACTGAAATGCTTCGTGTAGGGACACTTAATTATGAATAAGGTTATGGTTTTGGCACAATAATATTTAATACATTTCATGGCAGTGGCACCAGAAAAAGAAGCAATAGTCATCAGAAGTTCTGCAAATGTATTTGCTGTAAGCTTCCAACGGATAAATAATAAACAATATTCAATACAATACCATTAAGCAAGTACACTTTCTACTGTGATTTATATTCTGAATGGTAGGTACAGCTTAGACATCAGAGATCCTCAATTTTTTTCTGTGGGCCAAAACCAGCAGCTGTTCTACATGATCCAGCACAGTCTTTCCTTTAAACAGCAAATGAATCAGAATTCTTTCAATGCCGTAACATAACCACAGCCTTGACGATGAAACCTGGCTAAACGCATGGTGGGATTTCAGGAGCTGTTTCATCCCTGTGCCTAAGCTGCCAGGGCTCATACAGAGCTACCAGGACTTTGGAAGATCAGTAGCTATCGACATAAAAAAGATGTTTTCCATTAATTGCTTCCGAGGAATGAAATCAAGGAGATCTTTTTTTCTTCTGATAACATAGATCTTCATAGAACTAAACAAGATTCATGTTCAAGTATTTTGTTACTCTCAAAAGACAAACGTGTGTCTACATGTTCAGAGACTCAAAACTAACTAATGTTGCTCTGGAGCACAGAGAGGAAAGAACAAAACAAATTCAAGCCTTTCCTTCGGAAAGATCTGGCAAATCTCCAAAGCAAAATGATGCAATTTATTTCAAGCTAAGGGGAAAGGTTGGTGCTGAGCAAGAACTACAAGTCTGAGTAGCAAACACCACTCTGCAGTTCTGTTCTGTTCTCATCCTGGGAGATGGGAAATCTGGGTAAAAAGATGATCTAATTCACTCGTGTCCAACATTACCACAGCTGGGATGAGTATTTCAACTTGTAAAGACACTAATCCATGTGTAACACTTCTTTAAAAAAAGTTTTCCCTGTTTTTCCTATATGTTTGTTTTATCATACAGGAAAGCCTGCCAGAGCTTGTTAGATCATCCTAGTAGCAAAACTTCAAAAAATACAGATTTCCTTGAGAATCGAGAGGCTAAGGTTGTTAGTTGTCTATGGCTTTATTGGCAACATCAAAGGTTTGTAACTAATGACTGAGACAGTGTGCTGCCCTACAAGCCACCTCAAATGAAACTGAGGTTTTTGGTTAATTTCTTCAATATTATTTGATGCTCACAGAGAGATAGAGAGCAACTGTGTCAGCTTTGTGCACCAGGAACTACAAAAATATTCAACAGCTATAAAATATGCATTTATTTTAAACTTTTATTTCTTGTTCTTGTTATTTTCAAGGATAGTTAAAAGGTAAATCAGTCTTAGAGAGTAAATATGCCTGCTTATGACAGCAGAAAATAGACCTGAATATTAAAAAGAAACACATCTCAAGAGGCAAGGGCAGTGAGACTTAAATCCAATTTGCAAGATAAAAGCTAACCAGACCACTTACTATTGCCATCTGATAGCATTCAATATTGCTTGAAATTCATTAATAGGCTAGAAACCGTAAGTACAGTGCATGTATACAAAATTAATTCTATTAATTTCTACATTAGAAAAATCTAGTGAAAGAGGACAGGAATAATTATAAGGCAGTCTTACCAATCTGTGGAAAAGGCATAGGAAAACCAGTCTAAACCTCAGAAGAATAATTATCCCATGAGACTCCCACCTCCTGGGAGTGCCCATTATTGTGCTAGGAGAACATAAAACTGACAGCTATTCAGAAAGACCTCCAGAGCAATTTTGGCTTCGCTCTACTGCTTATCTTACCTTGTCATCTTTTTAGGATATCTGCAAGCTCACAGCTAACTTACCAATATTGTATTTTATTTTTACAAGCAAGCAATAAATGTTTCTTTTACAGCATTTACTTTGCTTAGCAGCTCAAATACTGGAAAAATGCTTATGCACCTTAAATAAAAGGTCATTCAAATTTAAACAGCTTTATAGAGTAATAATATTTCATTTAGATCTACCTACTAACTGCTGATTGCTCAGTCAGATTAGGTGGAACTTTAAATGAGAGAGAAGCAAAGCATTTTATTATCATTTAATATTCCCACTATGGCACCATTTGGAACCCAAAATCAGGTTTGGTGTTATGTCCAACTGCTAACAAGTACAGTTTAAAAATAAGACACAGCAGTTGCTGACCTAAAAGTGCTTGTGATTATAGTGTGTGGAAAGCATCCAACTGATAAAAGGAAAAGAGAGGAAAAAGGAATAGGGTAACAAGACTGCTATCCATGTCAGAGTCATAAGTACCAGTCACAGCATCCTCCCCTAACTATTAAGAGAACAGTTTCATATGAATGCAGGAAAATGATAACTAGAAAACAGAAGGTGGTGTTAAAAAATAAATTAAGCAGCACAAAGCATCATATAAATACACTAGGGATAACTTTGGATAAGATGATTTATTATTATATGAGGGAGGTTTCCTTATAAATGTTAAGAAAAATGGTAGAGATTTAGTTCCTTCTAAGAGCACGAGAAAAAAACCACCTCAGTACATTTATGTTACATTTTTATTGAAGTGATACATCACATAAATAATAAAATTATTCTGGATCAAAGTTTTATAATAATTTATTTCTACTGAAGAGTGAATTATTCCAAAACAAACTGCACCTCATCATGGGCATATCCTTCCCTGCTTAAGGTGCATCAGAGAACAGCAGCAGACTTCACTGTATTTTCAAAGATATGCCTATAGCGTATTGCTCAGCAGTTTGATTTCAGTGTATCATCTTATCTGATGCCAGTCAATTTACTTACACTGCAGCTGTGCAAAGTCTGATCTAGAGTCCCCAAATAGTAAACATTTTCAACAGATAAATGCTTCTTTTCTGAACCTAATTTATTGTCTAGAAGAACCACATTTCCTCCCAGCTTCTCACTCATTAGGGTCCAAAACTCAGTCCCCGGCGGAATGAGGAGGCCAGATTTGAGAGCAGTCATGTATAACTGATGAGGTCCAGGAGGCACCCGATTGGTGCCATTAAGACAGTGAAATTCAGGAGAATCCCAAGTTCTGCCGCAGGCAATTTATGATGACATAACCCTTGGATAAAAGGAGCCAGGAAATGTGGGCTTCCATCTAACAACCCAGTGGTTGTGTGCAAAAGTAGTAGAAGAATATTAACATGAGGTGGTGCTTCATGATCATTAGCTGCAAATCACAGCTCCCCAAGAAACGCATTGCAGGCACTTTTAATACAGCAGGAGAGTCTTGTAAAAATGCTAATCTCAAAATACTCACTTGAAAATGCTTCAGTATTTTTATAACAATCAAAGAAACAATTGATTAGGTGCCAAAATGGTTTGATGCCATCTCTGAAGCAGCTTTTATGATTTCTCTTAAAACAGATTCAACTTTAAGTTGCAATGTCCTTCAAAGTACAGATGTCCTTTGTCTCAGTTCCAATCAGGATTTCAGAGCTGTGCCCTGCCTGCTCCTGCTGCTGTACAGAGGCACTAGCCTAGCAGGCAAACTATTTTTTGCATATCCTAAACCAGTGCATTAGATTCCTGCTCTACTTATTTTGCACCTAATGATTATCTTTACTGTCTGAACAATAGGTTACAAATGCTTGCATGTTTTAATTAAAAAGTGTCATAAAATACGTATTAGCTTTCAATTTATAAAAAAGTGAATTTAATTGTGATTAAAGTAGCATAATTGGTACTAAAGAAACATCTCCTAGAAGGTAAAAAATGAATGCAGCCTACAACTGAGAGTCCCATTATGTTCCAACTCAATAAAAATGTTTATATCAGAGATTGCAAAACTTTGATTTATAAAACCTACAACTTCTCCATTGATTTCAGTAGGATGAGAGTAATTTATTTCAGCCAAAGAGCTGTCCAGAGTTATATATAAGAACTGTGAGCTCAGAAATCCCAGCGGTTATAACTGCAGATCTAACTGCAGACAGTTCTCATGCTCTTCTCAGTAAGCTCAGTACCAGTGGCTGCAATGTATTGTACTTCATGCTGAAGTATCAAGAACTTATGTTTATCAATTATAATAATTTTACTCATGCACTATATACGAACAAGAGCCTGTTACTCTCTGATTTATCCCTTACAGTCTAGAATTCTTACCCCTGAAAGGGGGTCTAGAACTCCACTCAGGTCTAGAACTACAGAAGTACTCCCCTATAACAGAATTTGCATGAGCCCCTAAGGGAGTGAAGATTAAAATGACGTATGGAACTAGAGAAGTATGTTCTTCCAACTATCCACTAGATGAATACAGATTCTGCTGATCACTGAAAGAAGTATCTAGCCTGATAAAAAAAAGAAAAAAAAAATAAAACAAACAACTGAAAACCTCTTTAAAGGCTAAGCTATGACCCTCCCGAAATCTCAAAATAGAAGCAGTATCAAACACTTTTGAACTCAAATCCAATTAAATCCAATTCCTTCATCCTTACATATTGTCAAGATAACCTGATTTTAGGAATGAAAGCTGAATCTTTACCTGTAACCAACATAAAATACAGCAGTCCTGACCAAACACCAGTACCGTACAATGAGATTTAAAAATGGATGCGTTACAATGACTATATCCTAATATAGATGAAAAAGGTTATCAAAGTACAAATTGTTTTTTTGGGTAACTCTTTATTTTTATGGTTTCAGTGGATTTTTTCATAATGTAAGGAATGGTCACTAAGTTTTCTTTCCTCTTTGCACTGACTTCCAAAATAAATTTAGTGGGTTTGCCAATTTTTTATTCAGATTTCACAGGTCTGGCTAGACAAAAGACAAACCAGTGACACAGGTCAGGGACATAACCGGAGGGAACATCCTGATATCTGGAAATTACAAAGAATGGATTTGTAATTAAAGGACAGTACTGAATCTTCAGACATTGAATTCTTCCAAATGCTCTGTGTTATGCTTCATCCCTGTAAGAGAGAGAAAAACTACCTCCCTGGGCTTTCCTGGGGATGGAGCCACCTTACCACAAGTCTTGTGCAGCAGCAGAACCCCTGTTCAGATCTGGCCTTTAGAGACATCGTCATAAAATGAGCCACAAATACATCTACTGCCTCAAATAACAGGGCATATTTCAAAAACAAGCAGCTCTCTACAGAGGAAGACTGAAGTAAACAAATCCAATCCTCAATGTAAAATTCAGTAAATGTTTCTAATTTCACAAAAAATAGCCTTGTGGTGCTGCAGTGCTCCAACTGGGGCACAGAAATCCATGGGAGCTGCTGAGAGCATCATTGAAGAGAGGTACAGGCAAGGAAACTGCTGTTGCATAATGAGTCAAAATGTGTCCCATTTCCAAACAGGAATCTTCATAGTAGACAGAAAAAGCTAAATGCCCTCCCTCCACTCTGGTTTTAGCTGCAACCCCACCCTGCCATGGTAGAGGAAGTAAGGAGCTGTAGGGTGTGGATGTGGAAGGAAACGAAGGATGAGCTTGAGCTGGGATAGAGCAAACTTTCTTTCTTAGTAGCTTTGTACAGTGCTGTGCTTTGAATTTAGCAAGAGAATAATGCTGATAATGCACTGATGTTTTAGTTGTTGTTACATAGTGCTTACTCCAAGTCAAGGACTTTTCAGTGTCTCATGCTCTACCAGTGAGGAGACACATGAGCCCAGAGGGAGCAGAGCCAGAACAGCCGACACAAATGGGCCAAACGGATATTTCATGCAATAGAACATCATGGCCAGTGTATAAACTGGGGGAAGCTGGCCAGGAGCTGCTAATGACTGGAAGCACGTCCCAAAAGGTGAGACTCCACACCTGCCCAAAATACAGCAGAAGGATGAGCAGGACAGAAGGAAAGTCGTTGAGAAAAACACCTGCCTTGATTCCCTGCCCTCACTGTGGCCCGGCAAGAAGAGTTGCTTGGCTGAGTGGGCTGGCAGTGCACCAGCACCATATCATGAAAAAGAATCTGCTGGATCATGCCTTCATCTACCAGCTACTCTCTAACCAAGTGCTTTCATGTGGTTTCTGCTGTCTCATACTAGTTCTGGACAAAAAGAGTAGGTCAGGTCAGACAAACTTGTTGCTGAATCTTAGCAGCTCTTTATTTCTTTATCTCTAGTAGCACAATGGGGGCTTGGTGGGTACCACAGCTTCTTGGGCTCATCCCGTAAGTCCTTCTACACACTGGACTAGCCCCTCCTCACCACTTCATTCTGAGGGCCTTCAGTTCTGACCACTGAGTGAGTATTTTCAGCCAGCAGCTTCGCTACATCAAACAGTTATCACTCTGAGTGCTCTTTTCATTAGCCAAACATTTCTCTACACTCTTAAGCTGAAACCACCACTTCTACCTAATAGAACAGCAATTAACTTGCAATACTTGGCTTTTTACTGCAATGCATCACTCTTTCATAGTCTGATATGCTAATAAAAATTGTATGCTAACATAATGTATAAAATATCATCTCTGATTTTAAACTAAACCAAAATTTATTGGCTCCAGCAGTGCAATAATGATCTACCCAATGAATATTAATGTAACAACTTAGGCAGCAGAATCTTATGCCATCAGAAAACTAAATCAGAGTGGAGCAGGTCATACAACACACAGAAGAAAATCTCAGTTTTTCTGTTTCAGTAGAATTTTAATTCTACTCAAATCTAAATGCAGCTCCACACTGAAAAGTAAACTTGAAATGATAAGGTATTTTTTATGTGGCAGCTCTCATACTCCATAAAATATTCCATCAACCCCCCAGTAAACAAATTAATTGACAATCTTGCAAACAACATTCCCAAGTTCTTTTATTTCTCCTAAGGCATCATTAGCAATTATGAGATGCTGGCAGGACAAATTACAGTCTCAGTTATATCTCTACAACCCACCTCTCTCCTGCTTGTACTCTTAATCCTTACCCACTTCCACTGAAAATGCAAATCTTTACAATTATTACTGTAGGGATAATGGTACAACATTACTGCAATAAAAATGCCCATTTACCTGAATGGTACTTAAACTCCAAGCTTTGCACTAGCATGGGAAAACATAAATTAACTGCAATGTTTAAATGCTTAAGTGACTGTTGAGTAACCACCACCCAAAGCCAAGCCAGCAAACTGCACTGCTAAACTCCATAGGGAGCTACACCCATCCATCTGAAAACGGAAGCTGATGCAATGCAAGATGACATGAGAAAGTGATGATTGATTTAGTTCCTCATGAATAACAAAGTAGTCCCTAACTTCATGAAGAAGCAGAGAAGTGCAAGAAGTCACTGAAGTACTGAGAGAAAAAATACCCTCAAGCAACCAAAAATAAATAAAAAAATAATAATTAAAAAAAACCAACAAAACCCCCACAAAATCCCAAGTATGGTGGGACAGACAGAATTATTGAGGAAAAAAATCTCAAATAGCTGTATAGCTCAGGTATCTTTTTTTCAAGTCATGTACTTTTTTTTTCCTGTTCAAACCAGACAAGGACATATTTACCTTACCCACTTCTAAAAGTTACTATTATATATCCAATTTCAACTCTATTTATTATTCATTTATGGATTTGGAATTTCATCTTGCAAACAAGCTGTTATTGAAAAGCTTTGGAGAAGTGTCTCTTGTGACCTTTGACATGTCTTCTTAAAAGAAAGATAATTTTGAAACATAATTGTGCAGCAAATCTTGCACACTAATGTCTCATTGATTAAACTTAATTAAGGTCAAAGTCAAGTACTGTCTGGTACTAGAAACTAACCCAGGAATAGGCCATTTCAGTTTGATTAAGAAATACAATTAGTGAAATAGCAAATATTTGTGCTGCCATTAACGCATTACAAAACAAACACATGCACTGAAAGTTTGATATGAGTAGCTTTCACAACATAATTTATTTATCCATCCTATTGACAAATTCTTGTTACTAATAAAATGTACTAGAAAAACACATTCCCTTGAAATAACTATGCATATGACACAGTTAAAAGTATCAAGCCATAAAGGTCATGAGAACTAAAAATTGGCAATACCAAGGGAAGACAAAATGCCCATCTCATCCAACATTTCAAAACAATCTGAGAGCAGAACAACCAAATTGAAGGACGCTCCTTCCCACATGACACCATCACAGCTACATCATACCCCCTCACTCTGAAGTGCTTTGGACATAAACAATTCCATGGCATACATCAGTACACATACAGAAAAACCATGGGAAAAGTTTTATGTATGCATTACTTTATCTTAACTTAAAATATGGATTGTAGCCAGATACCATTATTTGGTCTCTGAAGTAGAAAAACACGCAAAATATAGACAGGTTCGCTTCCTATATTTCAATTTTATGATACTTTAACTGCACTGAATTCAAAACCAGTAACATTGTAGTGTAATTCTAAAAGTATTACGTTGAACCAGAGCAATTCCTCTGAACAGCATGGCCATTTACACCAGAATTCTAATATGATACATATTTATAATAGAGTGCCTGCTGAGATAAATTAGGCATACTGCAAATAGCCATCAGGGATATGGAAAGTAATAGTTTCTCATGACCTGTTACATGTGTACAAAAGCAAGTGCCTGAAATGATGTAAATATTAAGATGGTATATTTAGCAGGCACTCTGCCCTGGAGGGAGAGTGACAGGAACACCGTCTGTGCACTTACAGCTTCCCTGTGCTTTAACAAACACCCAAGCTGCAGACACACATCCTCTCCAAGAAGTATTTCTGCTGGTTAAAAAGGCAACAGAAAAGGAGTATAAACAAATTGCTCAGTCACTAGGAGGTAACATCAGGAAGGTCAAAGGCCAGCTACAGCTGCATTAGCCAGCTAGGCAAAGGGAAACAAGAAAGGCTTCTGCAAGCAATTCCAGCAGAAAAGGAAGTTCAGGGAAAATGGAGGTCCAGGGACAAATGGAACAGAAAAGCAAAATGGAAAATGCTTGCTTTCAGACACCTGCATGGACCTCTACAGTTTAGGAAAGTTTGGGCAGTCGATGGTGGGGAAGTAACTGGTCAGTGATTCATCAGCAAAATTTAATGTATTTATTCAAATATCTGAAACTGAATACGATTCACCCAAGCTTGTAAAAGAGTTGGCTGATGTGACTGTGTGGCCACTATGTCTGAGAAAACGCCCATGGACCACGGTAAGTCCCCAGAGTCAGAAAATCTTGATATGCATATTTTAAGAAAGGCGAAAGAAGGACCAAGAGAACAACAGGCTGGTCAACCTCATCTCAGTCCTTGGACAGGGCAGAGAACATATTCCTTGGAGTATACTTCCAGACACATGGAAGACAAGAAGACAATCAAAACACTCAACATAGGCAGACCATGCTTCATCAAGCTGACTTCTTTCTGTAACAAAAGTGACCTTGTTCTGCAGATGAGGAGAGGTGGATGCAATATACCTTGACTTATTAAGGTTTTTGACACTGTGACTTTTCCATACTCATTTTGGAGTTGAAGAAGTACGGGCTAGAAGGTCTGGAAGAACAGACTCTTATGTCTGTTGAAAATTGGTTTGTTGGACTGACAGTTCTGAAGGGACATTACAACTGCTCTGCAGCTGGTATCAGCAGAGTACCCTAATATCAATAGCAGGCTGATATTATTCAATATCTTCATCAACTACTTGAGTGATAAAACCCTGCTGACACTGTCTCAACATCTCAGACAAAGATCTCCAAAAAAAGCAGTTTAAAAGATGATTAACATGATCCAACTAGCTGATTAGTCAAGATCCAATGCATGTAGGCATACAGACTGCAAGGCTGGTCAAACAGTGTTATGATAGTGGATGAAGAGGTAAGAACAACCAAAACTTTTGCTAATGGCTTCTGATGGTGTGGTACCGCAGAAATAATCCAGTGGCTGAAACCCTGTCAAAAGTAACAAGAATAAATCAGGAACAACACAGGGATGCTGTGCTTGGTATATTCTTTCCAAAGAAGATAAAATCAACATTACCTTTTGCCTGAATCTGCCAATGAAATGATGGGTCTGACTGGCATGTCATTTGTACTTATTAAAAACAGATTAATCTGATCTACTCTCTATCACACTTAAGACATACCCATGCATTGGGACATCTGGACACAAACCCACTAGTTACTGGTAAACTGCTGAGACAAACTGGTTTGGTCCCTCTGTCAGGCCTCTGTCAGGCCTCAGATTGTCCGAAGACTATGTCTGAACAGAGTGAGCATAACAAAATATTTCAAGGGATTTTTCTCAACTTAGCCATCTAGAAGTTGTTCATTTAGGTCTCAGCTAGTAATTTAGGCTTTAACAATCAGTCTACAGAGAAGCTTGCAGGTGTGTTTGAGTACTGTGTAAGAAGGATGGAATTAACCACTTCTTTGCTCCCTTCTCCTCCCACCAACGCAGCTACATCTCCCCACTTCTACCATAGGGAAGAAGCCATTTCAGAACAGTATGAAAAGTGGTCCATAATGGGGCAGGTTTTGAGAGGATTTTAATTTCTACCTCTACAGTACAGAACCTGTTTATGTAACTGCATGCTGGAAGAGAAGATAAAAGATAAATGCTAGGCAAAAATATTATTTAACTAAATTTTTCACTTTTGCAAGGGCAGTTATTCTGAAGTCAAGAATTTCTCATCCAAGCTTATGAAAAGATCCTGAACATGTCCATGCATAAAGGATATGCACAACACATACATGCGTATGCATGACCTTATATAGCTCAGAGCAAGGTTGTGCTTTCAATTGTCTAAAACTGAAATGCTGTTGCCCATGTGAATTAAGAGAATGCTGACAGAGAAAAGATCTCATGGGATCAGTTCCAGTCTCTGGGTGAATACATACACATCTTACTGATTTAAGGGGAGTGCAAAGTTTGCCCCTCAAGAGTCTTAATTTATGTGAAATCAGCACAGGAAAATAATTTTCAATCCACAATATCACATTCTGTTTCATATTTTTGCTGTTGCTATGTAGTCAAAGTTCCTATTAACATTAAGACCTCTAAAAAACACGCCAAAGAAACTAAACATACCTAATGGAAAGAAGACTCCCAAATGCCTCCTGCAGCTCAGACCCACTATCTATATTTTATAAATTAGATGTTGGCTGCTGTGTAGCTCTGCTTAAAAATTATCTGTATCTGTACTTATTTCACCAAAGAATTCTTTTGACCATTTTGAAAACAAAGGTAGGAAATGGGAATAGAATTGTAAATAATTGAAATTATTTCTTCTGACAGAGAGACAGGAAATCACTGTTATAGTTTCTAAATCCTGAGTTTAAGGAGTTTCCCTCATGAGGAACATTCACTCATTTTTTACTGGGCACATATTTCAACAAAGACATTGGAAAACTGTGACAATAAATGACAATTATCAACACCAAGTTTGGTATCAGAACATGTTTTTTCCTCCAATGAACTGAACAGTGACAATAATGAAGTTTTCCCTATCATGTGATACCCATTTACTGAAGATGCTCTCATCTCCATTCCCAGGTCTGAAGAAGGTCAGAGTACCTTTACAAAGGTGGCTCCAGCCAACAGGAACTCTCACACAACCCATTAGAACCCCTACAGTCATCAAATGTTGGCCTTGCTCCAGACTGGATACTTGGGACTGGATTTGTCGCACAGTTCTCATTTTATTTTCCAAGAGGAATGCTTCAGTGAAATAAAATTCACCTGTCTGTAGCTTATTCCACTCTGCCAGGGAGGAAAATAAAATGAAATGCATACTCTCCTAAAAAGCCATTCAGTACTCAAAGCCCTGCTCATGACAGGAAAGGAAACAGAAGACTATTCTAATTCATGACCCAAACTTAGATTTAAATGATTAAGATGACAAAAATAAGAACAATGACTTGCTGCTTCACTTGGCACTTAACACAGTACAAATTTTGGAGCAAGAAAGAAATACAGAAAATAAAATACTAGAGCACTGATCTGGAATCAAATCCCATGTATTACGGACATCTCTCTTCTTCCAGACTCATCTAGTGTTTCTTGCTATGTCCTTTCTGTTAAATATAACAGTCTTCTAATCTCCTTTTTGCAGAGATCAGTGTGCAAGGGGTAGAGGTCAAGACGCAGAGTAGATGTCGTTAAAAGACTGACAAGGTACAGGACGTGTAAGATCACGAATTGCTCCTGCAACTGATCATTTTCAATTCTGAGTATGGTTAAAATTGAAGGTTCTTAGCACTTACTAAAATTGAAGCTGAATACAAAAATATAGCAGTGCTTTTAACTACAGCACTCAGATCCTTCTGGGCAGGGTGCTAATGACCAGGTATTTTGTCCCCCTCCCAGCAGGCATTAGTTATACTCACTCAATTGACCTTTCCTTGAAGCTACTTTTAAAGAAATTAAAAGGCTGTACAGCCAAGCAAAAAAACCCTCATAACAATAACCAAACTTCAAATCATATTTTAAAAATCACTCTGACTACTGCACTGCTATTGAATTCTTCCTCACTCCTAAAATTAGTGCAGTATATTTTACGAATTTACACCTCAAATGCTTGAAAGCCTCCTTCAGAAGAACATGAACTCAGAAAAAATAATCACATTTTAAAAAGTTCTTGCAGTTGCTGTAACAACCATCAGTATTAACTCTGTAACCATCTAACCTTAAAATACCTTCTGAAACATTTTTGTCTAATGCTTTGAAAAAGTCCCACTCCTGCTCCCCCTTCTCCAATCTTCAGATACTCCTGAAGCCATAAACTTTTAGAAAAATGGCAGCATGCACTTTGCTCTGCATTCACAAAGACACTGCCATTCATTCAGTTTAAGAAAAGCAGGTAATTATTGTGAACTGCAAATAAAACAACATTTTTCCCTTCCTTTCTTGGCTTTTCAGCTCTGTTTGCCTACTAGTGTTTTCACTATCATGTGTATACTAAGTAGTAATGCTGCTTTACAAATAAAAGTGTTGTGAGTTGATAGGTGGTTTAAAAGACAAACAGAAATTTTAGACTGAAATAAGTTTGTGACTAATTCTCACCGTGAACTTAAGCACTGAAAGTACTTCAGCAGTGAAATAGGTCAGTGTGTAGAACAGGCACATTAACTTTAATTGCATAGAGGCTTCTTGTGGATTAACTGCTATATTACTGTCTTCAGTCAAAGTGATATGGTCATTTTATTAAGTTTCATAGGACACCGTGTCTGCAACTATATAATGTCCTATATATCACACCCTTATTTTTACTAATGTTTTAGGAAATGCACCTTCTTGAAAAGTGTTCAGTGTTGACTGGAAGAAATCAAGGGACAGACGCTCCACTATCTCCCTTGCTCAGCCATCCTTTCTCATGTTGAATCGAGTACCTAATTTCTACTCTGACTTTATCTGGTTTCTGTTTATGACTATGACTCATTTTCCACTAAATTAAAAAAGCCTTTAGCACTCCATATCTTCTCTGTGGAGGAATTTGTGTGCTATAATCTAGCTCTCCCTCAAACTCCTTTATGACAAAATGAGTCTGATGTGTTTTTTACATTTATTGTATAAGACTCATTCATTACTCAGGCCCTATATCTGGTGTCTGTCTTGTTTGCTGTTAACTTTTACAACTTCCTTTGTGAAAGAGATGAGGAGGACTGACTCAGGACTCTAGTAGCAGTTGCACCAGTGACATGCATACAATAAGTGATCAGTCTGCTCCTGATAGTTACTACCCTACTTGCATGTTCTCAAGAGTTTATGAGCTCATTTTGTCAAAGCTTCCCTCAAGCTGTTTTCACTATCAATCTTCAGAAAAATACCACTCACTGCTTGCTAGGACACTGTAGCCCCATTCTGACACAGTCAATCAGAGGTCACCCTTTAAAGGAGAAACTACTTTAGCTGTCCAGATGATCATACTGCTCCGTACAACTGCCTTGTCCTCCTTATTATGTACATCCACTAAAGACATCAGCAGCAGTTTTGTATACTTTAAGACTATTGATCAAAGCTTCATTCCTCTACAACCCAGTCACAAACCCAATTCAGTCTTTATTCCTCACAAGTACTTTCTGGTAAATGTCATATTACTTTTCAAACCTATTTGGATCATAACACTGCCTTCTGTTTCACAATGAAATGACATTGAAATAATCTTCAGGAAATCAGCAAAGAAGTATAGATAGGGCCAATGTCCTGTTTCATTCCAGCTCTTTTCATAACAGCCTATTTGAAAATCCATGAAAAAAAGCAAAACTCATGTACACTCACCAAGTGTCTCAACTGTCACAGAGCATAAAGCAAAACCAGGGAGAAAGAGAAATGCAACTGTGGTGCACTGAAACAACAGCTAAAACTGCCAGTGCCATAGTCTTTACGATAGATTAATGGTGAAGTGTTACTGCAGTTAAAAGCTTTGTGTGGAAAGCCTGTCCAGATTCATCTTACTATTCTGTCACTTTGCAAATGCAAAAACCACACATCCTTATGGTCACTAAACCACAAGAGTGCACCACTCATATTATCCAATGCAGGCATATTAAAAGAACTTCTCTAATCCTTTATGTAGCACAGGAAACATGTTACCAAAGAAGTGGCAAAACTGAAAAGCCCTTGAACAAATGTATGATTCTCAAGTTGGTGAGAGTTAATTAGGAGTTAGTAGAGAGTTTCTCTGTATCTTAAGGACTAGAGATTTTTAAAATCCTACAGTTCAATAGAATTTCAGGCTTTGAACATTTCAAATTTTTCTTTCCCAACTAAATAGTGTCTTAAGGCTACAAGTGTCTTAAGGCTTACATTTTATCAGCTGCATTCTCAAAAGCAAAGCTTAAAATTCATCACTTACCAATGCAAGAAAGTCCACAGCAAGGATTTAAGAGTTTGGTTTGTTAAATTTAAAAGAATGCATAGCTGCATAGCTGGCAGTCAAGGGAGAACAAGGGGAGGAGAAAATATGACCAGGGAAAGAGTACAGGGGACTACTCTCAGGCAAGGGAGCACTGAAGACCATGGGAACTGCAACTGGCGATACTGGGATGAAGCAAAAGGTGAGAAGGTAAAGTCATGCAGTGCGGTGGGTATGCTACAAAGCCATAGGAAACCAGGTTTCATTGCTGTTTGTTCATGGAACAACTTGTTCTTGATCATGATGATTGCCCAATTGAGGAAGCATTATATTCATCCTCTCTAGTGGCAGGCATAACCATACATCAAGGCAAAGATTTCACTGATTGTCCTTTTATTCCTGCAATTGTGAATCATCCCTGTGTTTACATATTCATGCCTAAGCCTGCAATTAACCTGCCAGCCATGTTACTCATGACTAGAAATTGCCAGGTTCCTTTTTTATTTATTTATTCGTTTTTGTTTGGGCAATGAAGATATGGCAAATACATATAAGTTTAAATGGTATTCTATATACTCTCTAGCCTACACCTGATTATAAGGAGCAAATTACTCTTATCATACTCGAAAACAAAGTCAACATCCTGTGAGAGAACAGCATATCTGAATCAGATACCAAAAGATATTTAAAGACACATTAAACTTTGGAGCCAAATAAAAGGAAAAACACCACACAAATCTAACACCAAAAAGTCTGTGTTATAAAAAATTAGTGTTTACTTAGCAAAATACATGTAAATATTTGTGTTAAGGTAGCAAGTATCAAAAATGAGATCTTCTCCAAGTTCTGTCTTTCTATCAGACTCAGCACAATGCCAACTGCTCATACTTCTCAAATACTAAGAACTTAGCACTGCAAATTTGACATTAGCTGGGACATTGGCCCTGTTTTCAAGAGATTCTGAGTCCTCACTTTTCAGCTTCAGAAACTTTCAACCAGCTGCTCTCAGAGTACCAAACTGCTCACCTAAAATTTGGATACACTAATCATCAGTTGTTACTGAAGTCACTGCTTTATGTCAAATTTTCATCTCTTTTTGCCAAGGGAAAATCTCCATGTATACTCAATACTTAGGACTGAGGTTCTCTGTTGCATGCTTATGACCCTATAAGTTAAACTGCTTTGTTATTCTAAATACTCATGCAACAGAATCACTGCAAGCTTGCCAACTGCCTCACCGAGGATGCTCCACACTATCAAAGTATACTTACAGTCTTCAAAATGTATTCTGTATTTGGCTTTGACTCTTTTTAACTTGGTATTTCAGTCATTTTGAACTACTGGGGTCGCTCTCTTGCAGTGAGGGGATTTGAAAGTTATAGATAAGGTAACAACCTTACCTATACTTTTATACTATCAATAGACATTTTGACTGCAACCCTAAAAACATTCTCATAAAACTCATTACTACACAGAGTTGAAAGAACTTGAACGCCTGTGTTATATGCAGACTACCATTATGATGTGCAGACTGAAAACAAAGAACAGCTTCAAACAACCACACTGCCGCAGGTAAAAAAGGCAGAGGGAGGCTCCTTTTGTACCAGAGAAGCTTTGAAGCTGGCAGCATTAGTGGCAGGTCTAGACTAGCATCAAGAGCATAAAGTAAACAAAAAACATGCAGGTAAAATTTGGGATTATCAGCTTTACAGTGTCTCTTAAAACAATTACTTCATTGCTGATATGCTCCATGGCTTTTAGAATCATACTTCCTATTAAAAATTCTCAAGTGTAACATAAAAAAAATATAGGAAGCATTATATAAAAAAATGTAATTAGTAACTCTGGGTTGGTTATTTCACAACACTTTACACATCTGATTTCTCAAAGGCATCTAGTCATGTTTTGCTTCCTTATAATAGACATTAAAGAACAAATTACAGACTTAAAGGTAAATGAGTGTTGGGACATGGAAGCGTTTTCCTGACTGCCTTGCAAGTAGGGTGGGAAAGAAAAGTTTCACTATGCCCTCAACACCATATTAAAGGGCTGTCTACACCAGAATTTGTGTGACCAATATTCGGTGTATTATTATACAGATTACCCAGATTTTAAATTTTAAACAAAGAATGAAGCATCTCCACTTCTCATGCCCCAAAACCAAAATTACTTAAGAGAACTTGGGGATTTGTCATAATCTTATCACCTTGTGCAAGAGAGTTATGGTAGTTACATCGTTGTGGCTTCACAAACTCCCCCAAAATAGTAAGCAAGTCCTTCGGCAAATAATCCCCAAACACAGGATGTGGCTGTGCCAAACTATTCTGAGCTGAGTTATTGAATCTGGAGTGCTTGATTAAGCTGGGAGTGGTGCTGAGTTTTCTGCCCAGAGATGGGAAAGCACTGATTCCTTTCTGCTCAATTTTTAAGTACAACAGTATATATTAAGTATCTTTCAAGCAACATTTGCAGTATGAGATATGCAATGAATTCTGAACTCTTAATAAAAAAAGTTCAAAATTTTCATTTGAAGCTTGCATTAACTGACTCTCCTTGATGAAAATTTTGTTAATATTGAAGTTGATTACACCTGCTTCATTCCTTAAGGCATTTGTCTGAACTCATAGAATAAATACATTTAACATAAAAATCCAGGTCTTATTTTGTTAAAAGAAAGACAGTCTAATACAGTAAGTTCTAATAGGTCCTAAAAGACAATTAATCTTCAAAAAGGACCTTTCTATTTTAAAATGTAAAACTCCTTTGTTTCTGAAACTCTTTCTGCTTTATACATTTTGCCATTTCCTGGTGTCACCCACCACTCTATCAATTAAGTTCAAAAAGCTGGAGGCACTTTCTGTTTCTATCCAAGCAGTGTTCAAGCAGTACTACTTTGTCACAACATCTCTAGAGTTGTCTCCTTTCCAAAACAAGACAAAAATTGTTCTTCACATCCCACCAACTCCTGTCTGGATTGTTGATCTATTCAACAATAGATATTGGTCTACCTAGACCATATGAGGGAAAGGTGCTTCAGCATAAAGATTTATGGAGTGCTGTGGGGTCTCCAACGCTCTAAGAACCTCTGGCTGGACAACCATATCAACTTCTTTTGATTTCTAACAGCATTTAAACTTGCTATTGGATAAACGTTCTCAGAAATCACTGTATTTTTTTCATACATGACATCACCTAATTATATCAGGCCCAACTACCATTTTTCCTAGGAGTAAATTTGCCAAAAAATGCTAAGTCCAAAACCTAAATACCACCCATGTGGACTAGACAGTTGCCTAAGCCAGCCGATCTCCAACCTCATTTTAATTCCGAGGACCCAAATGATGACAGCTGCTTTCCACAGATCTTCAGTGTTTTGTCTCAGTGGAGATCTGATTCAATGTTTTATGTACTTGGTTTGTAATAAGATCTGTGCAAAATGGTTCTGATGTGCATTCCTTGCACTCCCAAACCTCCTGCTGCCACTCACAGTCACTCCTGGAGTACAGGCAACACAGGAGCCATTTCTAAATGATATTGTAGCACACAAAAATCATATTTTCCATGGGAAAATAGCACACATCTTGTGCATCTGAACAGAAATCTCAAAACATCCTTTGGTTTCAGTCGCATTCTTGAAAAGCCTGAAGCATTTGGTAAATAATCTCTTTCCTCAGCAGAAGAATTATGATTCTGAAGCCACACTGTGCAGTTGATGGCCAAGTGGTTTTGCTGAGCAGAGAGCAAACAGGAACAAGAAATTGCATAAAAAACATAATCTTTAAAGACGCTTTTTTAACATCCTGAAACTTGACTTCTGACAACAAAAGTATTCTGTACTACACAAGACATAGACTAAGAAAGAATAAGGTTTCCTGAAGTGGTAAATGGTGTTTTGAGCAGTGAATATCTCATAAGGTTCCTAATCCCCGCTTGAACATTATGATGCAGTATGGCAATACAACACCAAACCATAAACACAGCTAATCAAAACCTTTGCCAGTCCCAGAAAAGAGACACGCATGTTTAAACATTTTTAAACAAAGCTAAAATACCACACCTTCCAAGTTGTTTTTTTTGTCTGTGGGACATTTAATCATTACCTGTTTAAAAAACAGGATACAAACAGTTTAATAGGCAAGTGAAAGCGTGCGGGGTTGCACACGACTGTTTCCTGTTGGGCTTCACCAGCTACTCCTGTGACCCATGCTAATCAGCAATCAGAAATAGGAAATGCCTTCAAGAAGGCACTGGGCTGCTTTGAAAGTATACATCAGCTTCCTACCACTAATATGATACATTTCTTCTTTACATTCATTTAGTCCTTTCTGTTACTATTCAAGTGTTCAAAATTTCCCTTCTTGCCCTGCTATTTTTCCTTTTTCTATAATCTCTCTATTAGCTTTTTCGTCTACAAATAGTTATATCTATTCACAAGTAATTTTTTTTCATTTTCCTGATATTAAAACTCCTGATGTCCATCTTTTACCTTTCTACTCCCCTAGGTCTGAGCCAGCCTTTCCCTTTAAATTCCCCTTAGAGTTGGTGAGCATATCAACTCAATGCTGCTGCTGGAAAGAAGCTAAAAGGAATTAAGCAGCAAAATTACCTAAATCTGAGCACTCTCAAGAATGCTGTGCTTGCTAAGATCTAAGTAAAGCCAAGGTAAAGACACAAATCCTTTATTTACATAAACAACAGTAAGAATGTGTGAACATACAAAACCTGTATGCATGAACTGCAACAGTTTACAATATTACTTATCAACTGAAATTACAGTCAGAAGAATGAAAAAGATTTGGGACATGATGAAAAACTTCACGAAGTTCAGAAAATTCCACATGTGAAGTGGGCCATAGTCCTGTAACTTTTCTGCACACTCAGTATTTCTTCTGCTCACTTAATCATATTCCAAACTCCAAATTTTGGCTAACGTATTTGCATATGCTTTGTACTTCAAAGGCTGACTTGCTTATTAGCATAGCCTAGTTCCTGTTACTTGTATAAGTAACTATGAACAGGAGTCACACTGATCGAGCTGCACCTCATTTCTATTCTCTGTATTGGGAATTCTTCACATTCAGCTCCTGTGGAAGTTTTCAGTTGGTTTGTTATAATCAGTTTTTGATTATGTGCTTCTACACAAAAAAAAACCCCAACCCCTTTTATTAATAGAAAAAATTAATTTTGTTTGGGAAGTTATAGATGTTTGTGGGCTCAGTGGTAGGTAAAATGTTGATATCAAAACAAATTAACTTAGATACAAAGTGATAAATACAAACTATTAAATATGAAGATTAGAAGACAGAATTTTTTCAAACACTTTGGAAGAAAGCCTTCATAGACATAACATTTTATCTAAAAAGATTTTGATTTTTATATAGTTCACTTTATACGTTTGAAAAAGTATTAGAAAATTTAATTCATTTAGAGAGGTTTTTTTTGCAAGTACAATAAAACTGTTATATTGTAATCTATGGTACACGGTCAGGTAAAGTTCATATATAAGCCCGTTCAGTGCTAACTCATGGCAATACTTAGGGCTCCACAGCTAAACTTCAGGTAAGCATTATGGCCACTGAGAAGCTCCTGAATCAGACCTGTTAAAATGTCCTTTAACAAAACACAATGAGGATATTATGAGGCTTTTTCCTCCTCAATCTATTTCGTCTATAGCTACTCCTTCCTCTTACTTGGCAAGGAAAGTTTCCTCTGAGAAATTAATGTTGTGTTTTATTCCTGAAGGAGTACGTACTAAAGATTTTCTGATGGCATCACCACATCCTGCCACTGACCACAACAGATCTTTAAAAGGGAGATTTATCATTCTCCTGCAGGGTGAACACCTCATGTTGGCAAGCAGGACAGAAAAGCTAGAAAACTTTCTCCTGGAGGGGGGCAGGTTAAAACTCATTTTTTGGGGTTTAATTATTTTTCCCTATGACATTCATTTACATACATTTCTAAATTTCTTCTAGAACCTCTCAGGAACTGTCACTCACTTGAGGCTTCCGCAGAGCTATCATTCAATGAGAGTTCATTGACACATCCTTACTTTACTAGGAGAACAGGAAGGATGGATGACAGGGCCTATGCCATCTACAAGGGCTTCGACAGCATCCTCATTTCTTCAGTGTATTCTGACCAACTGTGGCCCCAGAAAGTCCATTTGGATGAGGGAAATCCACGCACAAATCAGGGCATGTTCTCCTTGGTAATGTACCACACAAAGTCTGGGCAAAGCTTAGTGTTTTGAAAAGTGTGCTTTCAAATTTCTTCTAGCCAGAAAATAATGCACAATTATTCCTTAATTTTAATACCCTATAACCTAGTTTGTATAAACCATACATCTCATGTCAAAACAAGAAGAAAGAAGAAGTTCCAGTTTCTTCACAGCTTCTACTGAGCGTGCAGTTGCCACCAGCATCGTTATGGAAATGAGGTATCCTTTTGGAAAAGCATTGACAAGCATCTCTTTGAACTGAACTCCAGACTCAAGATGAGTAATGGCAATATGCCCAACATATTTGTGTGCTAAGCCAGTAAATGAGTCTGTCATCCTTGCATTTTCTTCTGTGCCATAGTCCCCTGTGCCCTGGGTTAAAAGTGATTTATTACTCATCAACTGAGAAGGCACATCAAGGAGGAAAAAGGAATAAACTTCAAGTGTTCAGAAATTAGCATATACATTGCACAAATGGCATCACCTTTTCTGCTCATCCAACTATGCGTTTTAGCAGGAGAAAAGCCTTGCCCAACATATGCTCATTATTAAAAAAAACCCAACAAACAAAAACCAACAACCAAACCTCTTTGCTTTTTCAAGTACAATGCAACATCTTATCATACCTTAGCATTTTTGGTCCCTAGTTTAATTTCCCAAGGTTTTTATTGTTACATGGTTTTCATATGTCAAATATTGCCTTCAGCATACATATGCTCTTGGTGCTCTAACAGGAGAAATGATCTATATATGGGAAAATGATACTTGAAAAGGAACAAAATACTAAAGATACAAATAGAAGAAATAGCAGAAGTACTGATGGTTATAACTTTTCTTTTGGTCTTTTGTGATATATCAATTACATTGAATGAGATTTTTTCCAATTTTTACTTTCCTATGGGAGTGCAAAGCTGCTTTTAGAGAACAAAAGTGTGCAGTTCTTCACTTGACATTATTTGGGAAGCTAGCAAAAATATACCAAGGGGATAGATTGTTTGTTCTTTGGCTGGTTTGCTGCTAACAGCAACATATGCAAATAGACCACAAACTCAGATCATTCTTAAAATACATTAATTTTTGTCATATTAATATTTCCTTCATTATAATTTAGCCATCACTGCCTCGTAGTCAACTCCTAATTTATTAAGTACATGTTTACAAAAAGATTCACTTCATGGAAAATTCACATCAAAATGTTAATCTGTCAAAATAAGTAATGTAGAAATAGCTGATATAGTTATCACATACTCATCAGAAATACTGGGGGAAGATTACATTCAGCTGTATTTTGAAGAGAAACACACTACAGATTTTATTATTACACTGCTAGATGCTCAGGTTTCTTTTAATGGAGTTAAGTGGAATAAATTTTTCAAAACATAGTTTTATATTTGCTGAACCAAGCATTCCAGAAAACACTGCATTTTCTAAAAAGTTAGAGTTAGCTTTTCCCCCTCACATAAACAATCTCCTAGCCATAAAGTTTTTAAAAAACATATTTCATAAATAATAAACAGAACATTATATTAGTAAACAGAGTTTTTAGTTCGCAGACTATCTTTTTTAACTCCTTTGTCTTGGAATGACCTATTTACATACCTGAATTAACAAAACTGAATTTGGATTTTTAATTCCTCCTGCAGTTGCAACACTCATTTCCTTCAAAAAAAATGATCGCACCATCAAAATATTTGTTTTCCTCAGTAAAGCAGGTGTATTGGTACACACCTCACAGATTTTGCAAATTAGTTAAGATGTTGTACTTGCTAAGTTTTTCACAGCCTTCACTGAAATATATGTGAAAAGACAGTACTCTTTAAACTGTCACTTTATATTGATGTTGAAATTATATTGGGCACATAATAGAAATTTTGTGAGGTTAGATCCTGCTTGCCAGCACCCACCTGGTCATAAGGTTGGGTGCTGCCTGTTCCAGCTAGCTGCCTCCTCCACCTTCACTGCTGCACACCAAAGTCCTGGCAATCCTTCCAGTCCCTGCTGCCCTTTGTCACAGAGGTTTTGACTAAATATACACACAAGCATTTATCCACCCTTCAAACACTTCCTCTTCAGATCAGTGCTTCACTGTACACAAGGAAATGTTTCCTGCCCCTCTGTGAACTTAACTAGCCTTTACCATCTCAAGCCTCTTCCAACCCAAAAAGAAACAATAGGAGCAAGTACGCTTTCTGTAATTAGCAGTTTGCCTAAGATTTAAGCCCTAACCTACATTATTACTTAAAACCAAATGTAAAATTAGAACTAGATAGACTCAGTCTAAGACTACAACTACATAACTTGGGTACTCACTTGCCTGATCTATGTTTAGGTCTGCCTGCTTTTCTTATGAAGGACATTTTCCACCAGAAGTATGTTCTTACCAATCCCTCTGAATAAACTCTTTATGTAAACTGTGAAGCTGACACCATTACACAGTCAGTACCTCCCACTGCACCTTTCCTTAGAGGTTCTTGCTCTTCCTAGTAGATGCCTGTTGTTTCCCTGAATGACAACAAATTGCCTTCTTCATGCAGGCCTTGGCCTTCTGCTGGATAAATCTCACATTTGTCTCCCGCTGTGACAAACACAGCAGTTTAAAGAAAGGCCAGTCAGGCTTTAACACTACTGCACAAAGCGTCAGGCCTGAATGTGGGTCCACAAGCACAGGTGGGGCTCCAAGACTCAGAAACAGGGTTTCATGGGACGTCTCAACTTCAGAAAAGCAGTTCAACTTACATCTGGAAATGGTGTTTCAAGGCTGGAAGGTGGGAAAGAGCCCAAACCAAGTAAGTTTGGGAGCTGCTCCCATAAAAGATGCATTGGCTTGAACAGGCACTAATTAAAGAAGGTCACAAACATTGCAAATATTGCCTTAGCAGTTTTCAAAGATACTTCTCTACAGTTCTGTTTATAAAAGTGACACATCAGACATGAAAGAGACTCACTCTCATTACAGAATACATTGCATCATACTAAAATAACCTAAGTGCAGTCAGAAAATTTCTTCACAGAGAATGACCCAATTATAGGAAAGAAATTTAAACACCAGCTTTCCCTCCAATGTCACTTGGTTTCTAAGAAGAGCAAATGCTGATTATGGTCATATATCTCAAAGACAAGTTCATAGATAAAGCCAAAGATGTATAAATGTCACACCCCAACAAACATTCACCAGTTGAAATTGTGTCAACAAAATGGCTTTTTATTTTCTTAACTTTGAATTTTTGAATGTTTGGGTACATGAAAATTTTGGCACATACAGCTATGTAACAGGCGTATCTACACAAAAACATAGTCCTCTTAACTTGAGCCCTAGCTCTTTGGCAAGACTGGATGAATAATTTTGAAACAAGACTTTTCACTCCACTGCAGTACTGTTTGTAAAAACATGGACAGAACTCAGGCACCTCTTAAACACACCTTGTCCAGATGAAACTCAACTGGGCCCAGCAGTGGTCCCATGCCATTTCCCTAGGTAAGGAACTAGGCTGTTTCCAAAGAGAACTCTTTCCCATCCTACATCCTGCTGCACCATCCCAGCTCACCCAATAACATCAATGTGGGACTGGCACAGATAGTGAGTCAAAGTCCTCGAAAAAAGGTCAGTTTTCAATCACCCACCTCTCAGTCTCATCCACTGGGGCCTCTCAACAGCAGGTAGAAAAGGCCTTGTCCACAGTCCTTTTCACACCAAAGAAATTTCCAGTCCCCAATAACCTTGAAAGATTCAGCCTTCCTAAGGGCAAGCTATGCTAAACTACTCTGGAGGTTTTTGATTTTGCTACTTTTAAATCATGGAAAAATGTAGCCATTCATTGGAAGATGATACTCGCTTTTAATACTAGGATAATTTCAAGCCAGCTACCTTGACATATCTCATTGAGAAATGTGAAGTTTGGAGCCTATTTTCCTATGTTTCCATCCAATCCTCCAGCTCAGACCTCTTAAAAACATAGATGCTTTTGGGACTGTTGCTCTTCCCCTACACCACTCCTATTGGAGATTCACTCGATGCCTCTGAGCCACAAAAAACACCCAGGCTGGGATTCAGCTATGGATGGTTACTGAAGTGGAAAAGAAAGCATTTTAGAAACACTCAAATAGTTAATCATACAAAATACATATACTGAGTAACAGTGCCAAGAAGCAGATTTAATCCTGAAGTCCTTAAGATGCCAGAGCTAAATGATCCTAAATGTTATGGTCCCAATTAGTAAAAATACTTATGCACAAGCTTTGTATTAAGCATCGGTGTAATCCAATGAAGTTTATGAAATGCATGCTGCCTCAAACAAGCAAAACTTATGTTGAATACAACAGGAGTTCTGTTTGTACAAGGTAGAAAGGTTACCTCGAACAAAAATCCAGTATGTGAGGATAATGCTGGGGCTGAATGACTAATCTCTCTTGCTCACATAAACCTTATTTCCCTGTTCAGAGAGTTCTGTCCCACCTTTTAAGGTGGTTTTAGTCTGATGGATATAATAAATTTAATACTCCATCCATAACATTTCAGGATGTGAAATGTAGAGCATTTAATTCTATTATGGTTTTATCAAAAGAAGATCCTTTCATTCAGTTAAGGATCAGAAAGAAAGCACTTCTAATCCAATGATTCTTCTAATTTTAGTAATGGAGACCTAATTTAATTTTAGACATGTAGATAAAAGGATACTAAAAAATGAAACACATCAATTAAGGTGTTGTTAAAAGTTCTGTAAACAACTGTCTGTTTTCTTTTATTGTCTTGAAGCCCGGCGTGAAAATGTCTTCATTGAAACTGGTTCCTTCAAGAGCACGGAAATCATGTAAAAAAACAATGGAGACACACAGCTCATGAAGAAATACTAATGACCCACACTCACACTCACAATTTCAAAGAATGTCAGGAGCAGCTACCTCATGTATACTAAATCTTTAAAAGAGACTGCTTTCAAAACAAAGCAAGAGGAAAACAGCAGTACTATCTTATGAGGTGAAATTTAGTGCCCATTTCTTTTCTACATGTTCTATTTGCCAGAGATCACCTCCACCTGCCACCGCCAACCCAAGCTCACAGAATTTTTGATGCAAATTCAGACACTGAATGGCAGCACTGGAGCTATCCCTGATGGTGACCCAGCAGCATCCCAGCCCTTGCATTCACTGTTCATCACACCAGGCCTGCATGGGTGCTAAAGCCCTCGGGCATTGGCACTGCTGAAGCTACAAGCGCACAGCACCTCACTGAAGTTGCACATTTGCTTTTCTAATGTAATGTACAGGGCAAACAGAATGGCTGTGGTTTGAAGAAGTTGTTCCCATCACTCTAAAAACTCCAGGACTTCTGGCTCTCTGCAAGAGCATGTGGCCACAGTGAGGGGCAGAGGGGGGCATAGTACTAAGCCACTAGTAATACATCACTTTGGCTGCTACACCACTTGTACTCATCAAACTTGTAAATGTGTTAAGAATGCACTAATTACTGCTTTCCCAAGATCATTTTTCTGTTAATATCTTCAGTTTGCAAAGTGGCTACTGGTAGCAGCAGTTGCCAAAACATTGATACATCTAATTTTCAGTAGCAGCAGCAACAAGTTTGCTTATGTATTTTTAGGCTACTGACACCTGGCTTTTGCATTTTTCTGAAAATCTATACTATTTCACTGTCAAATGCTGCCTGTTTGGTAAATTCAAAATACCGTAGCATATGACTTGCATCCTGCATTTAAACATTCTGTATCATAAAGATTAAGTTAACTAAGCACTCTCAGGATCCAGACAACCAGTAACTTGTCAACAGGAATTCTCCTTCCATGATTATAATCAAGAAAACATTTTTTTATCAGAGGAGATAACACAGAATTTGGTCTATTTTCTAGCACAGCATCGATCAAAGATAAAGCCAAGAGCAGGAAAACAGAAACTTGTCTTGCAAGTAAAACAACATCCTACTAAACACAAATAGTTATTTGAGAATATTCATGTACTTTATCGATATACGTTACCTCATAGCACTTACTTAAAGTAACAAGTTTGCTTTTAGAATTCATACAGCAATACACAATCCAAGTCTGCAATGTGTACTGCAGAGCCAATCGAAGTATGAATTAAAATTTTTGCTTCAAAAGTATTAGGATTCTTTTGACCATAAAAATAGGGAAACAAGTGTCTGGTGATACAATTGTACATATCCAGCTTTTTATTTTTGTACTCTGATGTAAAATCATCTATTTTCAGTATTTTTCAAATTTGCAGGGGAAAAAAAGGGATTTCCAGCTTCCCCTTAACTGCTGCTATTGAATGATTTTACAACCATTTTTTCAAGCCTGCATTTACTCAGGCTTACTCTCTACATTCACTGGTGACTAATAAGGAAAGACTAATGAGCTTAATTCCCTCTTTCTTTTATGCTTTTAAACAAACAAAAGCCCATGCTTTCTTGCTTCTTTTCAACAGCAGCAAAGGAGGGGAGCACTGGCAGTCCAGGACTAGCGTAAGGGCAGATGAGAGACTGGCAGATGGAAACCTAATCCCTAGCAACCTTCTCCCACCCCAGCCCCCTTCCCCTCCCAAATTCCCCATCCCTCTCTCCTATTAAGACCTGCTGAAGCTGACAACTTGCCTCCAACATCTCCTCCCCTCCCACTCAAAAAGGCTGGGCAAATCTGGGATCTCAAAAGAGGAGAGTAGAAGCAGAGAGCCAACATAGCTGGACACTGTGGTTTCAAACAGAAGGGAGAAAGGAGAAAAGGTGTCCTGGGAAGAGGGATAAAGTGAAAAGAGGAGAGTGGGAACAGGAGGTGAGGATAGATGCTTACTAGTTTCTGAGCAGACCAGGAGACTAGTGATGAGACGTTGGGCAGAATAGGGGAGCAAAAATGCACCTGACAGTTAAAAGTTGCTCAAATTATTCGAAAACTGAAAACAACTTGGTGTAAAGTTAAGAAACAAATGTTTTTGAGTAGGTGATAGTAGGTAATTGGCAGCAAAATGTTCTCCAGCTCTACCAATCAAAACTTTAATTTCAAAATACGTACTAACACTTACCACGTTTAATTCCTTTAAATAACACTGTAATAAATTTGTCAGAATCCTGAAACATACAGCCTTGGGGAAGACAGGGAATAATTTCTGAAACTTCACCCCACTCAAACGTGTCTTCAAATAGCCTTAATTTACATAGACATTTGTTAATGTACATAAGAAATAATAAGAGGGAATAGCCAGAAAGCAAGTCCACTCCCCCTCTGTGGGCCACGGCTTTACTCTGCTTGTGCCTGTCAATACACCAGGCCTCATTTTCATCTAAAATTGGTGTCATGCTGCAAAACGTAGTCATTCACTTTGAGAACTGCAATTATTACTGTGCTCACATGCAGCAAAGCACCATCTGGCCTGTTCACAATGCAGGCACAATGCAGGAAGAGTGAGTGCTGATGTAAATGGTTTTCCAGTAATACTGAATTCCTCCATAAAAAGCAAGTACACTTGTATTTCAATAATTACAGAATCAAGCACTCTTAGATGTCAATGAATACTCAAAAATTTTTGAATGAACCCTGCTATCATCTTCTCTTACATATCAGTCAATATTTCAGGGACCTGAAGAATCAACGAATATTAGAGTTTGTATCTATCTGAGCGGATTTCCAAAATTTCTAGAGAAGTGACTTGCATTCTCCTTGGCATACTCAGGTATATACATAAAAATATATATTCCTATTTTTGAATCAAAGCAACCTATGGATTACTCAAACACATAAGAAAATAGCATCAATCCATGTGATCATTTCAGTAAAATATTACATAGCTAGGAAGTGCTCACCATTTTTTACAACTGTTAGTATTTAAATATACATGATCTAATGCTCAAGCTAGCATTTCAGCTATGCCTCCATGAACAGCAATAATACCATTTAAAATGAATAGCCCACTACAGTCACAGAATGCATTACTGAGTATATAATGAATGAAGCTGGTCACACAGATGGCAGTTCCTCCTCTGTTCTTCCCTCCCCTCCACTTTGGAAATATATCTATCAATAGTGATGTGATAACAGAGGCAAAGGTATACTGAGAAGCACTAGTCTGGGTACAGACTTCAGTGGGTTTTACACTTCAGTGGGTTTTTAAGCACGGATCAAGCAACTGCTTTGGAAGCAAGAGCAACCCAAGATGATGGGAAAGGCAGTAACTCTGAAAAGTAACTGCACCAAATTTGTAGAAATCTCACAGAATTATCTGTTAAAAAACATCATTCCTTCTTACATTGAGATCTGGTAAAAATCACTGCTCCTGATGCCTTCCCAACCAGAACCAAGTGAGAAATACTTGGTGGATTTTGGATTTGTCCCAGATCAAAATGTAGGAGTACTTGAGAACAGGTTTCAGTTTGGAGCCAAAACTGATTATAATGCTTAGCAGAACGCAAGTGGCAATTCAATTACCAAGCTGCCACATTTCAACATTTTGTTATAAAGAATTAAACTTGCAAATTTCAGCATGACTTTACAAGTGAAAAACAGAACTATAAGGACTATCATCCATGGAAAATTTGTGTTCAAACTCAGATTCAGCTCACTTACTCTGAGCCATGTGAAACTGTTACAAAATCATTGAACACAACTCTTAAAGAACTGAGTAGTCTTTTACCAAGTGATGAACCATCACGTTGAATACCAAGGAACACAGATAAGACCTCAGCTGTTAAAAAGCTTGAACTCAAGGCTCCAGGGTAGAAGAGAAAGGATGGAGGGACCCAGGGAATTCTGGCTGTGCCTGTCTTTCTTTGTCCATAAAGAAAATCCAGTTAATGATTATTAAATCACAATACATGCCAAGGTACTCCAAAAGATCTCATTTGATAGAGGAAAGAAGCCAGCATTAAACTGAGAACAAGTACAACAAGGAACGGACTGGGGAAATGAATAGGAAATTTAAAAAGATAGTGTATTATTTGTTCCCAGAAGCACATAAGATGTTGGATACAGCAGGCATGTCCACCATTGTTCACATGATGTCTTTGTTATGAAAGTAATTTAAGTTTTTGTGTAGAATACAATGTACAACCAGGACAGATAAATGAATTTCACATCACCCAACTGAATAGTCCGCAACCAGCAGCAATATAAAAAGTAAGCTTGTACAGATTACTTCCAACTACTTCAACTAATATTTACCATGTTAGAATTATTAAGTTCATGAAGAGAGACTGAGGGCTAATAAAATGATTTTAAAACCATTTAAAACCGGTAAGAAAATAGTACTTTTGGAACAACGGTAATACATCTGCTACATGTCAGTGCAAAACTGTGACAGGGTAGAGTTGCTTATATTTTGCAGGAAGAAGGCAGCCAGTGCATGCAGTCCGAAGGATGATTTACATGTGTGCTCTGTTATAACCATAAAAGGAGGAGAGGAAATCTAATGGCCAGAAATAGAACTGCTGTAAATTAACTAAGGGGAAAAAAGCACTAGAGAAGCACATGATAAATGAATTGGGCAGTAAAAAGATGGTCAAGTAAAAACAAGGTCAAAGAATGGAGTATCAACATAACACACAGGGATGCCATGCAAAAATGCTCTGTAAAACATGGTGTCAGGCATGAACTGACTGCTGAGGTCAAGGAAACCCCAAATTCCTATCCCAGCACTTACCAAATCTCTGTGAAGGAAGGACCAAGTTATTTCACCTTACTGTCTTGGTCTGCAAATTAAGGGCAACCCACCGCTTGGACAGGGTAAGAGAGAATTGATCAACGCCTTCACGGTGCTTCGAACACTGCATGTGAAATCCAGCTCTGCTCAAGCCAGTGGGACTTTTTAATGTTGACTTTAACAGTGTCAGGATTTTTATATACAATTTGTTAACAAAAATGTTGGCTGTTATTATTTAAAAGGACTTTGAAGTCTTTATACTTAGTCTCAGTTACTTCCCAAATCAGTGTGCTCAGTGTGTAGGTCAGGAAACAAGTTGGAACGTGGAAAACCCACTCCCACCTTCCTGACTTGCCTATTGCTGCCATGAGCAAAGAATCAGGATTCGACCTGAATTGACAGTTTTGATTTCTGTGTTAACAGAGAAGCACCCAGTTCATTGTTACACAGCTAAAATGGATCTTAATGTTAACACTAATAGAAGCTTTTCAGACATTAAGAGTTGGCATTTCTATATTGCAATTTTTCCTAGAACAGCTATTCTTCAATATCTGCCCCAGAGAACTCATTAAAGACACATAAAGGAGAAGGAATTAGAAAAGAAATACAAGATCAACAAAAAATATTTCTTCATACTATTATCCTTTTTATTAGGCATTTCAAAATGCAGAAGCTGTCAATATTAACATTATAAATATAAAAACAAACATTCAGAAAAACTGAAATTACAGACAAAAGGCAAAGCAGTTTCCTTTATTAAACAATGCTGCAGAATAACACTCTCCTGGCACAGTTACCAGGAGATAACTTCATGCCAACATCGTGGCTTCTCCATATGTCAGTTAAGAAGACAGAAGTTGTTAGTGAAAACTTCCAGAGTGCTTTACAGAAACTGGGGTGGGGGGAAGGAAGGAAAAATCCTAAAGTGTGCCAAATTCCTTTCAGAACAAATAATGCCTCTCTGGAACATATATTACACAGAATCATAGAATTGTTTAGTTTGGAAAAGACCTCTAAGATCATCAAGTCCAACCATTAACCGAGCACTGTCAGGTCAACCTAAGTGCTCTATCTGCAAAGGTTTTAAATACCTCCATGGATGGTGACCCTACCACTTCCCTGGACAGCCTGTTCCATGGTTGACAGCCCTTTCAGTGAAGAAACTTTTCCTAATATTGCATCTAAACCTCCCCTGACGCAACTTGAGACCATTTGCTCTTGTTCTATTACCTGTTCCTTGGGAAAAGATACTAATATCTTTCCTCCCTTGAAAGGATTGATCTCTCTACTGTCTGATCACACTTTGATTCTAGTATCTCCAGGGCAAAAGTGTCGAGAGTGTCTCACCCAAAACTTGTAGAAATCCTGGTTCGTGACAGATGTTCTTCCTCAACACTGAATGTAGTTGTTATTACCAGTTTGAACCTATGCTTGTCAGATACACTGCTCTCAACATTTGCAAACAGGAAAAAGTAAAGTAGAGAACTACTTCAGCCTTGTAACACTCACTGCAATGGAGTGCAAATAAATTTTATAGTACAATGAAACTATCGTCCCCTGTATCTTTTTTTTTTAGCTTGGAAATGGAATTGTATTTCTTTTGAATTTGGATCTTACAACGGTCAAAGGCTAAGAGTTTGCAAATCACTCTTCATGCTTTCAGTGTATTTGCAAAGTATTAGGAAAGAGTTCAGAAATGTATGTAAAAAAAGTAACCAGGAGCTTCAGTAACAGCATTTATCATTCAACAAGAAGTAAAACCATAGCTTTGCTGTGGGGAAAAAGGTGCCAGCCCATGCATCAGCATCAGGTACCAGGTTGTTTCCATGTGTCTCCATAATGATCAAATGGGTACGCAGTTTCTTCCATCCATGATATCAAGACACTATCTGCTGTATTTCAATTCTTACAAATCTACGTGTCCTTATTTCAGGATACTGCAGCTAAAAGCATGTCTAGACAGAAAAATGTGGCAGATTCTACCTCTGCTGTTTAAGTCAATGCATTCCTAAATCTTAAAATGTAACTACTGTCTGATAGACTTTGATGATATTCACAGCTGCTCATGAAACATCTGCAGAGAGAAGTGCCAAGTCTGTGTATTCAGTCTGAAGGTGACGACAATGTCATCCCTTGGATTTGCACTGGCCTGATCTCCCAGCACAGTGTACAAACTGCATGTGTTGCCTGCAGTGTTGGCTTTCAGAGACAAACCGGCACACTGAATAGCTTGTTTCATGACTCATTTTACCCCTACAGAGGCAATGATTTCAGTATTGGTGCTGAGTTTCCCTTTGGAACGTTTGCAGCCCACTCTCCTGCAAACTATTCTGCAGCAGCAGATGCTTTTTAACTTCCACCACTGACCTGTTGACTTTGCTCTGTGCTGGAAGACTATGGCAGCAAATTCTTTGTTTAGTGTACTCAAGGCAGGGAAGTACCTTAATTTCCCAACTGATGTCTTCCATGAACATAAGGTATAAGCATCATCAATCAAATCTGCTGGTAGTGTTTCACCTGACCCCAAAACAGGCTCTCTCATGGAAATGAATGGATGACTTTAACAACAAATCACTATTAAAAAAACTTTAGATCTATCTAAAATATAGTTACTTATTATTGCTAGGATAATTCTCAAGATAAAAAGGAAAAATTCTGACTTGAAGTCACAGGAAACTGAAGTTTCTCAGTGTTTTAATCACAAAGTTTATTAATACTGATATTGTTTCATCCATAGACATACTTCAAACTGTAACAAATGCATTTTTTCCTTTTTTAATGTATGTAACTAATCAGACTCAAAGGGATCACATTCAGTCAGTCGTACAGACACAATAAACCAGCTTTCACAGCTCTACAAAGTTAGTTTCGACTTAGCATTACTTCTAAAATGATAGTCCCTGTTTTTCCCACAAGCAAATGAGACTCGCTGTAACTCATTGCACAACCAATTACTACTCTGTTTAAAAGAGTGATAGATCTTAAAGACATGTAGTGTCTGTAGGTTTAATGAAATTCCACACCTGGACAGAGATTGAACAAAAGACAGTGAGAACTCAAACACTTTAACACCACTGATAGTGTTAGAGAGCAGAATGCTACTGGGGACATCATTCTGCAGACAGACCATCCCTTCGCTGCTCACCTGATGAGTAAGCACACATTTCTTGACAATTACATGCATGTATAACTAGAGACCAACAAAATAACAGGGGACTTTTGGCCAACCAAACTAAAAAATAAGAGGGTCTGCAAGAAGGAGCTTACAGATTTAGTCGGAGGTGACAGAAACCAGCGAGGGCTGCAGGGAGATGGATAGAGGGAAAACACAAGCACAAGTGAGAGGAGAGGCAGATAGGGACAGTGTCTGGAGTGTTACAGCTGAGTCTCACATAGTATCTAACTGGGACATGGTTTCATGATAGTGGGTGGTTTAGAGGACTTGGGATAAGGAGGGTTAAGATGCTCATCTATTCACAGAATTCCTTATGTAAGTCCCCATTCCCCAAGCTGTCCACCAGAAACTCCCCAGAAATTGCTGTTAGGACTAAACAGTTTCAAACCAAATCAAAGCCTAGGCCTGTGTTATCCCACACAATAAACAACGACTGTGTAAATAACTGGACGAAACACACAATTGAAATAGTTAAGGGAAACAAAATAATCACAGGTTTTATTCCCATGATCAAGAATATCACACAACATTTAGCTGACCAACTGAGACATGCTGTCACTTCATTTTGATGATTCAATCAGCTCTACACAGCTGATCCATGTATTATGTGGGGACCTGCTGATAAAAGTGATGTTCCGCAAAGGCAGAAATGTGTAGCCATATGGAGCTCATTGCAAGAACGAGCCCCTCTTTACACTCCTGCTTGAATTTCTCACATATCCTCATTATCTGTTATTGAACATTTGCAGGGATCTAATATTCTGAACAATGGAGCCAATTCCACTTTTACTGCTCTCCAAAGCATTTCTACTGCTTCACTGAATATATTTCAGATATTTAAGTATAAGTGGCACTTACTCCCTTTTGAAAAGATTTGGAAGTCTTATGTTTTTTTTCAAACTATTTTCCAAAAGTTTAAACTAACATCTGTGTCATCTCTCAAATTCCCTATATAGCTATTTGATGTATAATGAGTTGTTTCCCAAGATTCAATGGGAAAAAATAAAGATTTTATGTTCCATATTTTATTATCACATCACTTAAGATCATCATGCATCTAGACATTTAAATCTATCAAGTTACATGATGGCTGAGCAACTGGCTCACAGGTTGGGCACAAAGAGTTATAGCAAATGGGGTGACAACAGGCTGGTGTCCACTCACTAATGAGATTCCATAGGGTTCCATCCTCTGCCCAGTTCTCTTCAACATCTTCATTAACAACCAGAACACAGGACTCAAAGGAATACTAATTAAGTTTGCTGATGACACTAAATTGGGAGGAGCTGCTAACTCCCTCGAGGGCAGAGAGACCCTGCAGAGACCTCAACAAATTACAGAGGTGGGCAATCACCAACTGTATGAAGCTTAACAAGGGAAAGTGCCAGATTCTGCACCTGGAATGCGGCAACCCTGGTTGTGTGTACAGAATGGGGAACAAGAGGCTGAGTGAAGCACTGCATAAAGGGCCCTGACAGGTCCTGGCCAATTTCAAGTTCAATCTGAGTCAGCAGTGCCCTGGCAGCCAGGAGGGCCAAGCATGTCCTGGGGGACATCAGGCAAAGCATCACCAGCCAATCAAGGAAAGGGATTGTCCAGCTCTGCTCTGCACTGATGTGGCCTCACCTTGAATGTTGTCTGCAGTTTTGGTCACCGCAATATAGAAAAGACATTCAGCTATTAGATAGTGTCCAAAGGAGGACAATGAAGATGGTGAAGGGCCTTGAAGGGAAGGCATATGAGGAGTGGCTGAGGTCACTTGGTCTGTTCAGCCTGGAGAAAAGACTGAGGGGAGACCCCATTGCAGTTACAACTTCCTTCTGAGAAGAGGAGGGGCAAGTGCTGATCTTTTCACTTTGGTGGCCAGTGAAAGGACTCAAAGAAACAGCATGAAGCTGAGCTGGGGGAGATTTAGGTTAGATATCAGGAAAAAGTCTTTCACTGAGAGGGCAGCTGAGCGCTGGGACAGGCTCCCCAAGGCAGTGGGCACTGCACCAAGCCTGACAGAGTACAAGAAGAGTCTGGACAATGCTTTCAGGCACATGGTGTGATTCTCGGGCTGTCATGCACAGGGCCAAGAGTTGGAGTTGATGATCCTGATGGGTCCCTTCCAACTCAGCATATTCTATGATTCTATGCTACTGACAGATTTAAAAAAAAAAAGTTTGTAGAATGTGTTTAAATTAGAGGAATCTGTTTCCTAAAATTACGTGACTGATATTCTCTCTGCTTTTAAGCTAATCCAAGTCTCAGTTGTAAAATATTTTATATATGAAAGAAGTTATTCATTCAGCATTTAAAATCTGCAGTTTAAAAAAATCTTATGGCAAAATATACCCATACTTATTTACGCCGATGCTATTTATCTAAAGCTGCTCAAGAGAAAGTTTGGGTTAAAAAAAGAAAGCAATGATGCAACGATTAATAATTAACCAGTTGCTAGTAACAGCTTTATTGAATTGGAAACAAAAACTGTCAGCTACACAGAAATTCACAGCATTTTTATCATGCAGGTAGTATGAAATATTGAACCTGAAAATTGGCACTATTTCTCCAGGCAGAAAAGTTTTCTTGGCACTAGCCCAAGTTAATACAATAGGTCACAGAACATCATTGTTTCCAGTTTACTGTTTCAAAGGAACAAGGGAAAAAGTGATAAAGATTGCATCTTTAGAAAAAAAAAGTCTTTTCATGTAGACAGCAAAACTGGACTCTAAAATGTTCATGTGTGAGAAGACTTCTCCATCCCCCTCTTTTTTTTCTTTTTTTTTTTAATCCTTTGGTGCTATAGGAGTATTGTTATCTCTGTTTAATAAGCACATTTCATTTAAATAGTTTTCTGGAGTTCCAGTTCACCCACCTAATAAAATGCAGTGTTTCAGAGATGTGGCAATATTCTATGCACAAACTGTGTATTTTATTTTTTGCAAAGCAGCATTACATCATATGCTTGATAATTATATTTTATTATTGATGTTGACAGTAGCCCATGAAAATGTGCACCTAGACTCTCAACTCTGGAATTTTACTGGTTACCATCATTTGGTAAAAGACAATCCTTTGCACCATTTTTGCTCTGTTTGTAATACAGAATATTTTCCTTTTTTTTTCTCAGAAAGCTCCCAGTATGATCAGCTGTGCCAAAATTCAAAACAATATCGAAAGATGCTCTATTAAAATCCAAGAATGGCTCAGATAATAAGGAATTAGCAGAATCCACATACAACTAATAAAGTTAATAGTGCTTCTTACATGAAAGGAATGATAGAGAGACCAGAAGATTTTACAGTTATGAATGAGGGGTGGAGGAGAGATGGAGGGGCAAGGGAGGAACTGAAGAGAAAGACATGGGCATTTTGGAAAGCCTCTGAAAAGCAAAGCTGTCAGAAATTATCAACATGCCATGCAAAGTGTATGAAGAGAAAGAAAAAAAAGCATATTTAAGGAGAGGGCCATGGCTTTGCTTGCCATGGCTAAGCAAAGGCTAGAATGAGATTTCTGCTTTTCACTGTCAGCCCTGTTTCTCAAATGGTGCCGGTTGCCAGCTCACAGAAGGACAAGATGAGTGCCAGAGCCTTGCATGGCGGCAGGAAGAGCAGAGACCAGGAGCAGGCAGCAGGCTGGGACACCCCCTCTCTCTGGCAGCATCAAGATGTTCAGTCTGTTCAAGCTGCCTCCTGGATCTTCACGCTATGACTCCACTCTAAATCAGGCTTAAAACCACCACCCCTCTGTTTTCCTACACATCTTCTCAAGCGCTACAGACTGAGCAAGGTGAAAAGGTTTACCATAATCAAGGTGAAAATAGTGATCAAGGGCACAGGGCTTGCTAAGGTAGAAGGGAGCCACACAAAGCATGGCAGGTGCACTCAGGTTGAAGGTACTCCCCAGGGAGTTGCCTCCAGAAAGGGAGAGGTGAGAACACATCATCCTGTCGGATGAAAGCCCCTGGAGCTGTACCTCTGTTGCTTCCGATACACACCTCCCTAGCCATTAACAGGAACACTTTTCAGTGTAAGATTTTCTTTAAATAACATAGAGTCCCACTCCTTAAAATCATATGAAAAAATATTAATAAACTATAAATAAGCAACCTGAAACCAAATAAGTACTTTGGCACACACCCTGTACCTCCTGATGGCATGGCCAAACTGAAAACAAGTGTGACCAGTCAAGAAGAGGTGCTTCTCAAGGAGGGGTATTTCCAGGCTGTTCAGTTTCTGCATGTTCCTCACAAAGTTGAACTAGTCTCTTGCAAGATCTAAAAATAAATTCACTGTCAGATAAATCTCAATGTTGTAAATTTCAAACACACAGGGGAGGGTTCAGAAAGACAGCATGGAAAATCCTGTATTATCGTAAAGAGAGCTCACATCTGAAGTGTAAAGAAGAAAGTTCACAGAACAAACATTTCTTGCCTAGAACAAGTCAGATCAAGATTAATGGCTGGGTAATGTGACATTTTCTGAGTACACATATATGTAGTCTACTATTAAATTTAAACAAACTCCATCATTTTGGTTTAAAGAAAGAATGTCTGCTGTTTCATATTTTCTGAAATTCTTTTACCTTCTTCTATTACAATATTTACAAATCACTGATCCCACTCAGGTTTTCTTCCCTTTGAGCAGCAGTGTGCCAGTGATGTGTTACGATGCAATCCAATTACCCTTACATTTCTGACTCTAAAAAGCTTTTTCATTAAAAACAATAGCACAGCTAAGTGATAGGACTTTACTAAGCTTGTGTAGACCACATCAGTCCACACTTATTAAAGCCCTTCACTAACACTTCCTGACTCCTCAGCTGGATCTATCAGAGTCAGCTGTGCCAAACACATGCCATTTTAGAGGAGTGCTCCAGATTCTTCCAGTAGTAAAGTTGTCCCACTTTGGTTAAAAAAAAAAAGTCTAATTATACAAGTTGTCTTCCTAAAACATCTCCATTCAAATTCCAAACTGCAGTAGCTCAGTACTGAGACCTCACTTCCCAGACTCACCAGGTGCAAAGGCAGCTTGGCTGACCCTCAGGCAGCCACAGGTGCTGGAGCCAACAACATCACATCTGAAGGGACAGTTTCTGCTAGTTTAGAGCCTGATAAAAGCAAACAAAAACCAGATTTGACTGCCTAGATTCTACACTTAGAATTATTCTTCTTGTCAAAAATTATTATCTGCTCCCTATCTATGATGAACAGACACACATGCTCAGTTTTTACACTTTGGACTTTTTTAATGGGTTTGTAACTGTAGGTAGTGTTGATATACACATCCCAGGAAATTTTGACAGGGCTGATAAAACCTTCAAAATTTGATTTTTAAGTCACCCTGGAGGATACATTAAATCCTGCTAAAAGGAAACTAGCTAAATGGGGAAGCTAAGAGAAACTGAGCCTTCCCAGGCAATATGGTAAACAGAGATACCATGGTGGAGGCTGAGCGCTAATACGTGACACAGAGCAAAGATTTGAGAAAGTGAAAAAGGAAGCCAGTGTACCTGAATAACAGGGTATAAGAGGCTGTAAGAAAAAAGAAAACATCCTTCTGAAAGCTGGAGTCAAGTTCAAACGAAGAAAGCAGAAAGAGTCATAAGCTTATGCAGGTTAAATAAGTTAGAAAAAAAAAGGGCAACTCAAAATGAAAGCAAACAAACCACAATTAGGTAAGCCAATAGACAGCCTGGTAAATGACTATCAGAAGACACAAGAACTAACCACAGCCCCTTTTTCACATCTGAATGTAATGCCTGCCAGTCTGGCCAATAGACTCACAGCAGAAAATAATCAAGTATTCAGAGCTCTGCAAAGAGAGAACCCAGAACCTGGAGAACCTTCCATGTCTTTATGAGGTACTGGTCGAATAACCCATTTCAAACAGATTTCAGTAGAAGAGGCTACAGAACACATAACAACAACAATTTGTCAGGTCAGAGGATACTATGAAAGCATTCTTAATGAACTCAGGGATGAAACAGCAGTATGAGTAACTGCCTCTTTTAAAACTCTCTCAGAATCACAGGACAGCAAAATGGTTTACACCATACCAGTTTTATAAAGGTACCTAAGAGAAAGCCAAAGAAATTCAGGTAGTCTGAGATCTGCACTAGGCAAATTGGTAGAAACTATTAAAAAGAACAATACTAGCAGACACAGGATATGTTATATATTTGGTCAGTCAACTCAATTCTCATAAAAGCATGCAAATACCATGAATGAAAAAGAAAAGCAAATTTAAGGAACTGAGAACACCTACTAGTTTCAGTGAAATAAATATAAAATGCATCCATCCCTTGACAACTGTTTTAATTTCTGGTCCATTTTTATACGATTACCAGAGGACTGGAAAAGAGTAATAAAAGACAATGTGGAGGACTGAAGATGGGTAGACAACCCCATACAAGGATTGGCCATCTAACCTCTGACTCATCAGGCTGGAAAAGATTTGACTGTGGTAGAATGATAAAGGGCTTTATGCCACTTCAGATTTCACACATGTATAAAAAACTAATTTTCACTGCTTATTTCACTGTTTATAATATAAGAGGTAGGGTGTTCAAAATTAAATTAGTGGATGACAGGTCCAAAAGCAAATGAAAAAGGCATCTCTTTGCAAGCACATTCTAAGTCTGGAGTTCTTCCACACAGGATGTTCAAAATTTACATGGGTCCACAGAACAACTTACAAAATTCATGAAACCAAATATAAGAATAAAAGGATTATACTCAAATTAAGAGTTCAGCTCTTTATCTTAGGAAGTTCCCAAGCCACAGATTTCATACTTTTTCAGCTCACCTACCTTCTGCTACACTTATTCTGCTATTTCCAAAGGCAGGGAGCGCAAGAAACCAGCATGAGCAACAGTTTGATAACGTGATGTGAAGAGTTGGAGATAGTCCCCTCATACTTGCGCCATTATAAGGCTAATTTTTATATTCCTCTTACTAAGCCTGACCAAAGAAAAATCCCTGAAAATGTGAATCCAACAGCAGTACTACAGATTCAGACATTTATTGGAACATCTGTACTGATGTGAACTTTACGTTGCTCTGACAGTCAGCCAGTCCTAGAATGAACTTCTCATAGAAGACTTACAGATCTTCTGACAGTAAGACTCAGCTGAATTTCCCCAAGCTTTTGTTCCTTAGCATTACAGATTATAAAGACCAGTTTGTTCACTAGGCAGAAAAGTGGAGGTCGGGGTGGTTTTGGGAGGAGCGGTGGGATGAAGATAGAATAGCCTAAAATTTGGTTTGGTTTCAACTAATAACCTCACTACAAAACTCATTTTTTCTCAGTACTTCAGAAAGCTGGTCCAGGCCCGAAAGCAGACTTCGCATTCTTTATCCTAGAGTTCCCTCAAATGAGAGCTGGCATCTCCCATTACATGGACTGCAGGCTCCAGTAAATCACAGGATACAGTAAACTGAGCTGACTAGTGAGTCTTACCCATAAGATTGTATTTCTTTAAGTTTGTCACAACCTGGAAGGTAATCAGAAAGAAAATGCCCTTGCTCATGCGCTTATGGAAGCCTTAGACATACAAAAAAGTCCTGAAGCCATTCCTGCTTTAGATCACACTATCAGACCCAGTATCTGCAAGCAAGATAAGCATATTCAGGGTAGGAAAAAATCTGCTAAAATAAAATATGCAAATGCTTTCAGGCTTGCATGTCGTTGATATTTTGGAAAGGTTTCGTGCGCCCACGATGTTTCTCCTTTCAAGGATGGTAGGGGACACATCCAAATCGTTACCTCAGCAGCTGCTGTTCCAAATGGTGCTCCACAGTCCCAGAAATGAACAGCACCAACTTTAAGTATGTAGCAGTGAATAAATCTGTTCAGAAATGTTTACTAGGGAACAGTCTGAGCATCAAGGATGGGGAAAGTCAGTATCAGACTAAGTAACTGTTAGAACATAAATCCATGATAACACTGTTCATGTAATTGACATTTCCTGCAGTTATTTAACTGGTTTATGCATAAGTCTACCTAACCTCAAGCCTAGGCATAGCAAAGCTTTACATTTGGAGGGAGAGTACATATGAGAAAGGAGGGATAAACAAGAAGAAATATATCTAAATTTTACTGAGACAAAGCATGTCCTAAACTGATTTAATAAAAGGAACCAAAAATGTATAGGACAAATTTGTGACACACTACTACAAAAAACTAAATAAGGTAAGGTAAACCAAGGGCGGGGGAAAACATATCCCTTATATGAGCCAAAGTTCCCAATGAGGTCCAAGGGGGGGGAATCTCAATTCATTCTCTAATGAATTCTCTAATGAATTGAGATTGTTTCCTGAAAAATCTTCTATTTTTATTTCATGTTGATTTTAATTTTAATTTTATTCTATGACAGTAGCTGAGTGGTTCCATTTTTCTGCATAATTTCTTCCCAGTTGTGAAAGAGGTGTTCTGAAGATTAGTTAAGTATTGACATGGTGATGAAAACCAGAGTTTTTAAAAAAATCTTGCGATTATTTTTTTTATTATATATTATAGTATATCCAGTACTCTTGAAGTTAATATACTGCTTACAAACCCTAAATAGTGATGGCATTTCTTTCCATAAGATACATCCCTTTCAGATGAATTTATGTACACTTATGATTTCTAGATGCTTTGGACCCTTCCAATCAATACACTACTGCCAGGAGTCAGTGTGCAGTTTTCTAAAGCAGCTTAAGAGGTGGAGCTGAAAGCCTTTTCCTGTAAAGTGAAAGTAAATTACACCACTCAATTACACTTACAATCATTTTATATTGAATTTTTTCTTATTTAATTTTTGGAAAGTCTATTTTCATAAGCTTATTATGCATACTGATAAGCCAAATAAATTATTTTTAAAAAGATCAACCTGAACCAGACTCTTCCTCATTTTCACCACTAAGGCTACAGTACTTGCCAACAACTGTGATTAATATAAATTTTAAATTGCACTTTTCAGTGAATATATTTATTACTGAGCACGAGAAAGCAATTGTAATACCAAGTGATGACACATACTCATCAAACGTACAGAGATCAAAGGATCTAAACCAAATACAAGACAAAAAAGGTTTTCATGAGCAGAGGCCTCTGCAGTGATTCTTTAAAGACAATGCGCCTCCTTCTTAGTTAAAAGAATTAAAGAAGAAACAGCTCATCAGGGGTGGGGAGCAAATTCCTGCTATTTTCCTAAACACTCTCATTCCTTTTATTTTCTTAAACATATACACACATTCTGATACATGTAATTAGCAACAGTGTGCCAATTCTTCACCATTTCTACTGTAGTTTACACCTACTACCCTCATCCTTTTAGCATTCTTCAAGTTATAAGATTTTTTGGGTCCCCAGCTGTTATTTATTCTATATTTATATAGCTACCATCTTCCCTGTGACCTATTCACCCAATCTCTCTATAAATGTATTGTCAGGATAAATGATACAGCAGTAAGTATAATATCCTATTCAACAACATTCAGCAAAGTAGAGCACCAGTCCTGACTGCACCTCTCACATGCACAATATGAACACTTCCAACTAATAATGACCTGTTTTGTTTAGCAAAGTTTTACTCAGAAATGAATCACCTTTATCTTCACATCGTTTTATCCTCTTATAGTTAAACCATCATGTGATCAGCTCGTGGGCTAAACAACACAAAACTAAATAGAAGAAAAAACCTTGAAAACGACAAATTCAGTTTTAAATTTCTGACGTCAAGAATGCATTCTCTCTCTGAAAAATGCCGGCAATCAGCTTTCAAGAATACATCCAGCAGAAATGAAAAAGGAGAAGCCTTGTGTTACTCGACAAATCAGTATAATTAATGCTGTATTTCTACACCTTTACAGTCAATGATCTACATTACTGTAACTTAACTGAACAGGAATAGACATTCCAGAATAACTATTCCATAATATTTCCATGTTTGAACTATTTTTTTTTTCATTTTAGCTCTTACAACCTTTTTTTGAAATAATTTTTACGTACAAACAAGCCTGTATATAACCTATACATATCCACTTCATTTTGTAGTCCTAGAACAAATCACACATTGTGTTGATTTTTTAAGTTGTAGTGCATAAAGATTTACTGGTACATTAAAATTAATACACATTAATCTAGTTTCGCATTTATACTTCAATTTTTTTTTGAGTTTATTTTTAAAATCAATGGTATAAGGGAATTTAATGGTTTTCAGAGGAGAACATCTTTCTTTCACATTTCCTTTCTTGGAGCTTACTGAATGAGCTAATCCATCAATTCTGAAAGGAAATAAAACAACTGTTTAGCAATGTGCAATAGCACTACCCAGCAATATTACATAACAGCATGCCCGGAAAACCTCTTATATTCAATACTTTTTCAAACTGCAGGAGAAATCACTCAAACTGCAAATGGAAAGCCACCACAGTGGTCACTCCAGGCACTGCATTGATGGAAACAGCTCTTGGAGAGTTCCATAAATACCTGACATTTCCTATCCTAGAAATTCTCTGGTATCACATGTGGACTTAAAATGCTACTGCAGCATAGGATGCTTCTACACTTTGACAGTCAAACTGTTGGTTCAGTTGAAGGAAAAGAGGTTATAACCTTATTTTTTATGGCCAGTGACATAGAGCTTGTCTGCTCATGCGCTCACTCAGAAACACCAGGAAAGGCCTGAACCCAACATCAAACATTCTGTATCAGACCTAAGACTTTTCTCTTTCCCATTCTTAGATGTACATATCTACTATCAAAGTGACCAGGGGTTCTACACTAAAAATCTGTAAAATTCTACCCCTGTTAAATAACATGTTCTTATACAGAAACATGCTTTGTAAAGAGTTCGGGATCCTGACTCTTCTCTCTGTACAACCTAAATAAAAACATCTATTGTTTTTTTGTCTACATAACTCTGTAAATTCTCACCAAGCTGACATCTACTTACCTCCATCCTCCAATTAACTTTATTTATCAGTGGTTTACTTATTTAATCCTGTTTTTAGTGTCAGAATGGAAGAAGAGAAAAAAACATGCCTGTCAATCATTATTTCCATTGTTTAGTTTATCTTCCAGCTGGAAGTTTCATACACAAAAACCAGCTATATTTCATTATTTACTATTACTCTCTAAATTTAAGCAAAATTTCTAACATGCACCAGTATGTTGGACACAAGTGAGTATGAAGAAGCTTAGAATTTAAATTTGTCTATCCATTTTTGTTAAGATATCAAAGGGTTCAATACTCTTTCAGAAAATAAGTTTGTCAACATGGAACATTCTAACTACATGCTTCAGGTTGCAAAATAAAACAAATAGAGAGCTACCACAGTGCGATGCTAAAAGCTGTCCATCATCTTGGTTTGCCTGGTAGGAGATCAGGAGTTATGGAGAGTATGATCTCTCAAGAAACAGGTATTTATACAAATTACACATAATTTAAGTCTTCCCCATAATCCTTGGAAATTCATCACCAATGAAATTACATGCTATATATATATATATATTTATATGCTGTAAGTCCGCTGAATATTAAATATGTCATGTATTTGGAGGAGGAGAGGTTTACTACATAGCTTATAATAATTTGCCCCATCATAAGAGCACATGCTGCTTTAATGGAAACTGCATAAAAATACTCACACAAGCAACTACCCAGTCCAGTAGCTGCTTATTTACTTACTCTGTGTAGTGGGAACAGAAGGTACCAGGCAGCTTGAAGGGTCAGGACTTAAAACCTTGTGTTCAGAAAGGGAGTTTCATTTAAAAACCCCAAAATATTTTGCAAATCAGTAATTCAGCTTTATGACACTCCTGTGCACTACAAAAATTTGACTGCAACATTCAGGTATTTTGTAAAGCCCTAAATCTTGGAGCTTTGAGGAAACTTATATCAAAAATTCTGTTCCAGCTCTTGAAAGTTCATTAATTTCTAGCCTTAACACTAGAATCAAAAAGATGAAATGTGATCCAGCTGAAGCTAGATAATAAATCCAGCTGGGTCTTGTATTCATAAAGCAAAAGACAAGAGGGAAAAAGCTTTTCAATCAAATGAAGAGGGGGGAGTTGAGACAAATTTATATACTGCTCAATATAGCACACTATTAGTAAGATTTTCCCATCCAATCTCTTTGTAACATAGGTGCAGGTTTTGGTTTTGTTTTTAACCTGCAATATAGAATGTCAACATCCCCTATTTCAAGTAGCCCAATTTTTTCCTCTCTTTTAGAAGCTCTTGGCTTTAGAAAGCAGGACCTAGAAGGAAAGGTGTGCTGACTCAGCTAACAACCAGCTATATACATAAGAATGGCAAGAACAGGTCAGATCAGTATATCTCCCACAGTGACTATCAGTGGATGCATAAGGAAGTGTTAAAGGATACAGCAGCTATATAGTGTATATATTTCACCAGTTTCCCGGCTTAATTATAGCTCAGGGACTTTAGGCAGAGGTGGTATCATTGTGCTTAACAGCAGTGGATGGATCTTTCTCCAGCAAATGTGCTAACAGCGCAGGTCAGCCACTAGGATCTCTTAACTTTCCATGACAACGAGATACATAGTTCATATATGTCTCTGTGCTACAAAGTGCCTAACTCTGAGCTCCGAGCCAGGATAGGATAAGGCTTGCTATTAAGCTACACATGTGTATATGCAATGTAACTGCTTAAAAATGGAAGATACAGGGCCTGGCATAGTCTGTGGACCACAGCACTGTGTAACATGCCAAAATAGTACAGTGTTACATGCACAGAAAGGCAGGGCTCAGCCACACAAAACCCCACACACAACTGGCTATAAAAGTAACCACACTGACGTTCAAGAAAAGCTGAAAAACAAGAATTTGTCTGGTTTCTCATGTTCCCCTCATCCTTTTCTCTCTCCTTTGGGGCACTCTTGTCTAATTTATTGAGGAATTAAGGTGGAATCAGTGACACAGCAGAAAAATATTACAACAGATACTCCATGACTTTTGATGGAAAACTTAATGTTGAAAGTGCTCTTACACTTTTGATCACAGCATGGGTCCTCTGGCACACAGCACACTGCTGGAGAAGAACTACCTTCTCATAGGAACCTCTGCATGTCTTTGCAGTGGCTGTGCCCAATATACCTGTACATTATGTGTACTTGTCATTTTTCTTCCTTGCCATACACAAAGACAAATACTTAACCAATTGATCTGTCAAGGCAAGACAATTTTTTTAACAATTAAACATCTGCTCAACAACTAAGCCTCATTTACAAACTGAGATCTCCATCTTCCTTCTAGTATTCATTTTTCTTCTTTGATTTAATAAACAGTGTAACACCACAAATGCACTTCATAGCTTTTTCTAAAAGCTACAAGCAATGTTTAAACAGCCAAGAAGGTGAGAAGGAAGGAGAGGAATAGCTGCATGACAAGCTTGTAAGAAGAAACTAGAAATCTGACTTGACACACAGCTCACAGCAGGTGACACGTGATTTACTGATGAAAAGAAAGGGCCCACCTAGTACTTCCTACACTGTCAGTAATAACACCATACTGGAAACACCTTGCCTCTGAACTGCCCGATAAAGATATCTTCAGAATAGATGTCTTATTTACTGACCTAATTCTTTTGTGATGACCTTGATCAATAATACCAGAAGATGTGTGACACTAGCATATTCTTCTGAATTTTAAGAACCTTTTAACCTCTCCTTACCAAACACATCAGCCTGTGCTGTCAAGTTTCATCCACAAACTTTAAAGAATGTTAATGTTACAAGAACATTATTGCAACATCAGTTTCCTTCTGCTAGGATACACTCACCCTCCAGCCCTGGGATTTGGACTGCTGCTGAGTAAAACAGGGTGATGAAACTATTATTGCTGAATTCTGCATGATTCATTGCTGGTAATAACCACCTCCAAATGCAAAATTCCAATTTACATTCTCATAATCAAAGGTCAGGAAAAAGACAGCAAGAATTCATAGCAGTTAAAAATATACATTTACGCTAGATACTGTATATAATTCTTAGATGAATTGTGATGTCACCTGTAAAAAATGTGATATATACAGAATTACAGATTTATAGCTTGTATAAATCCCGCTATATTTCCCTGCAACAAAAGCCTTTTTATGCAATATTGATGTGCTGTTCCCTAACGTAAAATTCTCCAAATATTTAATCTCCTAAATATCTCCTCCTTTTGTAGAAGGAAAGAACAAGTGACAACAGACTGGCTCCCCAGCATGGGAACACCTTCTGCCAGCATTCAGAGTTGCAAGCAAGGTCAATCCAGCCACTGCTGCCCTTTAGCCAAAGGTATGTATTTAAAAAAAAGTAACTAAAAAAAATATTTGTCTAAACCACCAGGTTTAAGACTTACCTGTGCACCATAATAGCCAAATTATTGTAATTTGAAACAGGCAAAATATGGAGGGCATAGGCTTACAAGTACTCAGTATAACATTCAGTAATGTAAAATATTCCTGACTACAATCACTCAGCATTTGGCATAACTAAACCTCCTTAGAACCATCAAACAGAAGGCAAGAACTCACTCATCAATAGAACGGATATCCAAAAAGGTCATCAGCATGACAGCATGAAAGACTGTTTGCCTGATCTTCCACATATGTCTTGGAGACGAGCAGATTCGCAAGAAGAATAAGACTTTTGCTTTCCAGAGTACCAACATAAGCTAAATTGTGAAGGAGACATGCATTGTACCGGTTTCCAGGCTATTTTACTCTCAGTAATCACAGCCTACATGTTCAGTAACTAACTGTTGAGCCAATCACTACATCAGAATGGGGTACTTTGGCATTTTTCCCTTTTGAATTTTTATTATTTTTAATAAGAATAGTGAGTTCTTTATAATCATCAAATACAAAAGACTTCAGCTTCAATTTAGAGCAAGAACACCCTGGCTAGCAGAAGCTTGGCACAAGGAATAGAAATAAAAAGAACTCTTACTGCCCTTTTAAAAATCAAAAGTAGCACCTTATCAGCATAATGACAGCATTATTTAAATAGCTTTCATGTGCCATTTTCACAACACTATTTCTATTAAATGATTGAGAATAAACATGTATTTTCATTTACTAATCTTTTTTCCCAATTAGAATCTCTCTGAATCTCTTTACAATAGTAATTTCATTTCTTCTCACTAGCTTGCATCTTAATTAAAATCAGACTATGTTGACTTTCATTTTTATAATATATCTGCCTATTTCACATCATAGCACCTTCATGACCCCCAGAGAGTCATGATCCTTTAATATTTTATTTTGACCTTGTTAAGTTACTGGAACCATCAAAGATTTTTCTTCTTCCCTTGCGATGCATTTTTGCATCCTTCTCAAAATGTAGAGTGTGTGTGAAAACTATGTTTCCATTAAACAACATATGTTCATTTATTAAAAAAAAACCGAACTAATTTGTTGCCTTTTCATTTCTTACAAGTATTAGCTTATGAACCATAAACTTCAATATTCATTGAGGATCACTGTGTAAATAATACTTAAAGGCTTTTTTCCCCAAGCTTCAAGACAAAGAGAGTTTTCAATTTTCAATTAAAAATAAATCATCAATAATTGGTGATTTTAAAAGACTTTAAAACAGTCTTCTACACAGATATCTGAGTTTACAAAAGCAGGGGGTTAGGGGGAGAAGAAGCTATCTTTTATCAGAGCAGCAGACACAGCTGAAAAGTAAAAATACCCCAACGAAACATACAAGCAGTAAAAATACCCCAACAAAACACACAAGCCCTTCTGCAGGCCTATGGCAGAAAGCTTGCTGGTTTATTTCAACTCCACCACCAGGTCTAATGACAGGTATTAATGAAAATGCTTACAGCATAGGAAGAAGCATCAATTCAGATGGGAAGCAGAAAGGTGCTGAAATATCCCTTCAGACTAACACCTGCAAACTTGTCTTTGAAGGTCACAGGAAAAAACAAAATAATAAGTACACTGGCACATACATTTACATATTTGCCTTGGGTCTGGGTCTTCATCCAAATTCTTGAAGTGTTACCACTCTCACAGACAGGCTCAGACTCATGTAAAGGTTTTGGCACACTCTGAGTCCTGCTGTCAGAGAAAGTGTGATTACACACTATCATTTAGCAGACTTGTATTTTCATTCACCTTCAGTGTGGACCCATGCCTGACACACAGCCCAAGCTATCGAACCTATCCACCTGTTACAGGGAGGGTGTCTGGCATGACTTTTCAAGTAAAACTGAAGCCTTAAAGGCAGCTGGGATTTACAGCCACTTTGTACTACCTTTGGACTGCACAACTGTGCAAAGACCAAGATGTCTAATGCTTAAGAATACCACTGAATGGAGTCTAGCTTGGAAACTGACTGGATTTGTTGCTTCTTTGAGAAGCAGAGTAGGCACAGCCACAAAGGTCTCTTCACTCAAGCTTCTATTTACATTCCAGAAAGTTGAGTCTCAAGTTCATCAATCGTGTACAATCAGTATTTGGCTACTGGGTGGAGGAAACTGGAGGCAGCTGGTGACAAAGTGGGAGAGGTGAATTGTTTGCCAGGAGAAAGCTGAAAAGTTTCAAAAACAACAACAAAAAACTTTTAAAAAAGAAAGATCCAGATGAGTGAGAGTAATGGTCAATACTAAGATGGGGAGTGGCAAGGGAACATCTATTTTAAGGAGACCACAGCACAAAAGAAAGCACAGAAACATGCACAGTCCTCTTTAGAGGATAGGAGAGAAAAAAAAAGATGCTGCTTATGGTTAAATCAGCACTCCACCTAATGAAAAGAGCAAAATTTAGGAGTTTGCAAGGAATACAGCTAATAGATCACCTGGGCATGTGCTAAAGAAGAGATTACAGGAAAGAAAAGTGGAATTCCCAACAGAAGTAATTACAATTTCAGCTTTTTATAAGGTGTGCAGATTTACCCAAGGTCCATAGAAGAATAAATACTTTAATTGCTTATCATGCCCACCTTCTTCCCCCAGCATATTACATCTTTCTCTTCCAGCCACCTTCAAACACAACTGTTGGTAGTCAGAGCAGCTTAAGTTCTGTTACTAAAAGCAGAGAGCTGTATATGAAGAAATATAACACAAATAGCCATCGCTCTCCTGTAGATTTTGTTACCACTGAATGCTAGCGTAGTGAAAAAAATCCTTCATAGGCTTCTCTCAGATGGGGCCTGTGACAAGTACCTAATATCATTGAACCTACAATTAGCAGCCTCGCAGTGGTTGTTGAGATGAGTATACAGACCACAGACATGAGCTGTGAAGGAAGGTCTGGTACTCCAGCTGTGAAACCAAAAGAGCAAGAGACTCCTAAACTACAAATACTTGCTTTATCATTAGTTGATGGCTGAAGTCATAGCTCTCCATGCATGTTACCTCCTGAACTGTATAACAGCTATAACTAACCACCCTGTCAGGCCACTGCATAGGCAGTGCTCATAAATGACCACTCCAGAAAAGAACCAAATCTGGTCTTTAATGTAGACAGAAGTTCAACTGAAGACTATAAATCCCACTTCAATATTTACAGAAACATTAAGTAGGCAAGGAGAATATCTATACCATAAAATTCTTGGGCAGCTTCCTCACATTAAATATATTTGAACTGTTTATTTATTTTTTTCTTATTGACATGAATTGGTAGGTTTTGAAGCAGAAATGTTACATCACAAATGGTCACTTGGAGTAACACATTATCAGGTTCTGGCAGTCAGAATTCACAAGATGACTTCTTCCCTCCCCAGGCCTACTGTGACTACTTTGTTCCTATAACACGTCAGTGCTCGCCTGTAAAGAATATTAGAGATAGCCACTGGCTAAGGAAGAAGAACTATCTGTATTTTAAGAAAGGTGGGTCGAAGATAGAAGAAATCACCCCTTTTTAAAAGTGAATGAAAATTGCCATCTGCCACTCAACTCTAATTTACACTACTAGCACTCAGACAATAAAACTTTTTATTCTTATTAAGACAAATTCTAGCTAGCCCTTCCCTTTTCATATGGGCAGCAGAAGCTGACCCAATGCTTGATGAGACTAGAAGGAATCCAGAGGTGCTCTGCATTGCACTGTGTTCAGATGGGCCAGAATCTGTCTATCAACCACCTCAACTTATACTCATGCACACACAAGTCAGCTATTAACCTCAGTAATTCTTAAAACAAACACCTATAATTTTTCAAGTACCATGTCCTACTGCTCAAACCTAACCACATATTTGGATGTTATAGACATTAAAGTAAGGATAGAAATGAGGCATACCTTGGTTGCTACCTCAAAAAAAACCCAGAAAACCCTAACAGTGGTCTCAAACTTGAATTATTTATATGGTCTCAAAATGAACGGGTTTATTACTTGTCAGAATATTTGTACATAAGCAGGTTTTTTTTCTTAAAAAAAAAAAAAGATTTTTTGCTGAAGCTAAAAATGCTAATAATTTCTAGATTATTCCAAGATCTGAAAGAATTATATGAGTTATGCTTTCATTTGTCTTCAGAAGTCCCCTATGAGATGGACAAACACTGAACTGCTCCTAAAGATGGCAATGCATTACACAGTTTGATCAAGGCCAAGCACCAAGTCAGTGGTAGAGCTGAGTTCTGCAGCATGGTATTCTGCTATCAACCTCAAACTTTACTTCCTTGTTCCATTAACAAAATATATTGTGGTAGTACAACCTTCCCTCTTCTGTGGAATAGAAATAATTATACTATTTGTAAATCTTCACATTGGCAAGTTAAATATACATATAAATTCTACCAAATTAAATTTTAAAGCTAGACTGTTTGGTAAGATCATGCAAACAGTATGCTGTAAGACTTGCTGAGTTTTGAGAACTGAAACCACAGACAGCCAAAATACAGCTGCACACAGTCAGATATGGTGTGTCTGCTAATATTGGAAACTTTATCATGCAGCAGCAAATTTAATTTCTGATTAGTATATGCACAGAAGAAATACAGACTGAATGCACTGAAAGAAAAACAAAAACCACTCCAAGGTCATACATTATGAAAGCCAAGGGTACTCAGTTATTTTATGGAGTACTTGACAATATTTATTAGTTGTACTACTGTGGCATCTAAGAGCCCCAAGCATGGGCCAAGGCTCAGCTGTGCTCATCCTTGTAAAAATACAAAACAAAAGATAAACCATAAACTGTTGTAGGCCATAGCTAAGAGTTCATACAAAAGCAGGGTAATGTCAAGTGTCAAACCTGCTGACTTTTAATGATCTCTAAAGCCCAGAGATCAATTCCTTGGCTAGATGTTAAGCTGGTGGTAGATTTACCTGCTGAGCAGCAGGCCACCTGGAGTTTGATGACTTCAACTGCTCAGAGTAAGGATGTACCTGAACTCCCACTCTTCCCTGCAGTTCAGGCATTTAAATCAAGACTGCAAGGGAAACACATCTGTCAATTCATGAGACAGATCCTGGAGCCTGGAATCAGTAAAGCCAGAGGTGTACCCAGAGGTATGCACTCAGCATCCTTCCTCAGACACTGGAACAGTATGCAAGAAAGACCTTGAGATTCATGGAGCAAGGAAGCTACACACTTGCTCCAAGCTGGGGACACCCTTCTACAGCTTACTGGTTAAAGAACCAAGGAAGAGCCCTCAGTTCCAGTGTGGGCTTTCAAAGTCGTTCCTGTTTTTATCTCATAACTTAGATGTAAAAATATACAAATTATGTGTAAAATAAAATCACATTGCCCAAATGAATACCTTAACTAACAAGCTATGAAGTTGGCTTGACTCTTGCTTATTTTCATTCTGGTCTTGTGACTCTTGCATCGCAAACATGAACACAAGAGAGAATTTCTCCTACCAATTTCTTTCAGGTTCTTTCTGGTTAAGGCAATCAGGGCTTGCAGTGTTTGTGTTTTTTTGTTAAAAGTGTTGGAATAAATATTTACTTTTAGGACCTAGTTCTTCCTTTGGAGCTGGCTGAAAGTGCCGCAGGCTAAAACAGTGTAATAGAATATGTTTTGTAGGTTACATACATCATCTTTAAAAAAACATAGATGCTCACTGCCTTTTAGATCTATTTCTCTTTTTCTAGAATTGTATTGATAGTCGAAGGAGCTTGCCTGCTTTTCACAGCACATATTGCTATGTTTAAGAAGTGCTCTTACAAATTCTCAATCTGGCACCTCAAATAAAACACTGAGTCACAAGTTCTTTGAACCCCAAGTTGTTCATGCTTCTATTTACTTCTTCCGCCCACTAAAACGCCAGGATGTTACTCTCAGCCAGTTTCTCGCAACTTAAACATTAACTGCTCGTGAGCTAAGCAGCAGGCAGTGGTACTGTTATACCACTGCTTTCAATTTCAGACTGCCTCGCTTAAAAAGGCACCGTAACTTTTCTGCCTTCCTGCGGGTCTCCAGCGGACCCATCCCTCACAGTTGGCAAGGCAGCGAAACGAACCGCACCGCCGCCCACCCCAGCACCCCCAAAACCCAGAGCAGCCACAAGCTCCTCACACCCGCAGCACGGCCCCCGCGGCGACCCGTCACCTGGGCATTTTTCATCTGTATCGGGAATTTAATTGTTCCCGGTCTTGCAGAAGTACTCAAAGCATAAGGTGTGCCACGACGCCCGCCGCCAAGGGGCACGTCTGGCACCCCACCCGCCCTCGAGCACCACGACGGGGACCACGGCAGAGGATGCCCATCAGTGGGGCGCGGTGGTCCTTGGATACCCTGGCCCACCTGAACTCCGAGGCGGGGGCTCCCGGTGCCCTGCCCGAGCAGGGAGGGATGCTNGGGGAGCAGGGCTTACCTTGTGACGGGGAATGGCAGAGCCGCCCTGCCAGCGCCTTCCCTCTTCTCCTCCCTTCCCTTCCCTTCCCNCTCCCCCGGCCAGGGATTCGGGCGTGGGGCTCCCCTGTCTCTCGCCCCACACAAAGACACGGCAGGGCGGCGGGGAGGCGAGCCGGGCCCCGCCGCGACTCCCGTGTCCCG
>WBMV01005495.1:2866325-3018804 GCA_013396655.1 Campylorhamphus procurvoides
CAGCCCGCGGGGGGACCCGCCGCAGCTCCCCTCACGCACACAAAGGAAGCGGCGGCGCTGCCGGGCCCGGCTGGGCGGGCAGGGTGGGTCCCGGGCGGCAGAGCCCCTTAAGCCCGGCCGGCGGGGAGCACGGCCCGGGCCATGTGCCGGCGCCCGTCCCGGCGGGGCGGCAATGCCTGTTGAGCGCCTCGGCGCGGCGGGGCCGCAGTGTGGGCTCCGTGCCCCCCGCCCGCCCTTTGTCCGCCTGCCTCCCCCGCGGGCTGCCCTCCGTTCCCGCGGCTCTCCCCCTTCCGCCTGGCACACTCCCACTCTCACTTCTTCCCCCCTTTTTATTATAATATTATTTTTTACATTTTTTTTAATCCCTCCTGGCATCGTTTTTTTAGGAAAAAAAAAATCAGGCCGACACCAACACCGGATTTTCCCTGCCAGGTGCGCAGCTGGTGCTGCGGCGTCCCGGCCCGGCCCCAGTTAGGATCTGTCCCTCCACATCCCCCCGGAGCGCTCCCGGTCCCGGCGGAGCATGCAGCGGGGGTATGGCGGGTCTATGGCCAGCCAGCCTGGGCTGTTGCCCTGTGCCTTAGTGTGCAAGGGGGAGAGAGAAACAGCCAAGAAAGCATCGCTTGGAGGCTTCCTCCTGTTGACCGCCCTTGTTCCCTTTGCAGTGCTTTATCTTCAGCCAAAGCTTCCATCTCACTTTGTAAAGCGAGGGTGCGAAGACTGCAGGAAGGTGGACACCCGAGCACAGTCTTGCCTGGCACGGGATCTGTGAGAAGCTTACAACCTATTTGCCATGACGCTGATTTATGAAAGCCTTTCATATTTCGTAAGAGGGAATCTGTAACACAAAGTTACTTCGGGAGCGAGGAAGCGCATCAAAGTTTCTTTGGCAATGTAAGCCTTACCCACCCAGCTACACCGCGTCTCAGAGCAGCTTGCAAACCGCCTGCCCGCTCTCTAATCCGCGCCCAGCCGCTTCCCTTTTCTCCCGCAGCAAAAATACAGCCCGGGCTCCCTAGACCTTGCAGTCGGTTCCTATTTTTCCCTCGGTAAAACAGGTGCCGAGACCCCCTCTAGCGGCGGAGACAGCAGCGGCAGCGATCCCGCCGAGGCAGCGGGGCGCCGCGTCCCGCACCCCGCAGGGATCCTGCGGGCAGCGCTGGGAACGCGGCTCAGGCCAGCTGGCTTCTCCAGGTCCTATTTTGTAATAACGCCTTGTTCCGTGTGAGAAGGAACAAGCTTTGAACCAAGCTTTAGCGCTAACTCCTATTAATCTGTAAATTGTCCTGTACAGACATAAAAACAGGACGGGCATGTCACTGCTTTTTTGTATCTGACAAAGTATTTAGTGTCATGCTTTTCAAAGATTGAATGTTGAAGACAAAATGAGAAAGGGAGATGGGCATAAAACTAGGCTGATACCTGGGATGTAGGAAAATACTGTAACAATATGTTAAACATCAAGATTGTACTAGCAAATTGTTTACTCACAGTGTTTTTGTGATGTTTTGAACAGTCGAATGGTATTTGCTTGTCTCCTACACGGTAATTTTTTCTGCTTCTCCTGATATCTTTCTTTCTAGTATTTGCCTTCTTGTAGTCCATTATATCTTCATTTTTCCTTCCATAACCTCTCTCTGTCTGGCCATCATGTCTCTCCAGCAACTCTCAGCAACATGTCTCATATGATCGCTGAAATACGGTGGTGTTTATAACACCAGCAGCATCTGCAGGGAAAGGGGCAAATAACCTAAAATAGAGAAAACCTTGTCACTCTGCTGAGACTTTGCAGACAGGAAAGAATTTTCATAATTAATTTTAAATTATCTTTCCAGTCATAAGTCTGGTTAAATCAAGAGAGGAATGTCTTCAAAGAATGACTACTCCAAGTATTCCAATAATTGCAAGGGGAGTATTTTCTGTCCAAAGCTAGTGAGTCTGTACATGTCTGGTAATGAATGTGTGTACCTTTGAAGGACAGGCAACTGTTGATAATCTTTGTGGTAACTGTAGGTATGAGGTTGTGTAACCTTGATTTCTACAACATTGAAAGGTAAATTAATAGATTTAAGTGGAATGTACTGTAGATTAAAAGAAAGTCACATTTTAAGACAGGATGGCCTTTTTCTTGTTAGAAGCAAAGAACATAAAAGCCATGAAATTAGAGGGGAAATTACTGGATCAAAGGAGAAGCAAGTTTAAAGAACACAAAAATAATCTTGCTATGTGTAAAAAGTGCAAAGTAGAGACAATGCAATTTTGTAGAAACTGTGAATGGATGCTGTGCAGAGCCCAGATTTATCCATTACTAATGATAGAAGTACCAAGATCTCAAGAATAAACTTAAAATTATAAACTGGATATTGTGATGTAAACTGTTCTGGGACTTTCCACAAGGGTATGCTTCATGTAAATCTGATAAAAATCTTCCACTTTACACTCCATATAGAACCAAATGTAATGCCTACTTTCGGGACATCTGTATTTTGATGAGAAGTCCCAGCTTCCAAAAGTTTTGAGGAACTCAGAAAAATCACATTTTCCTCTGTCTGAACTTAGAACACAGCATTTGACGTTAACAGTGACTTGTAAAGGAAAAATACCACACTGTATGCTTTGCTTTACTTTTGAGAAAGATCTGAAGGCATTTCTGGTTTTTGTTCCTGGGGAAGATTCCTTGAAGAGTTTCAGTATTTGTTTTTTTAAGCTGTTTCTTTGCCTTTTTTTTTAATTAAAAGGACTTTGTCAAAGAAAAAAGATTTAACAAACCACTCCTCAGTCTATAGCTAAATTCTAAAAAAGTGACTGCCTGCCTAAAGTGAAAGCCCAACTAGCAACACGGTATTTGAAATAATTTAACTCACTGTGGAAGAGGCTTTTGTATTCCAAAAACTAATAGATATGGGAAGCCTGAAGTAATAGTTGAAAGATTAAAGGAACCGAAAAGCATTGTTGCTTTTTTCTAAATAAATTCCAGAAAGTACCTAAAGGGTTATTTCTATATCCTAATGATCCACTCTCATACTTCTACATGGTAGAATTCCTGTTCAAGCTAGAGCTTATGCACATTTCGTTCTCTAATAACTCAAAATGAGTAAATACCATGGAATTACTGCAAATAATAAATGTCACAGCCCAAGAACTGTAGAACCTGACACAAAAATAAGTAAAATTACATTTGGAAATAACTTTCCTTCACAGTGTAATTCTGAACCAGTTGACATGTAGGTACATGTACAATTTCATTATCACATTAAACTCTGCTGAAACAATGTATTTTGATTAAATTATAAGTGTAAGCAGGATGAACCTGCATTTGGAGAGCCATCAGTGCAAAACACAGTGACTTTGACTGCTGAGGACATGAGTATGCTGCTTTTGTGTTATGGAATGGCCTCTGGAGTGGCTTTGGTTCCCCAGCCAACTGGTATGTACTGGTTTGTGTCCTTATTTCTAAACAAAGGCTCTGTAGATTGGGTAGGTCACCTGCCTACTGCATGCTCATTAGTATCATAGCTAACTTGCAATAACTTTGTGAAGGCAGATCCTAGCTAATAAACAGTTTTTAATGTTCCCACGCAATAAAAGCGAGCAGAAAGTCACCCTTTCCCTGGACAGCAGGACGAAAACCTGGAAATAACAAATAAAGAAAAGTAGGCAGAACTGCGCTGCCTTCCTTCAAGAAGTCAGATTTTTCCCTATTGACCAAATGGCTTATTGCATAGCCAAGTATCCACACGTTTAACATCCTGGTTTCCTCTCATTCGAATTTAGACACAGTAGGTACTTTCACAGTGGAGGCAAAGACCTCTGTTTAGAACTTCTTTCATTTTACTGACTTGGCAGAATGCTTCCTGCTGCAGAAAAAGAGATCTAAAATACAACTATAGATTAAAAGGGAAAAAAAAAGGTAAAAAAGGTCACTAGATAGGGCCTGCAGCAACATGAATCTCTGTATCAGGCTGGCTTACTCTGTCTGAAAGGAATTAATCTAAGGCAGACAATCCTTTATATCACTATCTTTCTGCTGTTGAAATCTCCGCTATAGAGAAGCCACTTCATAAGAGATCTCCTAAAAGAATCTGGCCTGAAATCAGCATGTCTGGAGTCTCCTCAGCCTTAAACCCTCTCCATCCAATATGCTTCATGTTGACTTCTAGCAGTCGAGCCTCTGTAGGCAGCTGCAGTTCAATCCTTAAGGCCCTTTTGGGTTTACAGTCAGCATCTCAGATTGTGTTTATGGAATCTGGCATAATCCGATATATCTGACTTCTGGGTTATTACAGCAGAGGAGCAGTGGCTTACTATGTGCCATAAACTTTTGCCTGGCAGGGAGGATAGGAGTTTGAATTCTAGCTAATTAATTTATTTCAGGATGAAAATTGGCTGTTGTTATTTCAGCGTGAGTGTAGATAGCTTGGCAAAAATGCTGGGATTTAATTAATTATGTAAATGAGAGGAAAGTAAAGATGTTTGGCCCAGTACTCTGATTATGTAATACGTATAGAAATATAAATGGTATGTGCAAGACAGCGAGACATATGACACAAAGATTTAGTGTGCAAAGGTCTAAAATGATAATCCTTCCTTTGATGTTTATATTGCTTAGCTGGAAAGGAAGGAAATGCATTTATAATTCTTTGATGTCGTGAAAGGGAAAGGCCTTTATAAGCAATATATAATCCATATTTATATACTCTCCACAGTGCTTGGAAACTTTATTCAATATAAGGAGAAGCTGTAATAAGAAAAATAAACCAAAAGATCAATAAATAGCAGATGCACACTGTATTTGGGTATGAATAAATTATGTGAGTCATAATGGTTGCAACAGCAGGTGGTGGTGTAGTTCAAGACTCTCTGTGATTTCTCACTTTTTTTCCTCATGCTCCAAAGAGGAAGGTTTGAGACCTTTAATGCCTGGTGCAAATTTTAGCTCTCCACCTTCAATTAGTGAACAAACTAGAGGCATCTATTGAATTTTATTAGCTCTGTAAAAAACATGCAGCAAATGGGCTGGTCATCACTTGTGAGTGCTAAACCTGCTGCTATGACTAATTTATGAAGATTCATCCTATTTGTCCTTTCCTCCTTCTTCCTGTCTCATACATCCTATTTTAATTAAGTCTCAGACTGAGAGTTCACTGCAGCAGAGAATTCCCTTGTTATGTTGTTTTCAAAGTTTTTTGTACAGTGGAGCTCTAATCTGCAACTGGAAACTGATAAAGACTTCCAAAATTTGCAGTCAACTATGTAACTGTCATTAGACTTGATTATAAAAATCAAATTGTACAAAAACATTTCTGGTGAAATTGAACTTCAGTGTGCTTTCCCTTTCTTAATAATAATCAGCAACTTTTGAATCTTTTGCCTTAGAGAATGGAATTTAGAAGTCCAAACTATTTGCACTATAGTTCTCCTTTATATCATGATTGAGCACTTAAATCTGGAACATGACAGTGTTTCATTTAAATTTTTCCAAAGATGGAGCACAAGACTATTAAATATTTGAGCGTAGATTTAATTGTTTTTACTGAACCATAAACACTCATAATTTTGAACAATGAAACATTTGTTGGTCCAGAGAACAAGTATCATGTAGGAAAAGAGGAGGTTTCTCCGTGTTTCTGTACTACCTTTCTCTGAACAGAAAGGATCTCATTTTAGTGTGAAGGTCATGTTTGTATAACAGCTTCTCTCAACCTCTTTTCTATAATTATTGGAAACAATTGCAGTACCACATAATTTGATGTAGGTGGAGAGGTGAAAAAAATTAGAACAGAAAAAATTTTGAAGAATTTAACAGCAATAATCACTCTCCTGAGGATTCTAATTCTTATGTTACTGTATATTGAAAAACATAACATGAAATATGGGCCTACTGGGCCTAAAATGAGATTTTCTTGCAGAATTGTTTCAAGTAGATCGTACTTAAAAAGAAGCTCCATGACACACAATACATGGTTTTTATTAACCTTTGGCCTTTTACCTAGACTGACATTTAAATAAATTCTTTTCCTCATAGTTCAACATCTCTTCTTTCTTGAACCTACAGTAAAGTCATCATGTTGAATTCACATCTTCCCAATTACCATGACAAAGCAGTGATATCAAAGCCTCAGCTTTACTCTTTCACGAAGAAGGAAGAAAGAGTGGGGCTCAGAGCAGAGCTGTTTTAACTCTCCTGTATTTTTTTCCCTTGTATATGAAATATATGCCAACTTATAAAGATTTCATTAATAAATTTATTTGCTATTCCAGCATTATCATTCTTTCTTGGTACTGACAAATTTTGGGTGATGGATTTGAGAACTGTTCAATGCAAAAATATATTCAGATATTCAAAATTCACAAATAGTGGTGAAGCTGCATGATTATATGTCATGTGTTATGAACCTTTAGAAATGAAACAGGCAGTTGTCCAAAATAAGTTTTATTTCAGCTACAGAATTGAAAATTGTGTCCATTAGACTCTTGAAAAAACAAAGTGTTGCCCATTTATTTGTCAAAAGTATATTAGTCAAAATATCTATTTAGAAGTGTTTTACTTCAGATGTTCATGAATTATTTATCTCAATATTTCTCCTGCTTAACTGTGATACCAGATTCTCTTAATTAGCTACAAATGTCTTAAATTATAAAGGGGCAGCTACTAGAGGAGAATTTTCGTATTAATATGTTTCTTTATTTATAAATGTTTACTGCCCTTTTATGAAATAGTGTCTAAATATAATTCTGTATACTTTGCAATTTACTAATACAAGTTGGGGAAGCCTCAAGCTTGGTTGTTCTATTCTTAAATATGTTCAGGTCTGTAGTACACATGCAAACAGAAATCTTACAGGCAATAATGTTTTTGCAGTTGGGTTCTTTTTTTCTTCATTTATGGACTAGAAAGTCAAATGTAGAGACTTTGGATGTTTCATTGGACCAACATACCATTCATCTATGTAACACAATTTCCTAAAGGTCTACTGACATTAAGCATTCTAGATTCCAGATGAGCGCGTTGCTCTTCTCTTCTCTACAGTTTTGCCAAGAGATAAAATCAATATATGGCTCCATGTTTCTCCCTGAATGCTTGGCTGAAACCTTGCCTTTACTGAAGGCAGTAATAGTTTTTCTCACTGACTCCAAAGAGGCCAGTGTTTTACCCTTCATTTCCCTGCTGGATACTGCTTTTCCCTTTAAGCTACCACATATCATAAAAAGTGATGTGCTTTGGAAACCCTAATGCACCACGGGAAAAATTGTAATGCCACAAGGCAGTGTCAATATACATTTTTATGCAGTAGGAGGAGGAGGAAATAAACGAGCAAAGACAAATATTCCTACTCAAAAACTCAGGGTTTTTGTGGCATTTAAAAATGGAAATACATCCTTTCAAGCAATAATCCCCCCCTACACCTGTTTAGTACCATTCTACCAAGGGCAGCCACAAGGTAAACACAGGTTCACCAGCAAATCTGTTCTTTTCATTTACAGTCTCAAAGAAGGATAGAAATGGGATTTTGAGCTCTAAGGGGTTTGTGAGAAAGTAGTAAATACCAAACAAGTTCTGCAGATCTTTTTTTGAGCCATTATCCTGGGGAAACCTATATTTTAGTAAGTGTTTTAGTAAGATTTTAGTAATCCATGGCATCATGGATTACCTTGCTTATTTAGTTAACTTTTCCCAATCATGTGTCTTCTGCCTGGGATCCTTTGCTGCAGTTTTAAGCATGCAGACCAAATATGTATATGGGATAATATGATGAAATTCTACTAAAAAGATAAAAATAGAACTGCCTCTATCCTGCAACCGGCTCTTGAACAAATTTCCAGGAAAAAAGGACAAGCTTTGCCTCATTCAGAATGGGATAGGGTTATCTTGTGTACTGATTAGAGTACAGATGAATAGAGGCAGTGAGCAACAGGGACAGGAACTCTTTCAGTTTGGGGTGTTGGACCTTTTAATTTCCTAAGTCAGGTCCATTTTAAGTATGTGACAGCCCCGACCTTGAAGGGAAGGCCAGGTCTTGGTCCCAGAGCCGTTGAATCCAACCTTCCCCTCTGAAACTCTCAATAGTACTTTGATGAGATCTGTGTTTCTAAACCCATTATTTGTGATTTGTGGGAAATATTTGTCCTGCAAAGGTAAAAGCTGAACTGAATAGGTTGTAAAGAATATGTCTATTCCATAAATAGTTTATTTATATGTATATATGGTCTGCACCTACAAAGATAAAAGCAGAACTGAGGGCAGATTTTAATGAAATCTAGTAAAGAGTATGTCTATACCATAAATAGCCTGTGCCATAAGTAGAAATTTGCTAAGCAACTATCTAAGACTGACAATGGAAAAAGCTGACAAAGTAAACAAAGGCAAAATGAAATTTGCCCTTTAAAAGCAGCATCGGAGGTAAACAGCCACTCCAGGAAGGGAACAAATGTCTCCTGATAGTCAAGTCAGGAGCCTATCTGCAATACCTCTCGTAGCTCTTATCTGGGTTTTTTTTGGGTTTTTTTGGTTTTTTTGGTTTTTTTTTTCTGATTGGATTGATTTGTTTGTTTTGGGTGCTTTTCTGTTTGTTTTTTGGGGCTTTTTTAAGCAAGAAACAATGCTATATTAAGCTAATTCTTTGGCTTACTCCATTTAGTGCATAATTAACTGAGTATTGAATAGTCATTTTGCACGTTACATAAAATCAGCTTAAGTGGACAGGAAAACATTCAGAGTACAAATGAGCTTTCATCAGTGACTGAAGATTCTATTGTCTATGACTCAAAGGGGAAGTAAACAGAGGTGCCCATACCCAACGTGCCATTCATTCCACAAATGTAAAAAAGAAACAAAACCTCAGAAGTCCTGCTCTCATTACTATCCTGACGTTTTGAAACATGAGAAAACATGTGACATGCAAATTCTATGGAATTTTATCAGAGGCAAGTGCTTCAAATTATATGATTGTAAAATTGCACATTATATTATAGGTAAAATTGGATGAAAGCTGTGTAAAATAAGTCTAAATAAGGGTCTGTGTGCAAATAACATTAATTCATCGTAAGCTTAGCTGAACAGAATGGAGGCTGTAAAAGCATTAAGGATGATTTAGGTCAAGTTTGCAAGTTCTTGACCACAGAGAACATACAGAGAAGGATTTCAAGGCCTGGGCTGTTCCCCAAGGAATGTTGTGAAAGGAAAGTTGAATGTCATTCAGTTAAAATTCTGCTTGAACACCAATAAAAGGATGATCCTTTCAGGCTCTGCAAAGGTCCCATTTAGCAGTGGTTGGTTTCTCCAAGAGCATTAAGAGCACTGTGCTCTCAGAACATTCAGAAAACGAAGGGAAAGAGCTCTGCCATAGAGACAGCAAAGTATTTTTATGTCTTCAGAATGTAATTCTTCAGAGGAATGAATAATTAGATGGAATGACTTGCTAAAGACTAATCTCTTATATCAAAGTTCATCCTGAAAAGAAAATGGAAATAACTCGTGCAAATGTTAAGGATTAAGTCAAAGCACATCCCACTTCAAGAATACCAACAGGCAAATGAGGAAATTTACCAATGACTAGTCAAGATTAACCCTCCACACTCACCAAAGTTGGTAGAATTACAACCAAAAGTGGCACAGGGCAAAGAAGATTGTTCACCAGCCTTTATTGGTCTTGTCAGCTACATCTGACAGCACTTACAGACTCAATTAAAAAAAAATTAATGAATTATGCAAAATTTTTCATATTTTACCCCTAGCTGGGAAGAGCATCCAGTAGGAAGAGCAGAGGAGTTTCAGACAAACCTGTGCCATGGATCACCTTGGCTGGAAAAACGTAACTGAGAAGGATGTACTTGTGTGTTTGTGAGATACATACATTTGTGAGTGTGTGTGTGCGTGTACCACTGCTCCCATACATATAGCCTTGGGAAAGCCAGAAACATTTCATGACTGCCTGGAAATGAAGCCATTTTTCTCTCTCCACTGTTAAAGAAATAATTTTTGTGGTCATTAGAAAGCTGCACGTAATTTTCTTAAAACATTTTGCCACATCTGGAGCCCTATTTTGCTCTCCATAGGCTGCTTAACTCTTATTAATATCAATAGGGGTTATGCACACATGTGGAGAATAAATTAGATTCTTCATTGTTTCCTTCTGATAAAATTAAATGTTCTTTCCACATGTTAAAATTAGCTCACATACTGTTGTTCTCATGGTACTGGAAATAGAGAGCATTAGTTACTAAATGATTCTTCAATTATTTTGCCTCTTAATAAAAGACCTTATCCTACTTCTTTTAGAATCATAAACTAGTTGTCAAAAGCTTCAGTCAGACCTTGAGTGAGACTTCAGTTTTGATCTGGATTTGTGACTATTAATTTCATCCTTAGGCTGTGTAGAAACCCTTTTCTCCCAGTATGGTGCATTATACAGACTAGATCAGTGACAGAAGTTTCTTCATACTAATAAGTGGCTAAACTTTTTCAGTCAAATTTTTATCAATCAATTCTTATTTCCTTTTTTCTTATTTACAAGCACTGGAAGACAAATGTTTCTGTCACAGCCAGTAGCAGGACTGTCTTAACTCATTTTCCTCTGATGTCTGTAAGTGAAAAACACTAAATGAATTTTCAGTGACATGGATTTGAGATGCAATTTAATACCGTCGTTATACAGGGACTCATTATTGTGCATGATTTGGTATATGTAAGGTGTTGGGATGGATTTTATACTCTTTGAAGTGTTTTTGTAGGGAAAATGATTATATTTATAGCAGACCTATTAATATTTATCCTTGACATTGCACCCAAGAAATAGCTACAGAGATTATTCCATAGACCTTTTGCCATTTTTAGAATATGGAATACTGATCATTAACATTCAGCTCAGTCATAAATGCAATTCCCTGAGGGATGATGACATCAAATAAATTGGACCATCTTCTTAGAAATTGCATCCCCTGTGGATTGCTCAGTAGCAGGGAATGATTAAGCATTATAACTTCCTAGGACTGAACTGGAGATGCAGCTGCAGTTGCAAATGGAAGAGTAATAGTGTGCTGGTAACTCCTGCCTAACTGTCCCAGAAGTGGTGTGAGGTGGGTGAATGTCTGCAACTTGAGAGACTGGCAGATTCTGTAATATTAGAAACCTCTTGTTGTAAATACTCTCTTGGTGAATAGTTTGACAGAACTTTATTGAATAAAACCTGTGTGAACTCAACTTTAAGCTACAGTTAAAAAAAGGGAAGAAGTGGAAAGGTCTTGTAGCGGTTCATTGATGGAATCAAGAAACAGGACTATTGAAGTTACTTGATGCAACAATCAGATAAAAACCGATAATCAGATTAGCAGAGGAGAAATTTTATACTATGGAGATTTATCAAAATCCAGAATCAGCATCATTTTTTCAGAATTATTTCTCATAGTGTTTAGCAACATGAGCAACGGTTTTTCACTGCAATTCATAAACCATTTAGACTTCAATTTCTTTTCTCAGAACTATAGTTAGCTCTCCAAACTTTAGAATTTTTCTATTTTGTTATAAATTCAATATGTCTCAGAATATCTTTGCATCCTTGAAAAAAGATACAATCTTTTTGATGTCTAGTTGCACTTGCTTTTCATATTTTCTTTTGATTTTTTCTAATGGCAATAAAAAATATCAAACTATGGTAGAAAGTGAAAACTGTAGTTTGTGGCTAAACAAACTATACTTTCTCATATTTATTTTTAGTCCTTGATTTAAGTTCTGAATGTCTTTCAGACCTTCCGAGGGTTTGACATACCTTCTAGGTCCTGGATGCTCTAGTTTGAGAGATGGTGACTTGAGAAGGCTTACCACACACTGTTCAAGTCACTCTACAGTGAGTGGGATCCAGAATAGTAGGACACCTAAATTTAAGCACCTAGGTGTCTTCCTGACTAAGCTCCCATGACAATAAATCAAGATTTTGTTGATATCATGGTTGGATCTCAAAGAGCCACAGAGCTGCCCAGGTAATAGGTATCTATTTTACTGATTCTGCTCTGCTGCAACAGAATCCCATCAGTAGATGAGTCCTACCCAGAGTTTTAAAAAAACTCAAGGTTCTCTAAACCTTCCATCTTAAACTTCTCATATTTAGCCCAGTGAGGAAAATCTGGTTTACTGATTTTTGGCCAGTTGACTAGAATGAGGGATTTGTTTTACTAAACTAATATATTCTCTTTAGTGTGTTTTGTTTCATGCAATTGCCTTAGTAACTGCTTTAGTAACACTGTCTCAGTAACACAGAGGTAAAATATATTATGTGCAGACTTTTTTCCTCTATTTGAGCCTTTTCCATGCTTGAGAATAATCTTAACATATTTTAAGTTGTTTATTTAGGGATTTATGCCACCTACAGTGTAAGAGGGTCCTGCAGTGGCTAAGGCATTTGGGCTTGAGGAACCAGAACAGTCTAGGCCAGTTCAATGCCATTGCAGTAGACATTGCTAAACACTTCCTCAGGTCTTGTGAAGCTCCCTGGATTAAAACATTCTCAGGCCTGGATATGTGTAACGAGAGAAGGTACTTCCTTCCCTCCACTTGAATTTTGTTCACATCATCACTGGAATCCCATCTCCCTGTCACTTTCTTCATACCATTGTAATGGAAGAACAAATTAGTGAATCTTAAGCTTTCCTTACAAGAAAATTTCTGGCACTTTTAGCATTCAAAATGTAATAGAAGACAAACAAATCCTACCAGTCAAAGCTGTGGTTGAATCAGCTTTTCAAATAAATCCCAGAATGCAAATCTATTACAAACTTAAGGGGAGAATATTGCCTCTTAGTCTGTACTGCAAATGAGTTTGCCATAAAGATATGTTGGAACTAATCTGGAAGCCAACACACCAGTTAAGCCGGTGCTGGCATGGAGTTTCTCTAGTAAAGTCACTGTCTCAAAATACTTTTCAGTAAAAAATCCAGGTACTTTGTGAAATGTGAGCTGTTTTAAAATAAACAAGGGCTTTTAAAATAAAAGGGCTGATAAACCCTTTCCTGTTAAAGAGCCTCCACTGTCCAGAATGACTTCCTGAGTAAAGTGGGTGCAAGATCAGGGTAGAGATTCAGAGCTTTGCACAAGAGTTAAAGCCTGATCTCTGTTCTAGAAATACACAGCTATATGGGCATCTTGTAAGTGTATTGATTTAGTCATTGTTTAGCTATTTTCTCTAGAACTCTCACTATCATATGTTTTACAAGCAGGTAACAAATACCACACATGTAGCTCCAGCCCCTACCAGCAGCACTCAATGCACTATTCTGTTCCCTTAAATGCAAAATTTTTTCAAACAGATTAACCCGTAAGAACAAATATCATCAGTTGTCCTTGAGGGGGGGAATTTTTTATTACTGTGACTTTAATTTAAAAGTAGTCAGGAAATTTTGCAGCAGAAATATGCGATAATTTAATTGCTTAAGGCTTTCAGATTTCTGCTGAAGACACAAAGTTATGCAGTTGGGTTTGTGAGTGGTTTTTTTGCTACTGTGGCTTTCTCATTCGAGACCAGTGGCTATGTGTGTTTACAGTGACTGCTAAGGGTGAATTATTTCTGTCTTTCCCGAGGATATCAAGAGCTGGTGTCAGATAAAATGGAAGAGCAAATGACACTGAAGTATTACACTGAAAGATTACTTGGTAATTTTGTTATGGCTAATAAAATTCTAATTTGCAAGTCTTGATTCACTGCAGTTGATATGCATATGAATCATATGGAATTACTCTGATTAAAGCTGTTTAAAGGAGAGGCCTACATGACAAATGTATTATGCAGGAAAGAATTACTGCGCTTTTTTTCCTTTGAATTGAGGTTAATCTATGCTTACTTTCTGTCTACCAGGTATGCTTGGATTTGCAATATGGTTCTCCTAAAAACCAATTAATTACATTAAGTGCACCTGGAATGTGTTCAGAGATAATATTGGACTTCTGATTACTGAGCATACACTGAAACATGAGGTTTCAACAATCTGAATGTATTAGTTGTCTATAAACTTCTCCAGTTTACACTGTAGGAAAAAAAACCCAAAACACCTCCTAAATCAAATACTCTCAATACGAAAGGAAAGTTTTGAAATCAAGTCCCAGTGCAGTGCCTTGAACTTCTCGATACCTTTAATATTCATTAAAATGTATACAATGGATTTTCAATAAAATGTAATGTGGTTTCTTTCTCTGAGTTTGTGCATAGAATAAAGCACAGCTATTATTTTTTTTTCTGCAGGTGGATTTTAATACACATTATCTCATCTACTTTTTGTTATGACTCAAATCAGAACTTCTGTAATCTGTAGTGCAGTTGTATACATCCCCTAACATTGCTGCTTTTTAATCACATGTCTTAACCACAAGATCCTTCCTTAATTATAATAGTATTTTTGCAGGAACAAACATGTATGATGAAATTTCATACTCTGCTTTTGCCCAGGAAAATAAAGGAAATAAATTGGGTTTGAATGCAGTATCAAATTCCATGGTTGTGGATTTAATTCTATAGAAAATTTGTTTCTGTAAGCTGGATTCTTTGTATTATTTAGCGTTGTGGATGGAAGTGAATGACATAGCATTTATGTCAGAGCTGTGAATCCATGGCAATGCAGCATGCCTACCCATTTTTCACTGTGTCACATCCACTCTCTATAGAACTTTCATTTTAAAAGTTCGTAGTATGAACCAAGGACTCCGCAGTGAGTTGATTATTTGTAAGTAAAAGATACAGAAAATCTGAAGTTCCTTAAGCCAGCTTCTTGCAACATCTCTGCTTTTATTTACTTCCTGAGAGACAGCTTTGACATAAGAAATGTCTTGGCTTGTCCTTATTTTGAGATATGCTGTAGAGTTAGAAGAGTTTTGAATGACAAATTCTTACCCTCTTCACCTTTGCAGAAGTGCTCATGAAACATATCTCTCAGGGTCGTCTTTCTATGCCCTCTACATACATAAACCAACCAACTGTGAAAATAACTATCTTTAAGTGTAAAGCTTTGAGAATACAAAGATTGTGCAGAGTCTATGCCCAATGTCTATTACCTACTCTTTTAACAGAATTTTGGTTTGCACTCATCTGAAAGACCTATGCTAGAGGATTTTTTATCATTTTTTCAAAACTGTACCTCTATTTTTTCAAAAATTTGGTACCTCCTGACACTTCAGTGTTTCCATGTTACTTAATGACAATTTTTTTTTTCGAAAGTCACTTAATTGATCCTTCTATGATACTTGCATCTGCACTCTGAGACACAGAGTCCTGAATATCAATAGTTTAGTCATCTTTGTGCACCTTATAAAAAAAATTTGGCTGCTGGTAATGAAATGAGGTGACATGTCTAATGACTGAAAGAGGACATTGCCAAAACAAAAAATTGCCTTAACTGGAAGTAATGACAAACCACAGTGAAGGATGTTAGATACACCTTCCTTTATACCTGAACCTACTCAAACTGTTAAACATTCTAGGCTGCAACGATGGAAGAGAATGGGGTGACATGGATGGCACTAGTTAGCGGACTGACCAGTCTGCCTCATGCAAAACCTTAAATTAAGTTACCAGAGGAGGACAGAAATATCCATCACCAAAAAGAAATTGAGACTGTATCTTCCCACCCCCCCCCATCCACAGTAACTGATGCATTCTTCTGAGAGCATCTGAGCTGACAAGAGGAAAGTTTATCTACCAGCACCTCTCATAGGAGAATCAAAATTTTGTTTAGTAGTTGTGTTTAAAATTAAAGGAAGTGTTTTGTTCCAGTGACCTGGAGTCAGTTATAGGATAAAATCTGTGTGCTTTCTTTTTGTGCCAAGGTAGGAGAACCAACAATTATGAAAGGAAGTTATGTTCCCTCACACCTTTCCTGCCTGTTTTCTGAAAGCAGGTCTTCCACCCTGCTGGTTACAGCCTGACAGATTTTATTTGTACTGGTTTCCCCTAACCCATGTAAGAGTAGGTTTTAGTGTCCCCTCCACGCTGTTGCTCCTTTCACACAATTTCCTGTGACTTGCTACTGTTATGTTGTGAAAACAGTGATTGAACCAGACTGGCGCATTGTGGTGTGCTGTGGCAGCACTTCCAAGAGCCTTGATAGCACCTCCCACAGACAGTCTGCTCAGGGTTATTTTCATCGTATTTTTTCTCTCAGAAATCTGTGTCAGTTGCCAAGAGAGGAAGAAATGCAGTCCCTGTGAGTGCAAGGGTTGTGTCTGGTCTTCTCTGATGTGGTGGTGGTTGCTGCCAAACTCTGCTCCAGGGGTGCAGTGCTGCAACCTCACGGTTGGGTGTAAAGCCGTAATGTAAACTGCGCAAATCTCAGCCGTGCTTGTCACTGTCTCTCCCATCTCTGGAGAGATTAATGTGCTCACCAGATGGTTAAAACACAAATAATGAATGAACACCATGCTGTCAAAATATCTAGCTGACATTAGATGCACATTTTGCCCATTTCAGAAAGCTTGTCTTCAGGCAAACTGCTGAACCAATGGCTCTCATTTTGCTGTGAATTCCATTTGTTTCTTTTACCTTGAATCAGGGACTTTATCAAGGTTAACATCTGCAGGAGAAACACCTTGCTGCAACTTGTTTTCCTAAGTCAACAGGTTGCAGCAGTGTCAAATGGGTTAAAAAGAAGGAGCTGTATAACTTGTGTTAATCCAACAATGTACTGCACCTCATTTCTGATTTGGGGCATTCATTCACTCCTCCATGTGCTCCTGTGTTTTCAGCTCATCCTTTCACAGCTGTGAATTCAAAAGACCCTCCCAGCCTTCAAAAAAGCAAAGGCCATGAAATAAAAGCATCCCAGGCTTTTCAGAGTGCTGCACCCAGGACAATGCAGAGTGATGACTGGAACACTGAAAAATTACTCTATTGCCACATGTAGGATTAAACCAAGAATATTCAGGAAGTAGTTCACTGGTATTTTGTATCAGACATGGCCCTGACCCACCCCGGTTGTCTAGTCTCTAATTTGTGTTTTCAAGACCAAGCCTTCCTGCTAACTGTTCCCTTTAAATCCTTTGAAAAACTCCCAGTGATGGGCAGTCTGCTTGCTAAAGATTGATTGGTTTTGTATGAGTGGAACTAATGTGCTTCTCATACTGCTGCAAAAGCGTTAGTGTTATTTTCTGATCCACCCCCATCAAATGCAGAAGACTGAAAGTAGCACAGTCTTGCTGCACAGCTGGGCAAGGGGCATTTAAATGGCCTCCTGACCACCTGCTTTTCATCAGGTATCACCGCGCTGAGCTAGGGAGGAATTTTAAAAATGCTTAGAAGAACAAAAAATAAGCCCTGGACCCACATACGCAGAGTCTAAAATTCAGCCTTTGGGGAACTCATACAGGAAGAACGCCTGAGGGTTGGCAACAGTCCTGACAGAGTGATTAACACCCTAACTGAAATCAGCAGGATAAATTAATTTTGGCCTTGCTGGTGTAAGAAAGTCACATTGCCAATTTGGTCTTTCTGAGAGCCAAATCACAGTGAAAAGCAATAGCTGGATCCTGATGCGTAGCTGAGGACACTGCTCTAGTGTGTGCTGGAGCTGGCAGGAAGCATCGCTTTGCCAGGCCTCCGGCTCTTGTCCTGCACATCCAGCTGCAGAGAGCTCAGGGAGGGAGAGCTGCATGGCTGCCTCTGGGGTGTGATGAGAGTGACAGTCCTCAGAGCCCCTTTGCAGGCTTTCTAAGCAGATAGGAAACCTATTACTAAAATGCCGTTGTCCTTCATTTGTCAGATTAAGACTGCTTAATAGATTACCCTAGCAGCAGAGTAGCAAGTAGCTGCTCTGATTTGAGGAATCTGGCCTAGAATACTAAATACTTGGCTCCGTCATATTCAGTATGTTTTTACATGGATTTATCAGAAGAAAAGAACAGTCTTTTTACTGCTCACTTGAGCTTTCTTAAGCATCTGAAAAGAGATTAATTTACTAGGAATTTTAGCACCTATTTTAGCATTAAAATTGTGACTTTAACCTTGTACGATAATGTGAAAGCAAGTGATTAGGTTGAAAAAAACCTCACCCACCCTGCCATATATGATTTTGTTATGAGATCATAATAACTGATATTAACTGACAGCATTTGTCCATATCACCTGTCTGCAGCTACTCCAGGAGAGAGGCAACAATATGGACTAATATTTCTGTGGTATAGCTGTAGGGTAATGATGTCTTACTAATCACACGAAGCAGATTGATGTATCTTTGGACTCTGGTCAAGAGGAACTCAGCAGGTTGGTTTTGCTGTGAAGTTCCTTTAATATCATTAAATTATCCAATGGGTATTATTTTTCATAAGCAGGCTTTTGTGGAAACAGCAGGTCAGCTAAATCAGTTTTAGCACTGTAAGAACCTTAGTCAGAAAGTGGAGGTTTCTTTAAGCTTTAACATGTGTCTGAAATTCTAGGAGATTTATTCCCAGCCTCGTTTTCTTGTTGCTGTGCTGCAAGAAGTGCTAGCACAAGGATTTGCTCTTAAGTGTCTTCTTCCCATGATCTGTGCAATTAGCATTAAGCCAATGGTAAAGGACATGGCTGACTTGCATGAAATATCTTTTCAGTGCAGTCTGTGGAACGGTCATGTCAGAAAATCAGAATGTCCTTGCAAGTTAAATTGTAATGATTTATGCTTGGTGAATGGAGCATTCTGCATTGATTCCTGTCTTGTAAAGAAATCAGGGAGTGAACAATGCTTACTGAAAAGCTAGTATCATCTTCAAATGAATCACTTCCACTAATCCAGATGAAGGAGCAAGCAAATTTCAGGGTTTTTCCCAGATTTTAGGGATGTTGCAATTCAACTGCTTTTTCCTGCAACGTTTTCTTTAAGGCAAAAAAAGGAAAGGCAGATCAAAGGAACTGTATAAACTCATGTTCCTTTTATGGTTGAGAAATACCTGTAGGTGTAACCACCAACTTCTGATACAGCCTTTACAGTCCAAATGAATACTGCAATAGGTTATGAAACACAAAACAGCTCTCTTCCAACATAATTGCTGAACCCAAATTAATTCACTGATTAACGAAGGCCCCTGTCTAACCTGTCTAGGCCTATAGCATAATCTATAAAGAACAACATGAAAGAAACCATTTTGCTTATAATACAGTTCAGCCTTTGTATGAATGGGGCTCCGACAACATTTTGTAAATTTAGGAAGATTTTCAGTGAACTGGAGTTGTAGATGAATATAGAAGTTATTGTATTTCTTTGTTTTCCTTGGGATGTCTCTTTGCTCCATGGAGTTGAGAGAGCGCATTTTGACTTCTGGTTTCTCACTCAAATAATGGCTGGCAAACTATTTTAGCATGGAGCTGACTGTTGTAGCCCTTTCATATAGGCAGGAAAATATCCCTGGGGAAAAAGCAATACTGGTTTCAGCCCCTGAAAGTGGGAAAATCAATAAGATCTGGCACTCTTTTCTGCTGACTTAGAGTTTTAGATAGTGAGTAATTTAAACACCCCAACAACTTTGCGACTCCGGCCCTTTCTTTATATTGTTTCTCTGGACTGAGATCCAAAAGGGTTGAGGCTGAATGGAGTATCCTGTGTCCAAAACCAACAAGTGACCTTGTTCACTGAACAATTCTTTCAGATTTTAATTTCAACAATAACAAATACCTTTTCCTTCTCTTTCTCCCCAGGACTCAGACAATCTCCAGAAGACTATCAGTTATTCACAGAACCATAATAATATTATATTCAGGCTGTTGCCACCTTCCTTCTTGTTTTCTCCCACCTCACACAGTTTTCTTGGCCCTTTGAACTAGCACACATATGTCTGTTTTCTCTCAGTCACATAAGCTGGTCTTTGTTCCAGCCCTCCTGTAGCATATTTTCTGGTTTGTGTTATAAATGCAATTAAAGCCTTGAACAGACATGTTAGGATGTGGGTGCAAACGTGTGCTGTTGGTTAACTGGTTTATTTTTCAGTGTCTTAGCTCAAACAAACAGCTGTACCTCAGCAGAGATCCTGTCTTCAAATGAACAGCAGGTTTCAGTTTTTAATTGCCAGTTATGTACATGTGGTGTTGTGGAACTACATCTGTCTGTGGACTACCTTTTCCCAAAACTTGATCTGTGAAAATGCTGTACCTTCTACAGAGCCTGATATCCTTTTTTTATATTGTACTATTTTAATCCTTATGGAAATATAAATGAACTTGGTAAAAAATCTTCCCTTTTCCTTTGCAAAATCTAATGTCAGAAGGCCTCAAAGAAAATTTGCTATCTATTCTTTGTTGGAATAGTATCTGAAGCCAAGCTCCATAAAATATGTGTTTTCTTTTGTTTGCTGGAAGTTTTTGAACAGTCAGAAATTGTTTCAGATTTAAAAGAAACTATGTTTTAGAAGTAGGTTATTTCCCCTTTACTTTGATAATGTCAAAATGGTGGAGCTTATTTTGCTGTCCTAAGCAAATACTTCTTTGAAACCAACATACATTTGAAAACTGTTTTGGTGTTACCCAGTCTATGAGACTTTTCCTGAGAGATTTTCTCTAGCTAAAATATTCTTTCAGCATTCTTCCCTCAGTCTCAAGTTCCTGAGCAGTACTTTGCAGAGCATTGTATACACAGAAGAAATAACCTCTGACCTGAACAGTTTGAGCCATTGAATGATAGAATCATTTAGGTTGGAAAAGACCTTTGAGATCACTGAGTCCAACTGCTAACCCAACACTGCCAAGTCCACCACTAAACCATGTCCCTAAGTGCCACATCTACACGTCCTTTAAATATCTCCAGGAATGGCGACTCCACCACTTCTCTGGGCAACCTGTTCCAATGCTTGACAACCCTTTCCACGAACATTTTTTTCCCAATATCCAATTTAAACCTTCCATTATGCAACTTGATGCCATTTCCTTTTGTCCTGTCACTTGTTACCTGGGAGAAGAGGCTGGCTCCCACCAGGCTACAACCTCCTTTCAGGTAGGTGTAGAGAGCAAAAGGGCATCCCATGAGCTTCTTTTTCTCCAGCCTAACCAACCCCAGTTCCCTTCACGAGCTCCACTGCCTTTTTCTGGACCCACCCCAGCACCTCTTGTCATCAGGGTCCCAAAACTGAACACAGGATTTGAGATGCAGCCTCACCNGAACATTTTTTTCCCAATATCCAATTTAAACCTTCCATTATGCAACTTGATGCCATTTCCTTTTGTCCTGTCACTTGTTACCTGGGAGAAGAGGCTGGCTCCCACCAGGCTACAACCTCCTTTCAGGTAGGTGTAGAGAGCAAAAGGGCATCCCATGAGCTTCTTTTTCTCCAGCCTAACCAACCCCAGTTCCCTTCACGAGCTCCACTGCCTTTTTCTGGACCCACCCCAGCACCTCTTGTCATCAGGGTCCCAAAACTGAACACAGGATTTGAGATGCAGCCTCACCAGTGCCAAGCACTGGTCCTGCTGGCCACACTATTTCTGACATATGTCAGGATGCCACTGGCAGACTTGGCTACCTGGACACACTGTGGCTCATGTTCAGCTGGCGGTCAACCAAAACCTCTGGGTCTTTTTCTGCTGGGCAACTTTCCAGTCGTTCTTAGCCTTCCTAGTCTTTGCTGAACTTTGTTTCTTTTCATTTTCCCATTGTTTGAAAATTATGACATCAACACATAAAACTGTTTAGAAAGTGCTGTGTTTAAAATTCAGAATTAACTTTTAGAATCGTAGAAAAGCAGCCTTAGATCTCTATCTGAGAGCTGAACAGTCCCAAAGAGCAAAAGGTTTTGGACATAAATGCAAACTCTGTAGCTGGGGTCTTTCTGAAGTGGCATTGTGCTGTTTCTGATCTTGCTTTTTAGAAATGTGTTTATGAAACCTTTCTGCTCCTCCTTCAGTGATGCCAGGAGGGCATGTTATCTGTTTCCTGCTGTAAATCGTCAGAAACTTTCTTTTTCTCTGCTGTATCACTGTGAAAGTGAGAACAACTTAAAGAAGTGAAAGCAATTTGTTCTGCAGGAGGTATTAGATAAACGGTGCCTAGAGGATTCCTCATACCATCTTAAGATGGAGATAAAACAGAACGACATGTTAGACTGTTAAGCAAAGCAAAGTAAGCACAGCAGCAGATTCTTGTCTCAGGTTCATGACGCATTTTCCTACCTTGAATGATTAAATGACAGTATTTAAAACAATAGCTCTCCTGGCTTTACTGAGCTTGTATGGGACCTTAGAAATCAGCAGCAGTCTTTGTTCAGAGAGATAAGGAATTGCAAGCTATCCAGGGAACACCAAGGGCAGCTGCTCCTGCTTACCCTTTATTTTGAAAATAGCAACAGAGTTAAAACAACTTTATAGACTCCTTGCCTGGCCTTCACTAGGGATCTGGAGCTCCCTGCCACTGCTGATTTCTGAAGCTGCAAGAGTTAAGAATCAAAGCAAGAAATTAAATGAGACTGCAATGGCATAGCCTAGTGTACTGCTCATATGGCAACAGCAGAGTTCATTAACCGTGCTGGTGCTTGAAATATTACTGAAGGCACTGTTAAATAATCAATTTTAAAGGAATTCTTGGAAACATGAGACTCTGCTCTGAAAACTTTCTGAAAATTTGGAAAACAAAATCATGAGATTTACAATTTGTGTCAATCAAATAGGTTTTTGTTTTTATCCTCTCTCATAAGAAGTAAAAGAGGGCTTACATTTTCCAAATTACTACTAAATATCCAGCAAAACCCAGGATCCTAGGAAACTGGTTCAAATGAAATGCCTCATGCCAGAAGAAATAAGATTGTTAGTAAGCTAAATTACCTTCCCTCTCCACTGCCTCAAGGGCTCGATGTGCAACTTGGGCTGCGCATGCGCCAGGGAAAAACAGAAACCAAAGTCTTTGTGGCACTTACCCTAAATTAAGATGCTGATGGTGCGGATATCCCCTATTTTCCATTTTTGTAACAGTCTGTAGAGAAAGGAACAGTTTCTGAAATTGTTGATGCCCAGATGGTAACATTTGCTCAGGGAATAGGATAACTGATGTTGGTCTAGCCCCTTCTTATTCTTCTCTTTCCATTTATCATGAGTAAGAAATCTCTGTCCATCAGTTTTATGCCTTGTAATGACAGAATAACTGTAGTGAATGGCTTTTGTTTTCCCATCGACACCCTGTACAGCTGAGGAACCATCTAATTATTTCCTGCCTAAACCAGGGTTTTTCCTCACCCTGCCACATTTTTTGTGGTCTGAATCAGCACTGTCACCTCAGTCAGAAGAATAAATCAGAACAAGTCTTAAGGAGGATAATGTGTAGAAAAAAGTGCTTTACATTGTAAATACATTGAATTTTCAGCATATGAGTAAAATAGGTGATGCCTTAAAAGCTTTATCACAATAGTGTGTGTGCATTAAGTGAAACTGACTTTCTCAGAAATGTTTTGAGAATATACTCCACTCCTTTTAAACACTTATTTAAATTTCCTCTTACTCTTTGGAAGGAAATTAAGTTTGGTTGGTTGCCTCCAAGGAATAAATGCAAAAAGTTATTCTGTTTCCCTTAAACTGAACAAGACTTGCAACAGCAATCTCTTCTGAGCGCTCTCTGCAAAGGCAGAGTGATCTTGCGAGAGCCTGATAGAGATAAACCCTACAAAACAAAACAACCCACCCCAAAGCTCAGCATGGCAGTTACCGCACTGTTCACAATAGGAAGATGACATTTCAGAAGAAAAGCACTATACCTTAGGCACTAGCTATCAAACAAGAACACAGAATAGCTCGGAGTTAACATCTGTGTAATGAAGACCAGATAATAGCAGTGATTTCTCTGGAGAGATTTGCCTGCACCTTGTGTCCTTTCTCTCCTACTCATATTATATTCACTGGCTGCATGTTCGTTCCAAACTGCTGCAGGTTCATTTAAGAGGTCCAGAATGATCCCAGATCAGCTTGTGTGTGTCCATCAAACTTCAACAGTCTGCCTCAGAGGGCTTTCTTTTCCTAAATAACAGATGACAGAAGGAACAAAAAGGTTATGAGACCTTACATTCCTTTGTATTAATTTCCCATTGCTAAGTATTTATTCTCAGTACTATTCACTTCCCTGCAACTCATCTCACAGACATCCTTTAAAAATGTCTGTCTTCTATATCTTCTTTAATCTATACCCTTAATTTTTTTTTAGCTGGGAATTATCCTGCTATATTCACCTCATGCCTTCCAGGTCTTAAATATCTTTTATCAAAAAAATGATGGGTGATTGATTCTGATTTTTAAAGAAAGAATGATTTTAATTTTTTGAAGAACATTTTTGCAGCACACTGTATCCTGTTACATCCTGCCAGGGTAGTGGAGTGATTCATTTAATGATGTGTGATTACAGATTTTCTCTCCTCCTGAGTACTGAAGTTGAATATTTCATCTCATAAAGTCAGCCTTTTCCAAACTGCTGGCAAAACAGATCCCTTATGAGAAGCATATAATGTGTGTAGTCTCAAAGGGTAAAAAGCAAAATACTGAGAAATAATCAGCTAGTGCAGTTTTATCACTTTTGTCCCTGAGGATCCTGAACCTGGTCTAAGTTGGAGAAGACAGTCTATCAATGGTTGACTCTCAGGCAGGTACTGTCAGGTCTTGGAGGACATTTATTAAGGAGAAGCCACCATAGTAGGAAGCCCTCAGCTTCCTGAAAGTGATTGACTCCATGTTAGCTCTGCCATTTACTAATTCCAGAAGTTTGTTCCTCTGTACGTGACACTATCACATGGAGGTGAAAGCATTTGACAAGAGATTGGTAGCTTTAGGATAGCAAACCGCAAAGCTGCGTGTCCCCACAGGGATGGAGCAGGCTTTTCCAACTCTCACGTACCACAGGCATCTCCAATTTTACCCCCATATTTGGTGTTACACATCTCTGCTGCACTGCTCCTCCAGTCTTCATTATTCTGCTTAATTAGGTCAGCGGGAAGGAATCTAGAGCTGTTTTACATTTTGCTTGTGCGTGTTGGAACAGGAAAGACTATATATCAGTAAGTTCATGAGGAAAGCTAAAATGGAAACAGCTCTATTTCAAAGTAGGTATTTTGATTCTACCTGCAAGATTTTTCCTACGAGGATTTAGGCTTCCTATCCAGTATGGCCTGCAGGGGGCATCAAAAGAATTCAATGGACACAACATAGTTTTCTGACTGTAACTCTTTATAATAGCAACCATTACATGAAGTATTTTATCATTAAACCAGAAAAGCTGAAGAAACTTGATTAAAAGAGAGGATGACATTTCACTACAACTTTCTGCCTTTTTTTTTCCTGTCTGATAAAGGAAGACTGGATTTTAAAACACATTCATCCTCTGAAGTCTTGCTATCAGCAGAGACTTTGAGACAATGCCATGGGAAAGGAAACTTAAATACTTCAGTCACTTGACAGTGAGATTGAGAAGGTTTTAAAAGCTTCTGAGAAATATGGCAGACTATTTTAGAAATTCCTGTGTTTTCTTTATATTGAAATAGGCTGTCTTTCAGCATTAAAGAACATTATTATCTGTGTAGAGTCCTAGATGAAGAGTTTTCTTGCTTTTATAAGGGAGAAAACAGTACTGTTGGTAGCATCCACATTTCTTTGCTGCACTGTGAGTACAACTAGAGTGAATCTGAGGAGGAGCAATAGTAGAAAAGTTAGCCTACACTTTCTTCTCCTGAACCTTTGCTGTTAGTACTCTCCCTAACTTCTGAACTTGCTGTTTCATGTTAGGGTCTCCTGACTAATTTTTAATTCAGATTATATAATGGCCCCAAATCCTGATGATTCTGATGGTTATTGATGTAAATCTGAAATATTCAGACTGTTCTTAACTATTTTCCCTGTAGTTTTCTGTAGCCCTTTTAACTTTTCTAGCTCTGCAATATCTTTTTTTCTTTACCTCTAACATAAATCAGTTATATTTTGCCCTTTAATAGATGCCCCTGCAATAGGCTTCTACCTCCTTCCAGGGTGCTGCTTGCTTATTAGTTGTTTGGTATAGGTTGTTTCCTAGTATGTAATTTTCAGGAATGGATGATGTTATTGATGACTTACACTTACCTATGGTACACAGTAGTATTTTCTTTGCAATGAACTCTCTTATTCCTGTTTCTCTGCTACTTTTACACTTTGACAAATTTGTCCACCAACATTATTGCCTCTTTGGCGTTTTGTTTTTTTTGTTTTTGGTTTTTTTTCTGTACATCACTAATAATTTGATTTCCTTGTGATGATGAGGTGCCATGATAAAAAACCCAGTTACTAATCTGAGTGAGAGTTGTGATAAAAATACCCCAGATAAGACTGAGCTAGGGTTAGACAGGCAACCTTGATCTGAAACTTTCTATTTTTTGAACCCTGCACTTGACAAAAGCTTTCTTTTAAAAGGCAGCTATTTTTTTTTCCAGCGGGGCATAGGTTCTTCTGACATTTCTTTCCAGCCCCAAGTCTGACCTTCTGCTTTATCCTTCTTCATCCATATGTTTCTGTGCCAGGCCTGTCTCTGCCCTGACTTTGTATCTTTCTCCCCATTTTTTCCAGCTTCTATTATAATTTTTCTTACCCAGCCAATTCTTCCAGGCCTGTCACCCAAAATTTCCCCCGTAGTGCTTCTAGTTTCATATCAGGCTGTTCTCTGGACTTCTCAGCTGCCCTCACATGCTGTGTTCTGCCACTTCCACCTTCCCCCAGAGCATTGTTCATTCTCTGGTCTTTTTGCTTTCCCACTTGCTACCTCACGGAATCACAGAATATTCTGAGTAGGAAGGGACCCACAAGGACCATTGAGTCCAACTCTTAAGTGAATGACCCATATAGGAGATCGAACCCATGATCTTGGTGTTAACAGCACCCTTCCCAAGCTCTTCCTACTGCAGTTTCTCCTCCAGTGTTAGTGTTTTCCATCACAAGGCAGCCTTAGATATCCAGCCTTAGGAGGGAAAATGACCACCTCCACCATCCTCATGCCAACTACCTCTGCATTTTCTTTCCTTTCCCTTCCATCATCCCATTTTCTCCCATCCTCACTTTTTTCCAGATCAGCTTTATTTCCCCTGGTATGTTGTGGACAGAGTAATCATGCTGTCAAAGTACCAGCTTCAAAGCCAGAAATATAGGAGGTGTTTAAAGGGAAAATCACCAGACTGCTTTAAGGTAACTCTTGGAAATGATCAAAAAAGTAAAATTGAAAAGGTTCTCCCCTAAATTGTCTTGGCTGGAACTCTGGATTGAAAAATTTCAACTTAACATTGCTGAAATTGGGCAACTGAAAACAGGACTTATAATGGAAATGGTCCAACACTGATAATATGGAACATACTGGGAAAATACAGTAGCTGCTATGTCTTTTGTGCACATTTTCCATGGTCATATAACTTTTGTAACATTGGTATTATAGCTATTTCTTACATGTGCCACTGAAATTAGTGGCACATGTAAAGGAAAATAGGGAAACATCTACTATATTGTTCTGTAGTAGTTTTCTTTTTTTAATAGAAGAATTTGTTTAATAAAAAAGAGTCAGGGTTGACCAAAAGAAAAAAAAAAGCTGTTAGTGAATAAACAAGCTTCCTTGGACATCCAGGTTTCCCACTGACAACATTGTAAGTGCAAACACTCAATACAGATTGCATCCATACCTGAGAGTAAATGGTTTATACTTGCCAACATCCTTTAAGCACCAGGCTCTTAAAAAACAGAAACCTTTGGAGACAGAGAGCTTTCTAAACCACGTGCACATACGGGGGAAAGGGCAGGTGCACATAGGCTTTTGCAACTTGTTGGACAAGAGGTGAATGGCTTTAAAGTGAAAGACGGCAGGTTTAGATTTAGGTTGCCCAGAGAAGGTGGTGATGCCCCATTGCTGTAATTGTTCAAGGCCAGGTTGGATGGGGCTTTGAGCAACCTCGACTAGTGGAAGGTGTCCCTGCCTATGGCAGGAGAGTTGGAACAAGATGATCTTGAAGGTTTCTTCCAACCCAAACAATTCCATGATTCTTTGAGGATTCTATGATCTATAAAAATACACATGTATTTATAACCATCTAAACATTTTTTGAGCACCTCTTTGGATAAATAAGCAACTCCACTATAATATACATTTACTTTCTTATTACAGAAATTATATTTTTTTAAACAAAAAAATAGTTCTTCCTGATGTATGCAAGTCTGCAGCCTCTGGAAGACTCTTTGTTCCTGAAGTGTCGTGAGAGCAAAATGGCTGAGGATAGACAGACAACCCAAAGCAGTTTGGGGTTTTTTTCTGGTTTTTAAGAAGTGGTTGTTAAAATACGGATTCCTATCTTCTGGGGCTTGTGGGTAATGCCAAATGAGAAAAAATGCAAGAGTATCTTGTCTCCATAAAATTTATTGGCCTTAAGTATAATGTATTTATTTTACTATCAAGAAGCAAGATGATGTTAGCTTCTAGGAAAAATGAACAAAACCCTGCAAGCTGGTTTAGTGATGAAGAGCTAGGAGCAGGCTTTTCATTTTCATGTGTCCTAGATTTTTCTTCATTGTTAGTTTGGAATTAGCTCTAGCTATGCTAATGCTACAGAACATGTAGTAAATGAAGATGCTGTGGGAAGGGTTTTGTACAGGTAAATGTTCCTTCCTTGACTACATTATTTCTGGTTTTTAAATACTTCACCTCTGGACTCCCAGAAGCTGGTACTGCTAACATCTCCTGGGCAACTTCTAAAATCTCTCGAGTTCATATTTTCCTCCTTTGCAATTTAAAGAAATTTATGTAAAAAGGGGCTCTGAAGAAGTTACTGCTTTTAGTGGTAATCACTGGTGTTAAGAAATCTCTCTGGGGCACCAAATTGTCTGAAATGCCTGTAACATACATTATGAATTGAAGGAAAATCAGAAATAAAAAACTTAAGGGAAAAATAATGGTTAAGTAATGGTTCAAAATGATAAAAAAGAAAATCACTTGCCTTGTAATTCATCCTCATAGAAATTCAACCATAATACCTGGTTCCCATGAACAAGTGGGAACAAAATAAATTATTTTTTCCTAAAGTTTGTCTGGTTTATATCTTTAAACTCTTATCCTGCAAGCTTGATGTGTTTCCTTGTTTTCTTAAAAAAATAATAAGTGCCTCTACTAGCTCTCTTGCAAGTCGCTGCCTTGATCTTTTTGTTTAAATAAACACACTCTGTAAAAAGTCCTCTTGTGCACTTGAAGCCTGGATCTCCGGATCTTTACAGACCTGTTTGAATGTCTGTCAGAACAAAACTATGACTTCAGTGTTCATGGCTTCTTCGGAATGGATAGAATATTATCAACTAATAAGATCTTTTTAATCCTTTTTTCATTCCTAGTTGAAACAAATATTCACCTGGTGTTTTAAGGCTTCATTGGTGTTTTGGGAAACAAAATCTTCTAGTGGATGGATTGAATTTCCTGTATTTATATATTTACTTTCCTCTAGATCTGTTGTCTCTGCATCCCTGAGAAGCAAGGCATGATCCTGGGGGAGGCTGAACATTGAGGGAAATGGGGCAGAAGTGTTGGTCTGCATGGGGTCAGAGTTTGGAGCCCCCCTACGTTCAGGTGGTTGTGGCTGTTCTCCTGCATTAACAAAAGTTTTACTTGTTTAATGAACAGATGTCTTGACTTTTATGCTGTTTTCCTTAAGAGTCCTGAAGATGCCTTTAGCTATTAGTTTCCACCCTTGGACTTTGTTGCAGATTCCGGCTGACCTTCTGTGTGGCTATTCACTGGGGGCATGTCACTCCTCTCCTCTTGCATGACATATGAAGAAAAGCTAATTCAAAGCATTCATTGTTTATGGCTGGGTTTTTTAGTTCCTTTAGCTTCGGGGCTTTAGAGATGGAGAACAGCTAATCAAAGGCTAGTGCAGAAAACTGATTTCAGCTGTCTCTTTATAGGTTTCACATTTTTTTCAGGCATCTTCCCCCCTCCCTAATACAGTCACCTTCCCTAGAACCAAGAATAAAGCAAAAGAAAATTTAAAATTTCCAGAAAGTCATGCCTAGCTACAGGAAATTAAGGGCTGGTGGGCAATTTTTAGCTTTATGCCCTCCATTCCTTCACATAAATACTCAGTTATTGCTGATGGTTACCTCCAGGACCAACAAACTTTTCTCACTCACAAGCCCAAGACTGTTCCCTCCAACCTTAAAACACGTTTACTGCCTGCATGTAACCAGGGAGGTACATAGAGCACTTCAGAGAAAAGAGCCCTCTTTATGGCCAGGGCTTAAGCCAAAGCCAGCTACACTTCCCTCTCTTTGTCTTCTTGAAAGGAGAGATCTGTTTCCTTCAACAATACTGTTTATAGCTTCACCAGATGAAAACTGTCATATCCCATTTCCACTGAGACTGAGTGATATCTATTGGCTAGCTACAGAATTAAGAAAACAGAACTTAGTTCAGCTTTAATGCTTGCATAGACACCATACAAATTTCCTTCAAATGAGCCAGGAAATTCTAAATATCATCTTATTGCAAAAAAAGAATTGCTCTCTCCAAAGGTCAGTTCATAAATGTTGTGACCTGTGATGTCCTTTAGTATTGGCTGCATTTCCCATAAACTATGTGAATTCTGGATGAGATCACTGCTCAGGCTGGAGTTATATTTTCAACACCAAGTAATGAGATAGTTGTATCTTTTAAAGCGCCATAAACACAGCAAAAATGACTTTTCTAATGATAACACTACTAATCCAAACAACCGCATCCTGCAAAGTCTATATGAAATTCTGCTGTGTATTTCAAGTAAATGTACTTTAAAATGTGTTGCTTGAATTGGGAGAACATTTCCTATATATGCCTGATTTATATTTTTATTTATAGTCCGGTACATTTACCCATTTATTTTCCCAGTAATTTCTGTGCTGCCAGAAAAATTATTTCTATGTTACTGAAGAAATTACTTCAGATAACACAGCCCCCAATCCCTGGAAACTATCTTAGTTTATAACTGCTTGGGAGCTCAAGAAATAAATCTTCATTGCCTTACATGCAATGACAGACACCAGTGAGCAGAAAGACGAAAGGGAAGATTTAGGATCTTCCTATAGTAAAGAAGGGTAGGATCATTTTTCCGTTGTAAATCCTGCATTCCTTTTCTTAGGTGAATATGAAGCATTTCAAGTGCAATGTAAATCTCTGCATAAGAGTCTGATTCTTAAGGTCTCTATAGGCATATTTCAATTTTGTTACTAGATTCACAAAAGATCACCTGACAAAAAAGTGGATCTAAATTCTCTCTGCACCTCACAGGGAGAGTAGTCACATACATCTTCCTATTTATTCCTTCCCAGTTCCTTCAGAAAATAATTTCAGAGAAGCAGTCTGTTAGGAGATGCTAGCACTACTTTTAAAGCATATGAGATAAATTATTAACCAACTTTCTCAAAATTAATAGAGAGAAATTTTAGAAAAAGCTTTGCTTTACTGTTTCATTACTCACCACATTTATATTTTAAGATTAGAGACCTGCCTGGCATAGATTATGTTTCATTTTAGCTCCTTTGTGGGATACATTATTACAATAAGTCCACAAAACTGTTGTTGGAGCTTTTATAATATTATCAGATTTCATTGGATTCCCGTTTTGGTAGATCAGGCAACAGTGTCTACTGTTAAACAAGCTTGGATCCTGAAACTAGGATTTCTAAAGCTAGGTTCCCAGCTGTATTTGGAAATTAGTAAACTGACCCATAAGTGAGCCCCAGAGTTACCTGGAGGCTTGCTGGAAGGTGCTGCTAGGCACTATGTTTTGAAATAATTTCCTCTAATTTCTTTTTCCCATATGTTGGAAGGTTTTTATTTTCCATCATTCACTCCATAGGGAAGGTGTATTCTATGAGACTTTTGCTGGTTTTCCTTTCTCTGATTAGAGAAACTCTATGATGTGACTATATGCAAGGGTGATCTAGAGGTGCACAAATGCTTTAGCTGTCTGACCTTAAAAATGTGGTCAGAAATCTAAGCGAAAAGCTGCAGGCTAGCTTTTTTTTGTGGCCTTCAGCTTGTGAAACACCATGGTTTGCACTCTGAGCATTGCCATGGCTGAAGTTGCAGGGCTGGCTGGAAGGTAATGTCTCCTGCTGAAGATCCTTAAGGAGCTTCAAGCAAAAGCTAAAACATATCTGACCATGGTCTGGTGTCACCACTACCTTGACAGACCTGGGGAAAAACACATTCTTCATTCCTTGGAGCTGCTACTTTGTCTCCTTTTTCAACTTGTGCTCAATTCACTTTGACATTTTATTCTCCAGCACCAGATTGGCCTTATCCTTGATTCAAGGTATTACAGGAAACTGAAAAGAATCTGAGTCCTTTCTGAAGACTATTTAATTCTTTATTAATTAATATAAAGATGACTTTGTATTCAAGTAGAGTCAGGAATCAATCTCCCTAGGAATCTCTGGCAGACAGCTACATTCCTCTGAATTCAGGTGCACCTGCAAAATATTCTTAACCTGATTTCTAAGTAAATCTTTTACCAAATTGCCTACAAAGAGTTGTGTTATTTCTGTGGAATCTTACCTTCATTTCAGATATGGAAAAAAAAAAAAGATGCTTGCTTTTCCCAAGTTGGTGCTATATGTACAAGCTGCTTTTGTAGAAACACTATTCAGTGCCACTTTTTCATGGCAAAATAATAAATAGATTCCTATGATTTCATTTCAACTTACTCGTTTAGTACAGACAAATATCAGGACAGTACTAAAAAAAGGACCAAACAATCCAACACAACTTTTCATGAAAGACACCTGTAATATATATGATTATTTATAATCAAACACAAATAATGGAAGAATTGTTCACTGAAAAAATTTAGTACCTAGAAGCCCTATTTCTTCTTCATTTCCTTCTTGGCATCTAAAGGAAATCTCCACTTACACTGAAAGCATATAATGCTTTAATCTACCCAAAGGTGTAAATGAAAAAGAATTATTAAATTTATTTTGCTGACACTTCATTGCATATTTTCATTAAACAGGCTGAAGCTGCATTTTATTTTTACAGCAACTTAATAAGATAAAGTAGGCCTACTACATTTCAATTAGATTTGCCTAAAAAAGGAAGGAAAAAAGAGAGAACAATAAGTATAGGAAATAATTGAATAAAAGATAATGGCAAGTAATTGTTCTTGGTAATAAAAAGGTACAGAGACAAAATGGAATTTCCTGGTATCCCAAGGAAAACCTCAAACACACCACAGCTGGGTGGATGAGAAGCTCACTACTTGTCTATTTAGGCCTATGCTGAGTTATTACAGTGAATGGATTCCACAGGCTGCAGATTTGAGAGCTTGTGGTCAGGCCTGCGTGCTTTTCCCTGAGAGGGTAATGTTTAAATAATAAAAATGTGTTGAAAATAGCAGTAAAAAATGCTTTAGGGAATTCCATAGTAGAAAACACAATTTTCCTGAATTAATTACAATACCACGTTAAGTGCTGTACAAGAGCAGAGAATTATGGGTTAATGTTGTTTATTTAAAGAACAGGGTTCTGTCAGGGTAAAGTCTAATTAAGTGTATGGAGATGAGAAGGAAGAGTCAATGTTTGCTTTCATTTATTATCTTTCAATATTGCTGTCAGACAACTCAAGATAACATGCAGTGCCCTAACAGTCGGTCATTTTGCTTCTCCACACATCCTGTTATCACTATTTGTAGGCTCTATTTTTAGAGCCAGATATCTTTGCACATGTAAATATAATGGTGAGCTGCAGGAAATTCAGCCATCAGTAATAGCATAGCTCTGGGAGACGTTCATGAATTAACCAGCTGAGGGAGCACAAGCCGTCGGTTTTTCAGTAACGCCACAATGGATTTTAGGGACTTCTAGAAGAAATAGTATGGTAATTATTATGTCTGCTCCACTTAACTTTCAAGTGAAACATCTGAGGGACCTTCTTGTCATATGGGATGATTTGGGCCAGAATTAATTTTTTTGAGGGAGTCAGAAGTGATTTTTAAAGGACAGGGCTGATCTGTTCCTTCATTTAGCATACTTGTCCAGAATATATATATATATATATAATTGAAACTTATTCCAGGTCGACACAGTTTGATTTTGGGATTTTGGAGGTCTGAGGTAAAATCATGGACTATTAATTAATGGCAAAGTATAATTTATGGAATTAAAGCCAAATGTTTATCCTGGGTCTAAGTACAGAGTGCATCAACACGTGACTACAATAATAGCTGTATCATATCAGACCTACAGCCTGCTCAGCCCATGATCCTGCCTGTGGCAGCCAAACAACAGCAACACCTGCAGAAGGAAATAACAGCAGGACAAGCAATCTGGGGCCCAGACAATTCTTGAATTCGTTTAAGTATTTAATATAGATTTGACAAATTAATTAGGTGACTAAGCCAGGAGCAGAGAGTTGGTCTATATTTCAGCATGAACTAGCCAAATTTTGCTGTTCCATAGGACAGAGGCAAGCCAAGGTCTTGTCTTCAGTTTTCAACTGCTGGGTGTCCATGCAGGGACGTGCTGTGCTGTAACCGAAGCAGTGTGGGGTTCCTCTGTAGAAAAGCCCTTTGAACTTGCTTTGCAGTCCATGATTATGTAGATAGGCAGTACTGAGAGAGGCGGCAATAGTAACTGCTACCACATGTGAAACTCTGGTCCGAAGATGTTGTTTTCATTATAGTTTTGTTCCCTGCAGCTGCTCTGACTCTGAAGTGTCAGATTCCAGTTTGATTTCTTCATTAGGAAAGCTGCTGGTTCAGTAGTAATGAACAACAGAAAAAGCACAAAAACCTCTGACAGTGGTTGGTTTTGTTTAAAAACATTAGCATGGGTTAGATTGTGTCTAACACTAATGCCTGGAACAGGTTCTTTCATTATGCTTTGCCTTTCTGGAAAATAGCTCATCTTGTTTTCACAGAAATTGGTTAATTCATACAGTATGGGCCGGAAAAGATATATAAAGTAGTAATGCATCTTCTTTTTGAAAAGCGTTAAAATACAGACTCTAGTCTTTGTGAAGAACCTAAGGTATGCTGCCATCCTGCTTACCTACCAACACAACCCATTGTTTTACACTGACTTAGTGTAAAATTAGTCTCCCATTTCCTGAAATAGAAACTGGGTCTCATGTTCGTGTAAGGCACTCCAGATCAAAATATGACACCTTCAGATTTTTTGCTCATAGGAAATATTACAGGTTAGTTTGATTTATATAGTATTGAATTTCTGCATCTTTCTTAAGAATTATGAGAGTAAATAAGCCCTAGTTCACTGTTCTCTGCCTTTTCCTTTAGGAAATTATGTTGAACTTTTTTGTTTGTTTGTTTGTGCTTCAGGAAATTCTTCTCTTCCTGCCTGGGGCAAAAATGGAGTTATGGTAAGGAAAATATGCACATAGTGAAAAAGAGGAAAATCTTTGTCCAAAGAGATATGATAAGGGCTGCTTTAAGTATAGATTAATTCCATTTTAACTACTAAAACTTTTCTCCGTGGTCTTTGCTTGTGAGAACTTAATTTCTCTTGATAAGAAAAATGCTTTCTTTGGCTTTGTATAATTAATCTGGGAAATCAGATAGGTGAATTTTGAGGTGCTGGTGAAATGTGAGGATTAAATTTTGAAATTTGACCAGCAGTGTTTGGAAGACAAAGAGATAGCTGAACAAGCAGGGACATCTGCAGCTGCTGGCACAGGTAGTCTGCATTTTTCAGCCATAATGAGACTCTTCACTACTGCCTCCACTTTTCTAGGATCAAGAACAATGAAACAGTCTGAGATCAGATATTTTCTTGCAAGGAAAGTCAAAGGCATATTTTCTTGATGCTCTAAGGATTTTGTAACATAATGATGAGATTAGCATGACTTAGGACCTGTATGCTGCCATGAGAAGAGGTAGAGGCATACGAAGGTAACATTAATGTACCACACATTTTTTGAAGCTTTTCTCTTTTTCCATCTTGACCAGAATTACTGTATTCCTGCCAGATTCAGTTTGTGCCAGCTGTGTCTTAATTCACCATTTGATTTCCTGAAGATGCTGTGGTGAAGTCACTGTATGGAATAGGAAATTTGGAACAGAGACAAGTAGGTTTCACTCTGTTATATGGTGGGTCATTGATTTTGGTTATAACTGACCTTAGCAGCAAAACTTTCCTATCAGGCAGCCCAAAGGATATATTAGGAGGGAAATAGTGGACCCCTACTTTTTCAGCCCATATAATACTCTGAAATTACGTACATGGAAGACATGCACACTCTCATAATACTCTGGTCCAGACATTGTTGGTCCACTGCACTTGGATCTTTGGCAGAGTGGCAATCAGTCTCCTAAATAAAGGCAATGTGTGACACCACATGGAAGATAAACAGTCCAGGCTGGCCTGGAAAGTGTCCTGGCATAATTAATGTCATGGATATCCATCTACACACATAAGAAATTTCTCATGGGTTTGGGTCGTATAAGAGTGCCAAATAAGAGTCCAGTGCAGTCCTACCTTTTCCCCAGGATCCTGCATCTCCTGACTGAGTGAATATAAGAAATGAGCATGAGCATTTTCCCAGGAGAGCAGTGGGCATTCTCGGTTGGGGAGAATGATGAGATCACAGGTTTAAGCTTCTCAGGGAGCTGTGGTGTACAGTGTGCCACTCCCAAAATGCCCTTGCAGCACAGTGACCTCCATGGCAACCCAGAAGGAAATAAAGTTCCAAGTGAGGTGCCATGTCAGTGTGGTCCTCCAGGTGGCTGAACCCCTCTTCCCTTCAATCCATGGCTGCTCACTGGAGCAGCACAATGCCATTGTGGTTAACCTGCTTCTGGGACCTGTTCCAGTACAGCATAGGCATGTCAGCACCATCAGGATGCTCAAGGATCTTTCACAAGGTAACTAGAAGGTTTATAAACACATACTGAGACTTAGCTGAGGAGAGGAATAAGTTGTCGGATTCTTATGTTTGCTACAGATTTCAAAGTAATTTCTCCTCATCATCTCAGTTCATGGAAAAGAGTCCTTTCTTCCTTCCCTCTTTGAGGGTGTAGCAATGTTTTGGAAACCAAGTTTTCTTCTGTGTAATTTTCCTGATCTGATTTGTGCTGTGCTCAAGCCAATGCCAGAACTGTGTCAAAGGAAATGGAGGAGGAGGAGAGCAAGGCCAGTTTGTGAGAAGTTTGCGCATAGAGTGGCTCATAAAACTACACCTTGAGCTCATTGGGATGAATAGGGCAGTTCACCAGTCCTAGTGCTGCTGTTCCAGGTGCTCTGCACCTCTTATTCTGCTCAGATATTGGCCTTTTTCTTTGCAGCCATAACCATTATAGACACTGGTTAAATAGACCTAATGTTGTGTGTGGTGAAGTAGAAGCTCAAAAAAAAAAGCTGGTATGTCATGCTTCTGTGTTCCTGGATAATGACTAAAATTGTTCTGAAAAAGTTGCTTTTAAAGCATCAGATTTCTGTGTGGTTGGACTGCTCAATTTCCATTGTAAATAATCAGATATTTTTGTTCAAATCCTCCAGACGATTAGAGAGTTTTGCCCACAGAACCTTGAATCCCTTTGGTTATGATATTAAGTATAATTTTTGCTCATTAGGAATAGATTAACTTAATGCCGCAAAACACAGAAACAAAGAAGACTGGAATCTATAGTCACCATATGAAAGTTGAACTTAAAAATATTGCTAGTCAGTCTTACAGGGAAATCCTTCAGCCCTATCACAAAACAGACCATATAATCTCATACTAAATCTCATTGACTCAATCAAGCTAGAGCTCCCTCCAGTCTTAGGATGGGAACTCTGCACCAGCTATCAGGTGCTATATTCACACCTATAATCGTAGCTCCCAGGTTGTGATCAACTTCCAAGAAATTGCTTAAGATGTAGGTGGCATGAGCTTTACCTTTTCTTTGTATGTCTATTCTCTTTGCAGTTAAGTAGACTCCTTTGCCATGCTTTGATAAAAGCCATTTTGCAAATGACTTTCTAGTAGCGGTCAAAAAATTCAGACATTACCAAGCTGACTATCTGTTTTGTTTTCTAATATAAAATGTGTCCTGACACATTCAGGTTTCAGTTAGTTACCAAAATCAAATGAAAATTACCTATGAGAAGTAGAATATCCTTTCCCCAGGAACCAGTATCAGAGCAGTGTGTCTGCCCAAAAGGTGACGGCTGTGGAGTTTTCTCACTGATGGATTCATGGGACAAGAGGCAGAGAGGCACATCCAGCAGCTGTCTGAGCAGGCCCTTAAATATATCCAGTGGAAGAAATGGAGAGATGCCACTAAAGTATATGCTGAAGGACCTTGCACTGGCCTTCTGCAATTAAAACCCTCTGAGAGGCTGGGGGTCAGAAAGGGATGTGGGGGAGGTCAGGAGCCATCTGGCAAAGGTGTCCCTTGCAGTGGTGCCGAGGGCAGAGAGGCAACTGAGGGGAAAGGAAGAGCTGGCCTCAGTGTTTGCTTTGGCCTAATTTCAAACAGAACCCCTTCAGAAACTGTTTATACAATCCTGTCTTTCATGAGCTGTTTTAATTTCTTTAACTAAGGCTCTGTGAGCCCTGAAGGTTTGACTTATCCCATGGAAACCAGAAGAAATGCAGTCTAGAGAGCTGATGTGGGCTTGACCACATGCTTTATAAGTTTCACATTCAGAAACAGCAGCTCTGTTTTAAGACACAGCTGAACAGAGACTGTGAGGAAGCATTGAGCTCTCTGATGGACACCATGTCATAGCTGTTAGAGGCTTATGGCACAGAGTTTCTAAGCAAAAAGTAATACACTCCCAATAAATTGCAGCAAGCTCTACTATCATAATCCTATCATTTTGTATGCTTAATGTGTAACTTTGCTTTCCAGTATGTATTTACACGTGTGTATAAGTGTTGGCCATCCCTTTTAGCTGGGCTACTAGATGTTTAATACAGAGAAAACTGTCCCTAATTAACATTTACCAAAACAAACAAAAAAATTAAGACAAATACTACAATTAAAAAAAAAAAGAATGAAACATTATTATCCAAAAGGTCTGGTACACTGCTCATTTTGGAGATGAACAGTTAGTCAGTTCTAAAAGGCTGGACCACGAAACGTATCCACCACGGTGAAACGTTTCCATTGGCATACATGCTGAGAGCTGGACACCTGCCTCCAGGTCCTTGGAAACATCGTGTTTGATCTGGGCCAAAACATGAAGGCTCTGCTCAGAGTAAGACTTGAGAAAACCAGCCACATGCTAACAAAGTTATTTTTTCCTGACCCAGCAGCACAGTGCCAGCCATCTCAACAGCTGGGGCAGGACATCCTCCCACTGCACAGCCAGCCCAGAGCAACCTGTCCATAAGCTGTGTCAGGGACAATGAGATGACGATATAACTCTGCCACTCACTTAGGAGGTGAAGAAAATAGCTTGGCAAAATTGCATATGAGCTAGAGGCTTCTGACAGCTTGTATTGATGTGTCTTATTTGGCTTTGGGGGAATTATTCACATAAGGCACACATTTTGCTGATATGGCTGTATCTGTGCAAATAATCCACTGCTGTAATATCCCCATCTCTCAAAACCTGTAAAATCTCTCAGTTAGGCAAGGTAGAGATTCACCTGACCTAAATTGCCTCGTAGTCCCAGTACTGGCTGTTTACAATTACCCTGTTGCCTTTAAAGGCTTGTAGTGAGGCCCCAGGGCCCCATGTGCTGGTGTCCCCACTGTAAGGTAGGCAAAGTTGCATGTTTCATCTCACAAGAATGCTACAAAGACAAGTTCTTTAATGACACTACAGTGTTCAGGCACTATAGAAAGGTCAGCTAACTGACTTGCCATTGCTCATCTCCAGTGAGAAGATATTTTAATGATTGAAACCAAAGTTTGGCTCCTGTTTTGGGGCTAAATTTTGGGATATCCAAATCTAAAACTGTGACAGAAGACAATCTCAGAAGGCCTACAGTTTTGTTTGTTTATATCTTTACTTACAAGAAGTCAATTTCAAATTTTCCCAATAAAGGATTTTACCTTTCCCAAAAAATATTGCCTTTCTATGTTTCAGACTTGCACTGATGGAAAGTTACCATATAGTCACACAGAATATTCCAGAGCCTGGAATATTAACTTGGATCTGTAAATTTAAGGCAAGTGAAAATGAAGCAATGTGGCAAAACTCACACAAATGCCTGGTTAAGTAGGCTCTGATATTGCTCTCAACATCTCTGAAATAGAATGTTTAAATCTACTTCTGTGCTTCATCATAGTGTTGTGAGAAAAAAAAAAAAAAAAGAAAAACAAACCCAAAAAACATCATTCTGGAACCAGAAGTTAAGATGCCTCAGGAACACCAAAGCATGTATTTATTCTCAAACCCAACAACTTCTTTACCAAACCAGGGTACACAAGGATCTTAGGGTAAAATCCTACAAGGTGGTAGCAATTTAGAGAGGAACAGTATCTCATTGCATGACTAGAAAGACCTGGTCCTGTGGTGTTCTGAATACCATAAAGGGACTGAGATGTATAGAATAGAACAGAATAGGACGGGACAGAACAGGATAGGATAGGATAGGATAGTTCAGTTGGAAGAGACCTACAATGATCCAGTCCAACTGTCTGATCACTTCAGGGCTGACCAAAAGATAAAGCAAGTTATTATGGGCATTGTCCAAAAGCCTGTTAAACACTGACAGGCTTGGTGCAAAGGCCACCTCTCTAGGAAGACTGTTTCAGTGTTTGACCACCCTCTTGTAAAGAGAGACCAGTCTGAACCTCCCCTGATGCAGTTTCGAACTATTTCCACATGTCCTGTCACTGAAGCCCATGTAGATCATGGATCAGCACTGCCCTTTCCACTTCCCCTGTAGAGACCAATGAGGTCGCCCCTTCAGCCTCCTTCAGTCCAAATCAGTCCTCAGCCGCTCTTCACAGCACATTCCTTCCAGCTCTTTCACCAGCTTTGTTGCCCTCCTCTGGACTCATTCAAGGACCTTCACAACTTTTTTAAATTTGGGGGCCCAGAACTGCACAGTGTTCAGTGCTGAATAGAGTGAGATAATCACCTCTTTAGAGATGCTGTGTTTGATGCACCCCAGGATGGGGTTTGCCCCCTGGGCCGCCAGGGATCACTTCTCTCTCCTGTTGAGCTCCAGATCCCTTTCTGCAGGACTGCTCTTGCTTTAACTTAATGTCACAGCACACATGAAAAATAAATGTTTTGAATAACAGGGTGTCAAACACAAAGAAAACAAATGTTTGAGGGTGACTTTTATACCCTTGCAATACAAAAAAAAATTAAATTAGACTACAAAGTTGATTTACACTATCTGTTCCATTAATCTTTGTCTCAATAGAAGTGAAGTAATGTGTGAACCCTTAAAAGCAAGAATTTTTGTCTCTGATGTAGTATATTCAAGAGATTCTTTCACATATTACACTGGTGTGAGTAATAAAAGCCATCACAGTATGTTAGAAAAGGGATATTTGTTCAGGCCAGAAGTTCACTGTGGCTGTGAAGGCGTCATTAATCTATTTTTTCTGAGCCCACTGTTTTAGGCTGACATCTTAAAAGACTAACTTGTGACAAAAATGTCATAGAGCAATACAGGATGTTCCAGGCCAGTTTTAAACCCAACTCAGTGCTTTTTCATATGACCACAGGCTTTGGTGTTTAGAAATGGAAGGCCTGCTGTGGGAGCCAAGGTGAAAAACTGAGCAATTTCAGAAGTGTTTTAATGTTTCTGATAAACTATCTGTTAAAACAGTGGAATAAATTGCACTATCACTCACCTTAAATTTCAGATAGTCACCAAGACTTAATTTAAACATGGCACTTCACAGAAATGTATGCTAGGCCATTTTATAAGACAAGTTCAAACTTAGGGACTGCTTTTTTAATGATAGAAACTCGTGACAAATAATAATGCGACACTTACTGGTTGCTGTTGAGGAAAATATATTTCATTACAGTGGCTTTGAATGAGAATTTTTGTGATAATTACCCAACACCCAATGTAGTCAAATTTTTCTTATGGTACAATGCATAGATACCATAGGACTTATAAAATAATAGCTGAAACCACCTATAAACCTGTTTCTGAAGCTGTAAATTAGCTGAAAACGCTGCATTTTTTTTTCTGTCTATATTTGCACTGTGCCTGGAATAATGAAACTTTTCTCCTAATGAGTGTTTTTTACTACAATCATAACACAGGTAAGCATAGTCCACTTCAGCCCTGCAGGGACTTGTTATTCATAAGCATATATAAGCCTTTTCCTAGCTGTCTTTTTAGGGGTGAAACAAAGCAGAGATCCCTTTAAAAAATATCAGTCTCAAGTCTTCTGAACTAAAATCCAAGCTGTAAAGTTTCTTTGAATTCAAGGATTGTTGAATGTGTGCTTAAAAATTTCATGAATTCATACAGACCTAAATATTTCAAATTGAATTGTACCCAGAAACTAAACAGAATCTAGTGTTAAGTGGGAGGAGAGAGGGATGCAGGGGGGGAGTGGGGAAGAAAACGAAATCCCATTATTCATGGAAGAGCAGAATAATTCAGTTCAGACTGAGTTTTCTCTGTGGTCAAGTCCAGACTTCAGTCTGCTATAGAAAATGAAAGGAAAGAAAAAGAGTGTTTGATGACCGAGTAAATACAAATAGGTACAAACATTAATAGACCAGTCCTATGCGGTACAAACAGACCTAAATTAACTTCCTTTGAATCCTTTCTATACTAAAGCTAGGCTGTAAATTTGAAACTGCTTGGATTAAAAAGTGATACAATTCCTTCCAAGTGTGAGGGAACCCTTTGTGCCATATTATTGAACCAATAATGTGAAAGTGTTCACTTCTCTCAGTGTGGGTTAGGTATAAAAAATGTAAACAGTCATTTAATACTAATAACTCAAAAGAGATTGAAATTTAAACTTAATCAGTATGAGACCTAGAAAACAAATTCATGTAGAAGAAAATTTTGATTGTAGGGGGTGTATTTTAAATACATCCACCGATCTTGGTTTACAGTGATTGTTTCTCCAGATATTATCAGGTTGGCTACATAATAATACAAAAAAATCTTCCTTCCCTCTCTAAGAATATTACAGAATATATATACTTCTAGAATGTCTTTTTTTGCCAGACAAGCAAGCACTCAGTAGGTTTCAAACAAACAACCTTGCTATGCCACCCAGTTGGTGTACAAGCAAAAACACCATGGTTTAATGTAAATAAATGTCTTATCCTTATAGGAGCTCTAGGAAATAGCCTAAATGCAGCTAGTGTAAAATTTACTTTGTCCTTGCCATCTGTTCACACATTTCACTGTATGTTGATCCAAGTGGAGGAGGAGCTCCACTGATTTCAAAGAGGCTACTCAAGCACATAATATTTGGTTTATGCACTCATTTAGGTTAAAGCTTAGACTATCAGACACCGTTAGTATGGACCCTGGTAATTTTGATTAATGAGTATCTCAATAGTTTTTGTACCCAAGCTGAATCACTTTTTATACTAGAACTTTGTCTCTAGCTGGAGAGGAATTTCTTTCCATGCAGATCAGAAACAGAGTTTAATTTCATGGTTGCGGTCTTACCTCTCCTCCACTTCAGTTTCTGTGAAGGGCATTTCCCCTTACAGTAGGGGTTATTTGAGGATCACAGTGAACTCACTCACAAATGCTATGACAAGCATAAATGATAAGGATTACGGTCTGATCTTGGTGCCTGAAGTCAAACTGTTGAAAACTGCTGCTCGGTTTTTTGGCATTTGGACATGAAATTAGAAGCTGCAATGGTGTATCTGATTACACTCCCCATAACTGGTGTAATCCTTTTTAGAGCCAGGATCATTTTGATTTTTCACAATAATGAGCCAAAATTTTTGATAAGAGTATGTCATAACTACATGTTTGGGCCCTGTGTAAACACCCTTTAAAAGAGAATTCTTTGCTTGAAAGTGATATTACAGGTATCATTTGTTGATTACTGATTGATTTAAGTCTGTCAGAAGACATTTTTAGTCTCTATAGAATACTCCAAAAAGGAGAAAACAAATTCTTGTAAATCTCTTAGTAAATGTTGCATCCAGGAGCAGATTAGATATTTGACATGGCTGATAGCAGGTTATTATATAAATGACTGATAGAAGTTACAGACTCACCTCAAACTCTATATATTTTGCCACAAAAAGATATTTAAAATTCTAACATTTTAATTTATAGCTCAAGTGGTTCAGCTGTTTTGTGTAAACTAAATTTTTGCATCCCATGATATAATCCAGAAGCAAAGCCTCGTATCTGACCTTGTGAGCATGGAGTTCAGATGACCAGGAATACCCTAAGATACTGCTGGAAGTGAGTTTGATGCAATTATCTTCATTGCCTAGCATGCAAAAAATGTAAATTTAAGTAGCTACTCTCTCCCATTGTCACAGAGACAGACTACATGTAATACCTGTGCTTCCCTGTGGTATTTTCTCTTGGGAGAAAGCGGGATTGCAGACGTGGTATCTGAAGCATGACTGTTTTGCAAAAAATGTCTTTCACCTTCTCTTCTGTTAGAAAACATGTCATTGTCCAGATCACAAGAGGTGTTTGGGTTACTTTGCTATTATTGTTTTCTCTCTTCTGACAAAAATATAATTAAATGCATCAAATTATTTAGGACTTTGAAGCACTAAGGAGAGATTTCAAAAATCAGAAGAGGCTTTTCTTTATTTATGTGGTATTTTTCACAATTATACCACTTAATCTCTGCATTGTGATGCTGGCAATAGGTGCTGATTGTGTTGTTTGGAATACTTTTTATTCTGTTTACAGCAACTTTCCTGGCAAATTTCCCTTAAAACAGAAGCCTGAAAACTGGAGCAATTTTGCAAACTTTTCATTGCTCCCAGACTGAATAACTTCACAGATGTGAGAAACCACACTTTCCACAATAGGGCTGTAGTTGCATAATTTTTAACTGAAAATATGAGGAAGGAAATAAAACCTTGTTAGCTGCATTAATGCATATAAGAGCTTTTAACCACATAGTCTCTGGTCCTGTTTCTGTGCAGAAATAAGTTTCCCTGCTGTTTACACACAGCCTATATCCCATCTCCTAGATATCCACTGGTTATTGATCCAGACACTGAGAAGTTTCCACTAGAGGTTACTGTTGCATGATGAGGAACGAATCAAAGGTAAGGTGTTAGTTTTGCTTGATCTGGTAACCTGCTGCCTTTGTAATTAGAAAATACAATAAATTACTTGGTAGTATGTCAATCTTTCCAGAATTTTTTCTGAAAGAAATACCCACACACACACACTCCCCTCATCCTCATCAGTAGATGTAAGTTGCAGCCCTGAGGTTTTTGAGTNCATTTGAACTCTGACCAGACTCAATTGTAGTCAAGCGACCACTAATGCACCTAAAAATACAGCTGGATTTATAATACAGCTTGCTGTAATTCACTGTGTGGGATATGTGAAGGAATGTCCTGTAATAACTGCTGTGATGGGTCCTGGGGCCCTCTGCCCTGTATCAGGGCATAAACAGTTGTGGAGGAAGTACATGCCCAGAACTTTTTTATTTGGTACTTGAACTTACATCAGAAAATGCCCACAACGTTCTTTGCTGGAAATGCTTCCTGTGACATTACTCTCCTTGCAATCCAGGATAGGGTTTTTAGAGGACCTGATATAAATAAAGCATCTTTAGTTCCGGGTGAAAATTTAAGCCTTTCTCTCTCTCTCCAACCCCCACAAAAAAGCTGAAGTGAAATCCTTGTCCCAGTGAAATGAGGGTGGGAGGAAGCAGGGATGCAGCCCAGGATGTAAGGGGGAGCTCTGCTGAGTTCAGCGCCCTGAGCCACCAGTGCCAGTCTGGAAGGTGCAACTGACATCACATTAGGGTGACAAAAACACTAAACTTGGCTGCACTCTGGAATTGCAGGGCCAAAACTATCCAGGCAGTTAATGTATCTGAGGGGGCTGACCTAGGAAATGGTTATTCTCTGCTCCGTGTGCAGTGATGAGGAGTACCCAGCTGATTTGGGTCTAGAATGAGTGTGTCCCTAACACACACCTCACAAGCAACCATCTGCATTTATGCATCTGGTCAGAGAAAGTTTATTCATCACCCTGAGAGGCAGACTGTAGCTCTTGAACATATTGGTCATTGTGTCTGATTTTAAAAATTGCAGAATTACTACCATATATAAAACCAGTAGCACTCATGTAATCAGCAGGCTGAGCAGCCACTCTCCCAGACTGAACTGGCTAACTCAGTATTACTGGAGTTTTTTGTTTTGCAGAGTTCTTTCAGCAGCTGCTCCAGCTGACTGTCTTGTTGCAAAGCTATTACACTTTGCCACAGGCAGTATAGGTACCCTGAAGAGTTTCTGGCTTCCCTTAATTGAACAGAAGAAACTAATTTAAATTTTAAAAAATATAATTAGTTTGACTTCCTCTACCAGGAATTCTGTAATTGATACTATGAATAAATTATGGAATGCAATTGTGAGGGTTCTTAATTACAAAGCCTCTTAGCTGCACAACTTCTGTGCTGATGAGTGATACATGTTTTGTCCTCCAAAATGGAGCACAATCCTTGTCATACAATATATCTTGCATGCCACAAGCTGGAAGTGAGAGACTGAACAAGCACGCACATCCTGACTGAACACTTGCTGGGGCAGGTATGGCTTGGCTTATCTGTACAGAATGCAAAGGCAAAGCAAAAGCAACTGGTTCAGGCTTGTTCAAAAGCCACAAGGGGTTTAAACTTAGCAATTACAATTGGCTCAAGCCCGGCACAATATGCTTTAGTTTTCCACGTCTGAATTAATTTTCAGCTATTGTCATGTTTTCTGGCTGCTGAGCATGAGTTTCCTTCTCTCCAAGCAATTTTTTTCACTAAGAAATAATTCAGCCACTTCTCTCTCCTGTTGTTAGATGACTCACTTCCCCATCTATGAACGAAATTTTTCTTTCAAATGTTTTGTTAAGCACAAATGACATCACACACTTTAAATGTATAAAGAAAACTTTAGAATATGGCTAGATTTAATAGCTATTTGGCATACAACTTAAATAAGAATAAATAAATGTGTTTAATGAAATGTAGCCTTGTTGACTAAAAATGTCTTCACTATGAATAGCAACATAGACCTTTAAACCCCTAATTTTATTAAAAATCAGTGAAATCTCATGCATTAGCTGCATCTAGTGTTGTGTTTTCCCATTTCTCACCAAGATGAAGCTACTCTTTCATAGACCTCAATTCCTATGCAGCAAACTTTATTTCTCAATGCCATGTAAAACTGCTTCTTTGTGTACTTCCTGGACTCAATAGCCAGCATTGACATGATTGAATTAAAGAGGCCAGAGGCTATTCAATACCCCTGCAGCAAAACATCCTAACTCATCTTGTATTCCTATACCTATTATCCCTTCCTCCCCAAAACCAAGTGGCTGCTCTCAAACTACCGTTCTAGGCAGTGTTGAGAAGGCAATGCCAATCAGGCAGTTCTCCCCACAGGGCTGGGCCAGGTGCTGGAGTCTGCTCAGCACAGGCAAAAATCCTGTCTGCGATGGAGCTGTATGGATGAATGCAAGGGCAGTGCTGGAAATTGTGCCCTGCCCTTGGTTCGTAACAGAGGTGTAACTACTGAATGTGAAGCTGAGAAGAAAGGAGGGAGAGGAAGAGGAAGGCAGGTAGGAAGGCAGGGAGAGGGGGAGGGAGGGAGGGAGGGAGGAAGAAAGGAAGGAAGGAAGGAGGGAAGAAAGAAGGGAAAGAAGGGGGGAAGGAAGGAAATACCTGTTTTCCAGCCTCAGTCACATCTCATTGTTGGTTGTAATGAATGTTACTCTGTCTTCTGAATGCCTCAGAGTTGATGATTTTGGCCCTTACTTCAGTTTTTCTTTGCTACAACTGTCTGCTATTTCCTAGCCATCCCCCTGCCCAAAACTAATCACTGAGCCTCCTGCAGCTTCTTAAGTGTGTTGCCTTCACCTTTTCCAAGGCTTGAGAGCCTCAACGCTCACACCTTTCCCCTAGCTGGTCAAGTAATGCTAGAAATCACCACTAGCCCCACTGGCTGGGTACTCACTGCTTCTTGTTGCTCTAAAGCACCAAAGAGCAGCCAGAGCTAAAAATCCCATCCCAATGTTTTGCAGAGGCAAAGGTTTTCTCATGGTATATATCTTCAAACAATTATTGTATCAACATTTTTTCTTTTTAAATTCAGATTATATGTATAAATTCTTTAATTTTAAAAACGGGAGGAAGTCCTTTTATTTAGAAGAGGTATTAAACTGCAGTTGAGACTGTGTATGAATCAGTGGTTTAAGATAATTATCACAAGAATAAGCATTACATCCGCAGGAAATCCCAACTAAGATTAAACTTCAAGGAAAATGAAACAGATACAGAAGTACACAGTTGAACAACTTTCACATTGCCTTATAGCACATAGGCAAAAAAAGCCTTCAATCCAATACACTAGCTGGGATTCAAGCTCCATGTTACCCTGGCCACAGCAGACTATTTCCCTCGTGGCAGCAAAAGCATGTGGATTTATTATGCTTTCTTGGTTAGTCACGACAAGTCGTTTTTGAAAATTAGATGCCAGAGATCATGTTAGTGGACCATTATCAATATATGTAATTCTTTACTACATAAGAATACAATAGCATTACTCAGCTAATGGGAAACCATTTTCTGCTACAGGTCTTAGTTTTAGAGGACTACTGGAGTTGCTGAATGAAACTGGAGGGAACAGAGGGAAGGTGACTTTTTCCCAATGATGACTTACTCTTCATCATGCACCACTCATGCTGGAACAGGGAATAGATAATTTCCACAAGTTTATCTATTTGATAAATTACAGTTATGAGGCAGCTACTGCATTAGGGGGATTTTCAGCTTAAAAGCAGATGACTAAATTAAACTTAGTTCTCTGTGAGGATCAAAAACCTCGTGAACGTCTTGCTGCTTCCTCCTCTCAAATCATATTATATTCCAGCAAGTTTCAGAAGAGGTTTTAACCAATTCATAGTATTTCACTGAAGATAAAATGTGCAGACATTTTCACTGCTTGAGCATAGGACATGGTTTTTTATCCTTGGTGTATTTTCTCTCATCTATGGTTTGGAGGTTAGGCTGTGTTTTTCCTTTGTTACCTGAACATACGTATCAAGTTGCCTTTAAGGCAGAAAGAATTTGGTACCTTTCTCTCTTGCAGGTGTTAAAGAATATCATTGCATTGTTTGCAGATTCTTATCAAGCTTTTCTAGAATATGTTTTATACTGTCACTTTCAAGGAAATATTATTCCAACAGGTTTAGGCAGTGATTAAGGAATGGTACATGAGAAAATTGGCCATCTTTCAAGACTCCCACAACTTTGGCTGCATTGTTCATACTGAAATCAGAAAAGGACCTCAGGAAATAATTCACATACATTTAATCTTCTTGCATTAAGTGCTTATCTGATGCTATTTTAATTGAAAATTAAAAAAAAAAAGGTGAATACTATACTTTATTCTTCAAATGCTTGTGACTGGCTGAGAAACAGGTTTCATAAAATGACATTAACATAGCAAATTTTTGTTATCCGTTCACCAATGACTCTGGTATGCCACAGGGATGTAAGAATGGTACAAAATCCAAATATTATGAGGAACGTACGATGGCTTGCTGATCTGTGGCCTGCCAGTGTGTGGGGGGAGGACTGGTGTGACACTTTTGCTTTTCTCTCAAAGGTTGGTGGCACATCACTTGTCACTCTTGTGTTACTTGGCAAGGCATAATTGCACGTGTTGTGGCAGTTTGGGAAAGGTGGGATGTAATTGTTATTGGCACTTCATTCTACAGGCTTTGTGTTTCAGATTGAGTTATTCAATTGGGACATTAGATGACTGTTGAAAGCTTTTGTCATAGTTGGATATTATCCACCCATCTATGAAAGCCTTTTTTGCAGAGTCTGAGAAGTGCCAAGCAAGTGGTCTGTAAAGATGATCAAGGAAATAAAAAACCCCAAAGCCTATCAGCATTCTGTTAGCTCCAAAGACAGATGGATTGTGGCTCTGCTTTTCCCCCAGAGACACTTCCTGGTACAGTACATTGTTCTTCAGCATGGCCCCTAAGACTGCAACTAAATCCATGCCCTTCTCCACTCCTGCTATTTGCCTTTGCCTATTTCAGCTAAAAAAATAGTGAGCAGCACGTCCCAGGAATAAGACTGGTGCAAGGAAACTGTGTCCTGAGCCCTGTCTGCAACCTCCCCACCTTCTGTCCCATCAGGTAGGATAAAACCAAAAAAGGTTGATTACAGGAGAATTCCATAACAAAGAACTTGCAGCCTTTAAATGCAAAGATCTGTCTTGCATGTTCCTCCTTGCCTAATTATTTAAACAGTGAAGAATGTGGGGTAGTTTTGAACAGCTGTAGGTGACAGTGTAAATGAAGAATGGTAATATTTGTCCCGAGTTAGGCCAGCTTTTCAGCACAAAAGGTAGATAGTAATTAATTGCTTAGAATGTTAACTGAGTTGCAATTGTATTTGACTCCTTTCACAGCTATATGAAGTCACAGTTCCCACGCAATCTCATTACACATTACTCTTCTTGTAGCAAAATTGACTTAATGTACTCCTACTCCCTTGTCACAGCAGCTGTACCTCCTCTGCTCTGCAAATGTGACTACCTGTCAGCCAGGCTGGGCACTGGATTGGGGAACAAGGTAAGAAAAAGAAGCGAAGTAAAAATAGTCTATTTTTCTATCAGCCCTAGAAAAAATAATCATTTTGCGTGTCAAGCCACTGAAGAAGCAAAGAGTGATGGGCAGTGGAGAAAGGCTGAGGGATATCACAGCTGGTAATGCTGCTAAGGATTTCCATGTCATTATATATTTCACAGACCCATAACTTCTCAACTACATATCAGAACAGATATTATCTCCTTGGGACTTTTGATAAGCACTCAGTTGGTATCATATTGCAGGCTTTATACACACAATAACAAATACATAGTCATAAAGATAGCAGATGTGACATTTGGGGAAGGCTGTGTTTAATCTGTTTCCTTCATCACTCCCTCTCTTACCACCCACTTTCAAAAGATGTTTTCAAAGTGCCAAGCAGTGCCATCAATTGTGTGTATATATGGTTTGTGTGCACTTTCCAAGAATGTGACCGTGCTAATAGGCTTTCTGCAGAATTCTGGTGGTTCAATGCCTCCATAGCCTATGCAGGAATTCTGGACCATGCTTGAACATGAGCAGAAGCCCACTGTTCAGGGCAACCTCTTACTGCATGTACAGGCAGGCAGTATTGGGGTTTAGTGAGGTCTTGGGTTCCTCCAATGACATGTATTGCAGGCAAACAGGAGTCTTAACATCATCATAGATCCAGATATTCAAATTCTGCCAAAACAGCAGTACAGACATTTTGAACCTTTCCAGGTTCATTGCATTATCTCTCAGTCTTGTTCACTATAAATTCTGTGTAAATCGAAGGACAGAACAGGGGATAATGGCTAGGAAAGAAAAAAAAAAGTAAAATTCAAGTCCTATTCCACTGAGTGCTTATTGGTCATGGCCAATATGTGCTCTGTGCTAAAGGAAGTAAAGAAATGAAGGAGAAAAAAATATAAGTGATCACACGGGTATGATACATTAAAATTTATCTATCCTATAAAGTTTAAGATTTAAAAGAAAATCTTCCCCTTATTGAGTTCTGAAAGCATGAACGATATGTTAGTGTCTCCCATAGGGAGTCTGAGGACTTTATCATCTTCAAATAACTTTTTTATCTGTAACATTCCCCACGTAAAGCTTGGTAGTGAGAATATGGCTCGTCAAAAGTCATGGACAGTCAGAAGCAATTAATGGTTGCAAGTCACTTGATTCTCAGAATCATGTTTATCTTGCAGACTTTCTCCTTGATGTTCGTGAATGCTACAGTTTTCTAAAGCTGGAGTTTGCTTTCTTTCTGGAATTGCATTTCTGGTCCTCTTTTATGAGGTGTTTTATTATAGGCCTTCTTTGTGTATCCTCTCCATCACCCAAGCTCTGTTTGATGTGGTGGCAGATACTGGATGCCCTTGATATCCTATCCAACTGTGACTGCTTCAGAGGATCCTCTTGTCATCAGACAAACACTTCTAGCTGCATAAACTAGACTATTAGGCACAGAAAAACTGTTTAGACTAGCATGGGAAATGATTCTTCCTCTGATCAGAATGAGAAATTGCCCTGAAACTATAGGAATTTCCTGTTGCTAAAACATTGTATAGGTCCTAAAAATTTTGCAGGCAGTTGTTTCTCCTCTGGGCAGCTGGAAAGGTCAACATCCTTGGGGTAGGACTTAGGATTGCAGTGTTTAAGAGTTCATCTACTCAGGAAATTATGGCTGTAAAGTTACATGGCCCTGTCACTTATCATTACACAGCTCATTAAATCGCAGCTAATTGCGACTTCACCCAAGTATCCAGGTCCTAATGTTTCTGAGCCTAATTAGCACATTGAAATCCTAAAATCCAACTGATTTCCCTTACTTTAGTAATTTCTTTTACAGAAAGCTATGGAATGCAAAGACTTAACTTGTTCAGAATGCTAAATATTGCACACTGGCTATTCAATCTTTTAGTTCAGTTGTTCAAGAGGTAAATACTTATTCCCTGAAGAGACTGGAAATGCATAGAAAATTATATTTTTTAGTGCAAGATACTCCTGTTCGTGCATAAAAATGGTTTCTTTTTCATTTATTGTTCATTATACTTCTCTCGCTCCTTCTGTTGCTTCCCACGAATAACTCTCTATAGAATTATCTATGAATTATCTATCAGATTTTTTTCATCATATGATTTGCTGGGAAGAGTCATGTCTTTTTGACAACCAAAGAAATATTTCGCAAGCAAAATCACAGGAAAAAATATTTGAGTGGTTATTTGCTATAAATAACATACTCTTACATTCCGTTATATTGTTCAAAGAATATTTTCATATCCAAAAACTTTTATTGGCAATGTCCAACTTCAAAAGCATGCTTGAATACCTCATATCTTGTGCTCAAAACATAAGTAGCATCTAACACTCAGATGGATTTAGTCATAGAATGGTTTGGGTTGGAACTGACCTTAAAGATAATCTAATTTCAGCTCCCTTGCCATAGGCAGGGACATCTTCCCTTAGAGATCAAGTTGATCAAAGTCCCGTCCAAACCAGCCTTGAACACTTCAGTTGAAAGTCATTCCTTCTTTTCCTTCCACAACATGCCTTTGTAAACAGTCTCTCACCACTTGTAGGTGTCTTGTAGGCTCCTTCAGGTAATAGAAGGCTGCAATTAGGTCACCCTGAAGCCTTCTCTTTTCCAGGCTGAGCAATCCCAATTCTCTCAGCCTTTCCTCATAGGACATGACACAGCACTCCAGGTGGAGTCTCACCAGAGCAGAGGGGCAGGATCGCTTCCCTCAACCTGCTGACCACGCTGCTTGTGATGCATTCCAGGATATGATTGATTTTCTGGACTTGTGAGCACATTGTTGGCTCATGTCCAGCCTCTCATCCACCAGCACCTCCAAGTCCTTCTTGGTATTTTCCATTAGGATGAATTAAAGCAAAAGTCATAACTTAGAATCATTCATAATTTCAGATTACTACTTTCAGGAGCAATCCACAAGTCAGAGTTATGATAGAATCCTTTCTATGCAAAGATAGGCTTTTGAAGACGGAAGTAGCATGCACCAAGCTTGAACTACTGATTTTTATTCTGCAGTTAAAAGAATCCAATCACTTTCATGCTTATAGGATAATGAGATATTAGTTTTTTTTCTTATTCTCCCACAGCTACCTGCTTCAATTAACAGAATTCTTCTTTTGTGTTTGTTTTTTTTTTAAAAAAACCAAAGACCTGTAAGTAGTATATATATTTGTTATGCAAGTTTCAGAATTTCTGTAGCAGTGGGAATAATTCAACTATAATTAATATTTAGGTCACTGAAATAAATTGAATATTCTTGCTTTTTTGCATGAAACGTCCACTTTAAAAAAAAAACAAACAAAAAACCAAACAAAAAATCAAAAACAAACAAAAAACCCACCAAAACCACCAAAACAAACAAACAAAAACCAAAAAAAAGAAAACCTCAACATTTTCATCATCATTGTTCCCCCATGATATGCAATATTTAAGAATCTTTTCAAGTGAGCCACCTTGGCAAATAAGTTTAATTTGTAGCTCAGCTTCCTGTTTGAGATATACTGTCACTCTGTGATTTCCTATGAGGAGCTGAAGCTGTGAGTAAGTGTGCTAACACATTAGCTATTACTGCTCAGTTTACTAGATTTTGCTATACCTGTTGGCCTAGATTGATTCTGTTAATTATATTGTACTTATTTATGGGCTGTCTCCTCAGAGAGTCTATATTTTTGAAAATGATAATGATCAGCCTGGAAGGGGAAAAAACCTTATAAAGTTAAAAAAAATAAAATATTGCAGTTAATCTGTAAATCTATGAAACACCAGAAGATTTCTTTAGGCTGTAGTACAGCATGCATTTAATTTGCACAAAAGTACATTTTTATGTGTAGAAAGTGGCAATGCAGTTCTATGAGATTGCCCATCAATCTTCTGATGCTAAATACTGATGCCTGGATAATAGTTATCACTCTTCCCAAGATGATCTCAGCACAGTTGTTCCTGTTCAGAAACTCTGGAGCCCTTATGCTGTCTTATGAGATGTACATTTTCCATACCAGACCAAATTTATAACTACTAACAAACCAGGTCTTGCAGAACTGGAGTGATGTATGGAATATCTTCAATTTAGAGATGAAAAACCCCAAGAGTCTGAGAAGTTAGCTGGTGCTAAACTCATGTGGTGACCAAGCAGAATCATCCTGTGCCACTCTTGGTGCCATGTTCTCAGCCTTTATGGACCCAGAACAAAGTAAAGCTTGTAAATTTTGATTCCAGGTTTCCTGCTCACTGATGTGAACAGCACTTGTGTGACAGCTATTTTTAACCTCTATTCACTTACCACTTGATGCTCTTATATGAAATATCACTATCTAGACATCATCAGAACAAATAAGTCTTGTAGGTTACATCTGGAATAAATGAGGCAGTGTTCCAAGCTCTCCAGGAAAGCTTGCAAGGCCTTTGCATGTCTGTTTTGCCAATAGCTGTCTTGGAGTCTTTTCTGCTTCCTCTCTTGTTGATGCTGAGCTGCTCTGCCCCTGGGTACCTCTGCAGAGAAATACAAATGTTCAGCTCTGATTTTACAGTTTATCACATATCAGTTATTAATTTGCACTAATTTATCAAGTACTGAAGGTCAAATATCTTCCCTCAGCCCTCTTTTTTTTAACATTGTTTGCTAGTATGTGTAGTACAGGACAGTTGACCACTTGGATCAGGATATTCATGTAGCATGTTTTATGTACTGAAGCATGCCCATGTTGTTACTCTTTCCAACTGATCAAACTGATCTTGCTGAAAAGCCTCACTTTAATACTAGTGATGCAGCTGTTAGACAACATGGAGAATTTGAAGATGTTGGCTCTTCCATGGAGAGGTTTGTTTAAACCCTGAAGTCCCACTAGCCAAAGTGGCAGACTGAGGTTACACTGGGTTTCCTCTGCTCTTTCAGGCATCAAACTTTTTATTTACTTAATAAAATGTACAACATTTACTTAAGCAATTGACTTTCTTTACTTGAACTTTTCTGGACTTGAATCATGAAGAAATATTTGTCAGCATTATTTCTGAACGAACTTGAAAATGTTAAGGCTATTTTAAGGATACTTTGTTAATCAATTTCCAAAGGACAAAATCCAGGATGTGCAGCTGCCTATGACCATAACCTTTTTCTGAACTTGTCCCACTGCTATGGAGTATTATTGCACTGCCTCTGACATTGGAAAAAAATTGGTGGAAGCATCTCTTCTTAATTAGGACAGGCACTATGGTATCTCCTTTCAAATTTTGGATCTAATATTGCATTTGCTTTAGCAATTAGGAAGACACTGGTAAAAAGTTGTACAACTTCACTTTGAAAAGGCCAAAACAAATGCAGATGTTGTGGTTGTGTGTGTTTGTTTTGTAAAACCGCACATATAAGACTCAAAATTATGCAAATGCATTAATCACTTATTTTCTGTGAAGGATCTTCTTCACAAAAGGCTTAAGAATATAATGTTTTCCTGTCTCTTTGAAACCAAATGATGACTCAGAAGAAAATATTTTGAATGGAAAGCTTCAAACACCTGATGTTGTTTTAAAAACCCTACAAAGATATTTTTTCATCCATGAAAGAAACAGCAGAATTAGAAAACCTGGATTCCTATGTGTTGTTTCCTATAAGCCTTTACAGACAGAGCCTCAGCTCATCTCCATTTACTCTTTGTTGCAACATGATTAAATTATCTCTGTGTCTCCTAAATCCTCCCACACTACAGTGATCTCTCTCCTCTGCCTCCTGAATTACCACAGACTGCAGTCTTGCTTTTCCTAGAGTATTAACCCAGGTTTCTTTCTCCTCCGTCTAGATACATTTTTTCATGAACATTGGGTGGAATTTGGCCAATGGGTTCAAAAGTGGTTTGGTATGCTGGGAATAGCCAGATGGACACCACAGCTGCAGGACTCCCAGATTCTTCTGAAATCAGGCTGAAAATTGTGCTGCTACACTCCTCTGCAACTTGCACAAACTGGGTATTATTTGGTATGACTTGTCAAACTGAAACATGATCTCTATATATCAATGCTTTCCTCTAAATATAAGCAGAAAATCAGTTCCTTTGATTTAATCACTTTGTTTTCCTGAAAGGAGGGAGAAAGAAGCCCTCTGCTTATTTTACCTGTTCCTGTTTTCCTGTGCTGGCCTATCTGTGACTGTTTGGACAAGCCACAGTGCAGACTTGTGTCGGGGGCTGGCATTTGAAAGATCAGAATTTTGGTCTGCTCTTTTCTGCTGACCTACTGTGTGATCTTGAGGCAGTTATTTAGTTTCTGCTTTCCCTTCTCGCTCAGGCCGTGGCTGATTTGCAGGGGGGCTGCTGCTCTGCAGAAGGGGTGATCCTGTGGGCGAAACGCGGGAGGAGGAGAAGGGACAGCTGGGTGAAGGTGTTGCCTTCTGGCAACAGCAGACTCTTAGAACAGTTCAGCTGCTCACCAGATCACATTGTTAAAAGTATTTTAGAGTTTAATTGTTGATTTTAACTTTGGGGTAAGTGTTGGCTTGCTCAGAGTCCAGGCAGAGATGAAGGAAGGCTGTTCTGCACAGTTTCTGGAAAAAATTTCCCTCAGCTGGCGTGTGCAAATATTCAGGTACTGAATTTTCTCAGGGAGAAAGTGAAAATTCAGTTTAATTCAGAGAACTGGCTTCATGTGACCTAAATTGCAATGACAGTTTTCTGGGTTTTACGTGGAAAATTATCTCCAAATTTCTCCCATGACCTTCACCAGAGAAAACTGTACCATATGAAGTGCTTCTTAACAACTAGATTTTAACATTGCTTTCAAAAGGATAGTCAGCTTTAGCACATAAGAGATAGACATTTTTTAGAAATGAATGTTATGAAAATCAGAGGAGGAAGAATAAAAAAGTACAAAGAAGTTTCCAGATCTGGGACATGGTCTTTTGTCCGATTTCTAGTCAAACATTGTGATGGGAACAAACAGAGTGATGGGAACAGAGAGCTATGAAAACTGTGGGCATTTTGAAGATGAATTTTCGAAAGTAGAAAGTTATGATTTATCTCTCTGTTGCTAAGACACATGACTATAAGGCTTCAGCAGAATTTTTAGTGACCTTAAGGTTGCAGTTATGCTTTATATTCTCTTACTATTAATGCTTTATCTTATTTTCAGAATATCAGAAATAACTTTCCGTTTGAGATGGATAAATATTTTTGTTACTATGCTTGCATTTGTTCATGACTGCTGAATGCATACCTACCTCTTTTGATTTGTCTGACATGGTTCAATGGCTTTGATGAGCTCCCAGACTGTAGCCTGTCTGAGTGTTTAACTATAAAGAGCGGGTGTTTTAAGCTGAAACTATTCTCGGTAGAGCACATTTTTGCAATGTCTCTAGTACAAGAGAAAACTGTGATTCAAACTTGCCAATTTTCTGCTGTACAAGTTTATTATCAACTTCAGTTATAAACTTTAAGTTCAAATGTTCAAATACTTGATTTATGCAACCTGTCCCTCCTTCTTTAAGAGTCGCAGGCTGAAAAAAGCACAAACTGATGACAGTGATGTATCTGAGTACTTTTATCTAAAGCATATGTAACCTTAGATAGGTGAACATAAGTCTGGGGTAGAAATCATTCCTGAGATTGGCACTTCATAGGCAAGACCTTTTGCATAAGTCAGGAATGTACTATTATATCCTTTGTTTGTCAAATGGGGTATTATAGGTATATGTATACACACACACATACACACATTTACACTCACATTGTAGTTTAGTGCAGCTTTTGGAGTTCTGTGTATGATGTGGCCACTCAAAATCTTGACATTTTACCTCTAATAAACCCTCTGAAATATTGTACAATAGGACAGTTGATTGCAAGCTGAAACTGGTGGCTTACCTATCTTCTACCTTCTTAAATCCATGTGCCTCAGCACACACAGCTGCATAGCATACAGTCTGACAATAAAGACTACATGACCTCATAGCTCTTGCAGAGGATCTCTAAAATTCTTCTTGCCATCTCAGTTAACCTTAGAGAGAGCCTGGACAATCAGCATAGATTAGATATCAAACTTTCTGATTGCTTACAGCCTCTGGGAACACAAGCTGACTTTATTAATCCAAATAAATAGAGTTATAGATCCACAGAAATGTGTGCAGGTGCTTTCCTGCTGTACATGCAGCCATTTCTGGGATAGTGGACCATCAGGTAACTTGGTAAAGAAAAGAACCAAAGTTGCTTTCCCCAGGGACCCAGGCGTCTGAAAGAGCTGAATGTGCTCCCTGGGTCATTTTTTACCCAGAACTTACTCTGAAAGTTCTTGAAATGGTGAGTACATCAGAGTGTCCATACCCTCCTCCATCAAGCATGCACAGGCTCTTGCATATGTAATTGTTCCCAAAATGGAATAAACCTGCTCTTGCAATGCTGGCAAATGCAAATGCTAATTCTGGATGAGCTTTATTCTCTTTTATTAAAAGTTTTATGGGAAGGAAAAACTTATCCAGACTATTGTCTTCTTCCTTAGTCTTTTCACCTAATATAGCTCAAAGAAAAGTGTGGTTGCGCTTTAAACAAACACAAACAAAACCAACCAAACAACTACAACAGCAACGAAAACAAAGAAAAACCCCAATCAAAAACCCCTCCTCCAAAAAACCCCAACAACCTAAACACCACACACACAAAAAGGAATTGCAGTTAAATTACTATATTTGGTAATGTCTCCCTCGTTAGAAGTTCAGTTTGACTCCAGGTTAAGTATATATTGTTTTAATATCCATTTATGCTCAAAAATATGAGAGAGTGAAAAGTATAGTAAAAGGAACAAAATGTTTGCCTTGGTGTTTGTCTGTCCACAGTCCACTAAAACTCCATCTATAAATGCCTAATAGCAATTTGCTGTTCCTGCTAATTTAAATTAGCCTTAATGAGATAAATCAAGCCATTGATGTCTAATCAGGCTTTAATGAACTGAATTCCTCAAGAAAAGATTTATGGAGAGTTTACCTGACACAAATAATTACACCAGGGAAAATTCTTCTCCTGTCCTCCCACTTCTCCTGCAGCAAAAACAAAAAAACACAGAGGGCACAAAAAGGTACAAAACTGAAACTATTGTGTTGCAGTAGCCGAAAGCATTCCCAAATTAGCCAGGAATTTCCAGCAGTAGAAGGAAGAAACATGCACTCTTCTTTGAGATGCTTCACTGCCATCCTGACTCTTGGCTTAGTTCAGTCAGTGAATAGAAAGGCAGTCAAAATGCAGATGCATTGCAGTCAGCTGGGATCAATCTGCAGAAAGAGCCGAGGTTGCTGCTCTGGTGCTTCCCCACACAGGAAACCACAAACCCTTGGAGACTGAGATCACTGGGTCATTAAGAAAGGCCTACAGGTTTGTCTGCAAAATATTATCCTGTCCTAGAAATAGAACAAGATATAACAATGAAAAGAGTTTAAAAACACAGAAGGTGTTGAGGTGGAAGAGTAAAACTTTCTCTGCATCAAGCACAGAGCCTGAAACAACCTTCAGCTTTATTGCAAGGGTGCAACTAAGAGTGCTCAGGAAGATGTGACAGGTTTGCGTGCTTTGGCCAGTCATCTGCTTTCCCAGGCCACAGCTCAGTGTGGAAAGATGACTCCAGATTTCCTCTTGCTACCTGCACTTGGCTTCAAAAGGACACTTACCCTGCAGACACATTTCAAAATCCCTTACACTAATGGTTCAGAATTTAAAATTCTTTGTTTATGCTCCAGGTAGGACTTTATCTCCTTCAGTATAGAGATTACTTTATTGACAATTCTTATCCTTTCCAGTGTTTGTGGCTGCATTATAGGTAAAATCACCCAAGCAAATGCAAATCCAAATGAATACAACAGTATTTGCATATGTGCTGTTAGCTAGTGATACGAAATGTTGAGCTTATAAATTATTCAATCAGAGTTTCAAATACAGGCACTGTATTGCCTATCACCTAAAAGTAAATGAAGAATTTGTACTGGCAAGGCTGTCCCTCTATCTGTCTTCTAAATAGTGAATTATGTATTAACCTAATACAGGTTTTATGGAATATCATAGCCTGCTGTGGGTCCCCAAGGATATCTGATGTGCCAGCAAGTACTCAAAAGTCATAAGCCAGGCTTCAAATATAACTGAATTGCCATAGGATCAGGAGGATTTCTGAATAACAAAGAAAAAGCCAATATGTAACTTGTGGTTCTTCTCTTTTGATTCTCTGGTTTTCAGAGTCTTGATTACAGCAAATTTAACTTCGCAAACACAAGCCCTCTGTAAAACAGGGAGGCAGGGAGGGGGGAGAGAGAGAGAGGTGGGAGTTCATCATCACAGGAATTCTGAGCTCTGTACTTTTAGAAAAAAAGTGTCATCACGTTGGACCCTGCAGCAGTTTCAAGGCAAAATGGGGATTTCCTGGTGCTGCAGCAAAGGGCAACTCCTCTTATGGTAGAACAATTTTGAAAAGCATGCAAAAGAACTGCAAGTATTTCTGCCAAAAGGAAGATGACCAGATCTCCAGTAGCATTTTTTTTTTTTTAAATGGCTCAGGGACTCCAGGCCACAGAACAAGTTTCTACCATGAAAGTCTCGAATAAATCTAAATCCCATTTGTTTCTGATAGCACATCTCCCCAAACTGCTTAATATTAAATAGCTGGCATCAGACAAAGTGCAATCTGAACATGACTTCAATCAAACTTCATTACTATTAAGTGTGGAAGTCAGAATATCTTTAATACAAGCATTACTACTTAGAAGTTGTCTTACTGCCAAGCTGCCTCTGACCTGCCTTTCACATATTTTACTTTCCTTGGGTCTCAATTTTCTTCTCAGCCTCAAGCTGACACCCCCATTAGTGACTGTGTTCCCTTGATGGCTGGTAATATGGGAAGGATCATAAGGCTGGCTCAGAGCCATAACACCAAATCTACCATAACTCAGTTGCCATGAATATGCCCACCAAAATTCTCCATCTTAAAATTAATGGTGTTTGCATGAATCAGTACCTGCATTTCTAATAAACATTTGTATAGTAGGGGCCAAAATACTGATAACATATTAATAATTACCACTAAGAGATCCTAGAGCCTTAAGAGGAGAAAAGAGAGAGAGAAATTCTATCAACTGATAATAAAGGAAATTCTAGTAAACTGATAACACACTTAAGTTTTTGACAACTGAATAAAACAGTGCTAATGAGAAAATGTTTTATATGCACTGGAATGGTCTAGCTCATCTTTCTATATTGTATTCCTTTAATAATCTGCTTAACACATACAGACCTGATGAGTTTTCTTGCATGTTAGAGATCTTGTTCTTTTCAGTAAAAATCATTAAAGTAGCATTTCATTCTTCTGTGTCAAATTAGCTGCTATTGCAACAATTAGTGATGGAGAAAATGATGAAGAAAGGCTGTGATTTTTACCTGAATTGTCATAGTCCCATATTTGCATTACATTGGAATACATTTTATTGCATTTTCTATATGGATAAAGCTATACACACTTTATTAAAAACAATTAGGAGCAAACACTAGAAGAAATTAATGCTAACAATGAAAATAATTTGAGTGCTTTTTAGCATTTCAGAAAGCATACTTTGTGAAAAACAGTCTTTATCACAGTTAAAATGCATAATCTTGTGTATATAGTAATTCTCTGTGTTCACATCCACAAACAGATATAATGGTGTCTATGCTGATAAATATTGTAACTGCAGAAAATTCTCATACAGTTATGAGGCATACAGATCTCTCAACATCACATGTATAAACATTGCAAGTATTCATTCAACTGGGTGGGATGAGACTTTTCAAAAAACCTTTCTGCCTCTCTTGGGATTTTAGTAGCTAATAGAGAAAAGACCTTTATATTTTGCACACAAACAGATCTTTATCTTGTTTTAAATCCTACAAAATCACTGCTGGCTCCTTATTGATACAAAATGTAGATACTACTTCATCCCGGAATTTAGAAATGAATATTACCCAATGTATTGCTTTTTTTGACTACTGATATTATGCTTCCTCTAAATCAATGTGTTTTTTCATCATATGGGTACAGTTTTATACTTATTTCTCCCTCTTAGCCAAGTGAGAGCAAAAAGCATCTGCCTGTTTCCCCCTAACTCAATAAAGTCCACCCGTGATGGAATCCAAAAACATCTATTTCCATATTTACTGTTGTGTCTTCCATGGGTTTATATATAGTTTCAGATGCTGCCACCATGAACATATACCAGAAAATGCTCAGACACACAGATCAAAGGTTAAGTGCATTTTTTAGTATATCAACCACAATTGCTAATGGTTTTTAAAGAAACATTAAATCTTACAGTGTGCACAAATACTTTAACATTTTCATTCTGCTTTATTTACATGCTGTAACAGTTATATACCATGTTTTCGAAAGACAGTTCTTCAAACCATTTATTTTTGTACTGTAAGTGCACTTATGAAAAGACAGGGTACCTTTTTTCTCTCACTTAAATGTGATGCTAAGGACATCAAGGGGTAATTTTTCAGACACTAAGCATTTTGTTGCTTCTACAGATGCAATTAATTACAAAAATCTTTCCAAACACTGAAATTCTAGTTCAATTGTGTTATGAAAATGTATGGTGAGACTGCTTTAATGTTTTTGTTTAATTATTGCTTGCATTAAACTATCTGATTTCCTAACTACCATCACATGCAATCTTTGCATTGACATTTGGAGGAGTGTTGATTGAGACTAATCTCTCTGCACTTCCTCTACAGGCACTGGAAAGAAAGGGGCTCCTTCAGAGGCACTATTTAGAGTGTCTGAAATTAAGCTCCTGCTCTAAATCTTCCCCAGATTGCCTGTCATTGACGCACCTCCTCATTGAAGTGAACCTTTGTGAATTCCTCCTTTGTCACTGAAATAGAAAATGCATGTACTCCATACAGGAAAATGAACAGCCAGATAAAATGCTGCCACTGAGACTTCTCTGAAAGGAGGGCCTTCTGTTTTATTCAGTCTCTTGAGGTTATCAGGAGTCCATGTAGAATGCTGAAGTCAAATGTGCCTTATGGAATCTGAATTTTTAGGCATTTGTGATAAAAATTTGTGTCTACCACAGTCTCTATGAATGTGCTACTGATCATCAGCTAGTAATGGGAATCTGAAAAAAGAACAGGACTGGGAATCAATGGCGTGCTGAAACCCTGGTGAAGAAGGAGAAAGGCAAAGAGTATGGACGGCTTGCAGTCATTTTCACCTTTGAAATTTTAAGCTGCTTCCAAAGGTGATAAACCTAACAAAATAATCAAGCAAGAGCTGGTAATGTCCCTGCTGGGTCCAATTCTGTCCAACATCTTTATTAATGACCTGGTTGATGCGTGTAGACTGTGCCCTCCACAAGTTCGCTGGGAGTGCAAAGTGGAAAGAGTTATCACCAAGAAATCCCTTAGAATTCAAACTGCTGCAAGTACCACTAAATGAGAACTAGGACAAGTGACTGATATCAACCCAGCATTGCATCTTGGTTTTGTGCTCTTTTGTAGCTGTGTTTTGGAATCAACAGTTTAATCTACTTCTGCTCTGTGGTCCACTTTAAGGTGATTTTCTGATAAGTGGCCTCTCAACAGCTCTGGAAAACACAGGACAATTCCTCGGCAAACAAAATGCATTCAGTGAAGCCATCTGGCCTTAGAAACCCTCTGCTTGAAAATGAAGGCAGACCAGAATGGTTATATGGGGGCCTGTGTTTGCCAGGAGCAGCATCTTCTTCCCCTTGGGAACAGGTGGTGCACAGTCCCAGGTGGCAGGCAGAGAAATCAGCGCTGAGAGTTTGTAACCAGCACAGCCCTGTCCTACCCCTGCATTCAGTAAGCAACTTGAAGGCTCAAGACATTTCCTCACTAGGACTATTCTCTTCTTAAAAATTAAAACAAGAGCTTGTTCCCCAGTTGAAAAAGAATTAGTAAGGCAATCCACACTGATTTCTTTAAATTCTCCACTGCATCTCCCAAAAATTGTTACAGAATTAACAATGGAAAGACAGGTATCAATATAATCTGTGTCCTTTACTAGTCTGGAGCATATTCATAAGGTTCCTGTGGTGTTTTTCCTCTTAATTATAACCCTTTTGTGGCCCTTATTAAATTTCCTGTTAACTGAATTACAGTTCCAATTGTAAGTCATTTCTTTACCACGTACAGGTAACTTTAGTGGGTAGCTGGAGAGCACCAGCAGACGTGCTTAGACATTGGATGCTGGGGACAAGTGCTAATTGCTCACAGTGCTGGATTTTGCCATACTTTGTTTCACAAATTGGTAACTAGACAGTTTGTGAGAACACCCTAATTTTGGAATATAGCTATGAAAGCTGAGTCTGAGGCCTCTTAGGGTCATTCTAAAATGCTAGCAAAATGCTCCACTAAAAGTCTTTAAATACAAAAGATAGCCTCTCAAAAGCGGCTGGCAACAGATGGAGATTCATATCACAGCTGATAACTTCTTGGATCTTTTTAGTGACCTATTCTAAAAACACCAAAATATATGCAGGGGTGTGATAGGGATCAGTTCAAGTTTTTGAGACTGGAAGAAAGCCCATCTATTCTCTTAAATAGCACCTCAAAGAGGTTCTTTTTCTTCTGAATATTCTCTCAGTGCTTTGTCTTGCTACAATATGCTTTAAATTATCTGTATTTTTTTCTTGGTTGTAACGAGAAAATTAAAACCTATTTAAAAACCTCTTTGATTAGATTCCATTCCACTTACACAGAAATGGTTAAAAAGAAAAGAGCCAGAGCACACACTGATCCTATAGTTAAAGCCAAGAATAATTTTGTCTGTGACCTTCAGGATGCAATTCGGAGACGCATAAAAATGGTGCCCCTTGAGACCACAGACATCCTATGGATTTGTGTTTCAGGTTGAATTTAACCTGTATCTACATTTTTTATTGTGCAAACTGAAATAATCTCTTTTTGAGAATAGGTCCATAGGCTCCTGTGGGCTTCCCATGTATCTCTGCTCCCCCTTTTGCCCTCTCTGTCCTCAACCCACACTGTCTTCTCCTATTCAATTTGCCGCCTAGAGACAGTGCACCTCTCAACTGTTCAGTTCCTTACCTTTGGGAAGTCACAGAAATGCCTTCTGAATATTTTGTTGATGAGAAATCCTCTCCAACAGGAAAGGTTTGCCAAACAAGTTCATTGCACAGAGCGTACTGAGCAGCTGTGCAATGACGCGTGCCATCTCTCCATGGCAGGGAGTGCTTCAGCCCCTGCTCTGCCCTAGAAGAGCACCACAACAGACAGAAACAGGCATACATTTCTGAGCTCCAAGCCCCTCTACCCTCACTGGGTGAATTGCCCCCAGGCAGCCTGAAAGGTCTCTCTGGATCTCTATTACAGCTCTCTCCAAGGGTCTCCACTGTAAAAACAGCGATTCTTCTGATTCACAGAAGGGCCATGGATTTACTGTGGGTCAGCAGCTGGAGGATTAGTTGAACTATTTAGCCTGCCTGAGTGTCCCCTATTGCTGTGTATAGTGAAAAATAACTAAGCCTCTCTGGAGTTTAATCTACCACAGAGAGTGTAAACCACATAAAGTTCATTTTGTGGGTTGTTTTCTTTTCCTGTTTTGTGTCTGGATATATAGAGTAGGTAAAATAAACATGCTAGGCACAACAAGCTTCCCTTTTGAAAACAAGGTCTTAGGAAACCCTCAGGTGTGCCACTGCATTTTCTTTCTACATTTACACCTGGTTTTGTGACAACTGGTGCTCTTGAAGTACTTAGCAGCCTGGAAGGTGGATCCAATTTAAACCAGTACAACCAAATTTCAGGTGTGTGAAAAGACAAGCAAACTTTGTTTATTGAAAGGCTTATCAGAAACTACTGCAAAATTACAGGATGTAATTAATTCTTTCCATAAAATAAAGCACATAATCATAAATAAATACCCTTTATCTGGCTCTATTGTCATTACATTTTTCTGGTGAAATGTTTGTCCAGAAAGATGGGATAGGATTTCGCCTGTTGTCTGTAACAAAGTCCAGGGTAGAATATCTGGATCTTAGAAGTCTAAGCCTAGTGATTTATCCAATAGACCACACTGCTTCTACACATATATTGAGAAGAAATTCTAACATTTCATAACATGCAGAAAGGGAAAAAAGAGACTTACATGTGTGTGCGATAAGTGGTGGTTAAGTCTGTACCTAGGCCTGTGCATTTTTATGTAGGTGATTTAAAAAATGCTGGCAGAGATCCAGTCTTCTCACTGCTCAAAAACCAAATATGATTGCTGAGCAGTAACAAAAAAATCGTTCTCCATGAAACTTGAATCTTTAGGGACATTACAAATTGTAAGTATGTGGAAATGGAAAAATGGGCTGTAATTGCTATAGGCTTTCATTTTGGCTTTAGTTACATAAAACAGAAGCATATGCTTGTGACCAAGATGAAAACTTCTTCTGCCAAACACTTTGGCTCTTAAATTTAAAATAAATTACAGTATGATAGTTGCTTACTGTCTGTGCTCAGTATGTTAAAGAAAAGGGAGAAAATGTTATCTTCAAGAAAAAAGCCATACAATTAAGAGCAAAGAAACATGACTCCAAGTAACTGGGTACATGGAGTAAGTTAAGTTATGATCTTCAATGCATCATAAGCTTGCTATTTGAATGAACCAAAACTAGCATATTACCAACTTAAACTGGATTGAGAGAAGTAAAGTTCAACACAGCTAAGTGTAGGTACACTTTTGAGTTTGCACAGTTGGCTGATTCACTTTAAAGGCTATTTTACCTGGTACAATATTCTGGTATAGATGAGGCCAAGGAAAGGAGAACATGAAGATTTAAGGATATGCTACAACCACGTCTTAAGTTAGTAGTACTGACAATAGTATGACTCTTAGTATACCTGATGAGTTCATACATCATCTAGGAACTGGATAAAACTAAAGAACAGGCTAGCCCGAAGTTCTGTCTCTGACAATGGCCAAAACCAGATTTCCAGGGAAGATATGGGAGCTGAGCAAGGGCAGTCCCAATTTGCTGCCACTGACTGCTCAAGGACTGTGAGAATCAAACATGAAGTCTAGCAAACCCTCCACTCTCCCTTTGACTCCCAATCAGTTTCTAGTATTCACAGCACTGCAAGACAAAAATTTCATAGTCTGCCTTTAAGTTAGACAGAGAACCTCCTCCTTTTCTTTTTTAAAGTGTGTCCCATATGAGCTTTATTAGCACTACTCTGTAGTGTTTGCTCTGAAAACAGTGAACAACCAATCACTATCCACCCTCTTCATGCCTCTCATTATTTACTAAATACATGTTTTATTTCAACTAGCCCCTTGCAGACTGAGGAGACCTGGTTTACTCAGACATTATGTGGATGCTGCTCTGTGCCTCTCATTTCTCTTTCAGCCCTTCTCTGCACCTTAACCCTTTCAAGTGGAAGAGGGAGTGGAGGATAGAAAGATAAACTCATGGAATATTCAACATTTGTGGGAATACATGGCAGAGATGGAAAATAGTTGCAGACTTGTCACGTGCTGATAATACCTTCATAAAATAAGAAAAAACCTGTATAGAACAATTACAAATTGCTAAAATAGACATACTGGAACATCAGAGTATATGATAGTAATGTTAAAGCATATTTAAGGAACAGGCTTATACACTTGTACTTTGGAAAAAAGTTTTCATTAATCTTCCAAGTGCTAGTTTATTAAACCAAACTAGAACAGATCTAGATATATTGGCCTAGCAGCAAACCAAACCCAAACATTCCCCAAACAAATCCAAATCCCTTTGCCTGGAGAGTATGGAATAATTTTAATGAAGCAAACGTGATATTCACCAAACCTTAATATTCGCAAGATAATTTTAGAAGCCCAAATGATACTATATGTGATGAACTTAGAGGTAGTGCAGAATTTTAATCAAAACTATTGAATAAATAAAAGCAAATGCTTGACAACGTTCTAAGCAAGATCTTTTAAAGAGAAAATACAGGTAGCAAGCTGACAAATCCTAATCAGATAGTTCTGTTTTACCCCATGCATTACATTGTATTAGACAGTCTGCAAACTGCTAAATAGATTTGTATTAATTATTCCTGGTCCAGCTCTTTCTCAGGAAGAAAACCTTGATTTTATTGCAGTCTTTGTTAAATTAAAAATGCAGATGCCTGCTCTGCAAAGCGTGCAGCTGGATTCTCATTTGCTGCTTAGGCACAGGTCTTTGAAAAGGAAACCTGGTGGACAGTTTGAGTGTAGTGCATAGGCAGCATAGACCCTCTGAGTACTTAATGCTAGCTCTTGCTAAATACATGTGTGTGCAAACCTGATAGATGGATGGGGACACATCTTGTAATCCTTAGATTCTCCCTTTTTCCCCCCCAAATACAATCCTCAGTGTATGTTCATTTGCAACTCCACTTGCAAATCATGTGTACCACAGGCTGAATTCAGAGCTTAAGTACACTAGGATTTTGTTTGTGTAGTCAAATACAATAGAAATGAACGCATCTTCTACATTCTCAAGATAGCAGTGATTTTAACTAGGAAACAATTCCATGAATGAGGAAGTGCTAGAACAGTATCTTGTAACTGTTGGTCATGTAGATTTAGATTTTAAAACATCTTTAGGGGTTGTCATGGTTGTCATTCTGTCAAAATGAGTGTTTACATTTTTTATTGTGACCCTGCTTATTTTCACAGCTTTTGTAATCTTAATGTGCTAAATAAACACTTTTTGTCCAGCCACTGAAAAAGCTAACATGCCAAGTGATTTGTAGCTTTCCACCTGAACTGTTGCTCATGAAATTGGGAATGTATGCCTGCAGGCCCACACATGGTAAATGAGTCTCATCTTAGATTGCCTGTTGTGCTTCCAGCACTTCAGCAGCAGTCAAGGCTTCCAAGAGAAGCCTGAGAAACATGAATGCTTGCATGGTTAACACTTTGAGGTACAACTTAATATCTTCACTTTTACTTTTATTGAATGAAAATATAAAAATTACCAGTTTTTTGCTATCCATTTCTTGTTCCTTCTTTCACCCCATGAAGTAGATGTGAATATCTCACTGCAACTACTCACACAGATTTAACTTATTCAATTAGGTTACTCCTATGTACCAAGAAAATTACCACAATCCTTCTTCTGTAGTTTCTGGTTGAGGTAAACATGCAAGCAAACATGTAGCAAATGTTGAAAAAATCCTGTAAAGAGACAGGACTAATTGTTCTCCCACCCTATTGTCATACTGAATAGAACTGATAAATCATATAGATTGGACTACAAATTAAGTCCCAAGACCTGCTTTGACTCCAAATAAACACCTACACCTGTAGATCTTTAATATAAAAAAACAGTTGTCTTCACTAGGCACTCCCATAGGCATTACTGTAAAATAATATTTTATTAACTAATTATCCAGTGTTGAATGACACTAATGTGAAAAAATACTATCAATGCCAGTCTAGTTCATTAATGGGGGCTGCTCGATAGAGCAAGAAAGTAATCTCTCTCCCCAAGATTTTTATTGCATTTCTTTAAATACAATCGTTCTAACTAACTTCAAATGAATTCTTAATGACCTCAGTTTTATTTTGAAGTTCCAAATTCCTCCAGTTAGTTACTGAATCACCAGGGATTTCTCTTGGAAAAAGACTGCGAGTGATGCAGCTGACACCACCACTCCATCCAACCCAAGGGCAGCCACAATGAACAGCTTATGCAGCCTGTTCCAAACATGGAATGCACTGCCATTAGCATGAGCAGAATGAAGAACTGCTACATTCATCTTAGCTGGTGAGGGTCAAACTGGGCAAGCACAAGCCCATGGTGTATGGAAAATAGCTGGGAAGATACTTTCATTTGTGCTGGAGAGAAAAAAAGGGATTTTAAGTGTGCAAGTTCCTTTTTTATAGAAGTAAGTAGCAATAAATAAAAAGGATCTTTATTGCCTAGTGTTCACAGCTGACATAAAATAGATACCGCCTTTGCAAGCATTAATTACAAGTCAGTGGTGTCTTCTCTGGGGTGTGCAGTGGAGAGAGGGGTGAATCTGTCTTGCATGCTTTTTTTTACGGAGAGCAGGATCCTCTTCCATAACAGTAAGTCTTGAAAAAAGTAAAAGAGCAAAGGGCAATAAATTATCCTTTTCCAGTGCTGATGTAGGATGCCAACAAAGGAAACACACTTGTTTGGTTCATAAAAAAATTGGTCTTCCATTTTAAACAGTACAATTGGCTTAGATTTTATAATGATGTTTGACTGGTCAGGATGATGTTTCATCTTTTCCTCTTGGTTCACATGAAATTCTCTTTGTCATTTTTACTCTGAAGCTATTGTAGAAGGTTCAGGGTATATTCTTTAGAGTAAAGCAATTGCTGTAGTCATATTTAAAATAAATTTGAATTGAAGAAAATCTGAACATCTTTGGAATGTTTCATATGTCTTTGTCTAAAAATACAAAGTTTTCATAGTTTCAGTATGTAAATAATGTTTAAGAACTGCACAAAATCTGGTTGCAAAACCCTTAACATATGAATTATATGATGCCAATATTTATTAATTTGATACTCCAGTCTGATTTTCTGCAGCTACTGGGAGCCACAGATAAGACTGTAAGCCAAGACACCCATTCTACTCACTCAGAGCTATTCCAAAATCAATCTGAGGCTCGTGAGTCTCCACCATCCCACGGGTCTTTGTCACATTTCACTAAACATTGAGTCTCTCTTTCTTGCAATTGTCAACTATCTGCATGAGGAGCAAATCACTCTCTTATCAGTTTATTCTCCAGTTTTCCCCATGCAAGGCAGGTTCCCTTTGAGTTTTGGAGCAGAGCTCATGGCTTCCACAGCACATCCCAGCCAGTGAACAATAATTCCACATCAGGAATCCAGCTGCTCTCCCAAATGGTGCTGCAATGTATTACCACAAAGCCCACAAACACCCACTATCAGCCAATTCCATTCCCATGCTAGAGATCAGAAAACAAGAACACACTTGGCCTTCTCAGCTCTGTGCTTCCAGCAGTTTGCCCGCCCAGTTATGCTGAGCTCTGTCCACATCTGTTTTGCAGTACTCCTCTCACTGGTTTAATTGTACATGCTTACTGATATCCCAGACAAACCACAAGGAACCACTTGCATAAAGCTAGCTAATGAAGGGAGGAGAAAAGAAAGAAAAAGAAACAGCAGCAATTCTACAAAAAATAAATGTCAAATCTTTATTTCCTCATCGAGGAAATAAAATATATTTTCTCTTTGCAGATGTTGCTAATTATGCAGATGAGTTGTTTTTTTTTTCCTTAAAAAATCTGCACTCTTCATTCTAAATCTTTGACCAGTCCTTAGCAATTACTCTTTTTGGATAAGAGGAAGGATATCAGTGAGAGCGTGGTTTTGGTGGGACCCAGAACAAACACACTCCATTTAATAATTCATTCATTCTCTAATAATATCCTTTAGGGAGACTGGCTACTTCCACTGATTGTTTTAGTACTTATTCTAAACAATAGGCTTACCCACTTAAGAAATTAAGTTAAACTTCAGGAGTCATCACTTGTCAGACACTGTTTGTTGTTCATCTAAGATGTGTTCATCTATTTTGTAAAGTCCAGCACAGAGGAACCCATGCTCTCTCACGTGCTGTACTGCAGAAATGCCTCAAAGCCTTCCTGACAGCAAGCCACCGGAGATATTTGTTTGGATTCAGTCCATAGCTGAGCATAGTAAATAACAATAGTTCTTATGTCCATCATGACCTTGGCTTCTCTGTATGAGTTATGTTGTAGAGACCTGACCACTTTTCACTAGAGGAGTGTTGGTCACAGCTATTGGAAATGTTCATCCATGAGACAATAGCTGTCAGAAGTGTCAGGGGGCAGGAAAGCATAGAGAAATGGATATGAAAGAGATGGAGGCACTTATTTTAGCTACTGGAAAAGGTATGTTACAGGGCAAAAAAGAAAAAAGCTTCAGTTTCATTTCAAAGTGTGTTATGTACAAAAGAGCAAAATATGGCTTAAAATGAAAGGAAGGTAAATGTAATCCAGAAAGAAACATTGCCCTGCACAGCATCTCACTGACCTGTGGGATCCATCATGGCACCAGGTCAGTCAGCTGCTGCGAGCTCCTTCATAGAAAGGGTACGTGTCATATCTACACATCTTTTAAATACCTTCAGGTATTTAAACAGTGACTCCACCACTTCCCTGAGCAGGCTGTTCCAATGCTTGACCACCCCTTCCATGAAAAAATTTTGCCTCATATCCAGTCTAAATCTTCCTTGGCACAAGCTGGGGCCATTTCCTCTTGATGGGATTCCCTCATGAATCCCATCAGGCCTCATAAATTTGTAGGGACCCAGCTGAAGCAGCAGATCCCTTGCAATTTCAGGGTTGACTGGGAGTTGATCATTCTCACAGTCATAGTCCTCCAGCTCAGAGCACTGAGACACCCTTGGTCCATATTCCATGTTGACGACAGATGCAAAGAAAGTATTAAACACCTCGGCCTTGTCTCTGTCCTAGTTTGTGATGTGACCATCTTCATCCTGTAATGGGCCGATAATATTTCCATACTGTCTATTGCCACTAATGTCTTTGAAAAAAACTCTTTTTATTGTCCCCACATTTCTGGCAGCTTCAACTCCATCTGAGCTTTGACTGCATGAATTTTCTCCCTACAGCAACAAGCAGCATCTCTGTATTCTTCCCACATCCCTTGACCTTGTTTCCACTAGGCATATACCTTCCTTCTTTGCCTTGTTTCCAAGAGAAGATCCCTGCTCAGCCAAGCCAGCCTTCTGCCTCATCTGCTTGACTTCCAGCATTTGGAATTGGCTGTTCCAGCACCTCAATGTCTTTCTTCTACTAAGGATACCAAAACTGAGTACGTGATTTAATGTGTGGCCTCATCAGTGCCAGATACAGGGGGATGATCTCTGCCCTGGTCCTGCTGGCCACACTGTCTCTTATACAATCACACAGGGTAGTGACATCCTAAAGCCAGTGCCCTTCCTACACACAGAGATCAAAGAAAAACCTTGGGTCACAACTATTGTCAGCAGGGACACCACATCCCACCATTACCCTTGTTTCTCAGGGGCATGCCAATGCAGTCAGAGCATGTGGATTTTGCTGGGGGACCCTCTCCAAGTGGTTCTTTGAAGCAGAGCCCAGAGCAGGGAAGCTGCAGATGTTTACCCACCTGACTGTGCCAGCTATTGTCTTGTGCCTCAAGTTCCTGCAGACCAGCAATTAAGGCAGAAATCTGGAAATCTACAGCACAGTTAGCAGCTTCTGGTCATGGTGGTGATTGGATTAGGGGAGAGAGTGCTGTCTGGAAGGATACAGCACTGGCTGCTCTGGGGATTTAAACTGATTCCCCAGCCAAAGGAAAATGAGTGTGGTGGCTGTGGTTTGCTTTCTGTTAACATTATCTTACAGTTTATATCCTAGAGAAATAGGCATAGCTGGCAAATCCTGGGACCGAGGCCCAAAACTGATTTAGCATGAAGCCTGAACTTTCTCTCACCCTTTGAAGTCCAAGTTTTCATACTCAGCTTCAACATGAAGGGACAGGATAATGCAGCAATGTTTCTCCTCCTGCATTTTCTTCTTGTTTTGTGTGAACGTCAGAAAACATGGAACGAAGATTTTAAAAATAAATCTACTAATCTTCCCATGGGAATAACTATACATTTTAAACATGTCTCCAGAAGAGAGGAACTCATACCTTAGAAAGTCAGATACAGAAATTTTCTTCTAAGAATGTAACTAAAGAGGTAAAATCAGTTGGATAGAAGTAATTTAGATTTTAAAGATGCACTTCACAAGTTGAAAGTAATACTCTGGATTAGAATCTTTTGTGCCAAAATACAACAAAACATAACGATACAGGGTTTAACATACATGTTGTTGGACAAAAACATAGCAGAGATGTTTAAAAACCTGTCATTCTCTAATGCAAATCAGACTTTCTCATATTTTACTTTAGTGGGCTTCATTTTTCTTTAAACAATAAAGACTAGTTAACCAACCTCCTTGCTCTTATTTATATATAGTTGGAAGAATAATTCAGACATCATTTGATACTGTATCTAGCTGTGCTGAAGCTGCATGCAATCTAATATGTAAAGAGTTAACTGTACCCATTTTTTGACATGATTAATCCATTCAACTTTTTTAACAGAGCAAGTGGTATAGGAGTAATTAATTTGCAAAGGTCCAGTTGGTTAAGTGTAGGTTTTAAAAAAATGTATCTTAACAATAAGAAAATTTTTCGAAAGCCAAAAATACCCTATTCTCAAAAGCAAAACAGATGCATAGCATAAATCACTCATTCAAACAAAAGAGAATGTCAATCTTTATATTGTTTAAAACCATTAGAAACCATTTTCCTAATTGCCACTTCAAAATCCTGTACTAGCTAATCAAAGAAATTCAGAAACTTCAACTTATACCCTTTTATGTACTCTATGGAGTTTTGGAGGCAAGAAAAATTTGCTCTGTGCTTCTGTAGGCTGTAAAAGACATATTCACTACTATGCATTTAAAAGCAGCTCAGCAGGAAGAATTACCTATTGAATCAGAAGGATTCTGCCCCTGATTAACACTGAAGGAGCATTACTGTTTAAGGTGAAGGAGCACTGAATTGCTTACTAATATCCCCCAAATGCAGTGAAAGATTTAACTATTCTCCTAAGAAAAGAGGTTGTAGGAGAGGATTGAATGCATGGGAGAGTTTGAACTACTAAAGATGTGTTTAGAGTTGCTACAGCCAGCTGACTGCATTTAATTGCAGCATTCATAAGAGATTTTAGGATGAAAAATAAATTTCAGAGAGGCTGTAGCACTAGAATTTGGGCTGATAAAAACTGGTGAGCTGCAATTCCTGCAACTGGAGAGAGGCAATATAATTCAAAGTGAGTGGACAGTTGGTTTCAGATTCCCTTTCTGTAGTTTTAGGTAGGCAGGGGATATTGGCTTGCAAATCTGAGTTGGTGTGGATCCTGGAAAAGTTTTCAAGCTCTGCTTGGAGCAGTGATGAACAGTGATACTAATCCACTGTCCTCTCAATACAGCAGAGTCTTAGGAATAGAAGCTTAGAATGCTTAGGGTTGGAAGGGAAGTTAAAGGTCATCTAGTTCCAACTCTCCTGCCATAGGCAAGGACAACCTTCCACTAGACCAGGTTGCTCAGAGACTTATCCACCTGGCCTTGAACACTTCCAGGGATGGAGCATCCACAGCTTCTCCGGGCAACTTCTTCTAGAGACTCACCACCTTAACAGTAAAGAATTTCTTCCTAATATCTAATATAAACCTATCTCTTCAGTTTAAAGCCATAACCCCTTGTCCTGTTACTACATGCCCTTGTCAAAAGTCCCTCTCCAGCTTTCTTGTAGGCCCCCTTTAGGTCCTGTAAGGGTGCTGTAAGGTCTCCCTTGAGCCTTCTTTTCTTCAGGTTGAACAACCCCAACTCTCTCAACCTCTCTTCAAAGGAGAGGTGTTCCATCCCTCTGATTGTCTTTGTGACCTCCAGTGGTCCCAGTCTAACAAGACCACATCCTTCCTATTTTGGAGACCCCAGACCTGGACACAGTACTCAAGAAGACTTTGGGGTTAATTAAAGGTTGGTCAATTAATTTAATTTCTTGCTGAATCTTCAAAAACCTGCTGGGGACCAGGGCAATGTACCTGTAAGTATTTCTTGATAGGCTTTCATTTTAGGATTGGCATCAGCACTGCTTTCAAGTGTGAACCTAAATCCTAATAGGACCCATGAAATAACTTCAAGAGTTTTAGGAATCAGCTAACCATACCTCACTGTGAAGAAGCAGCAATTTCTTCCTGAACTTCAGTCTTAAAGATTAACACAAGAGCTATCTCATAACAGCTACAAATCCTTTGCACACCATTTCTAACCAGGAACACTTCTTCCAATTTACATCTTCATGTGGCAGGGATCTCCCATGGAGCCCTTCCACTGAGCTGCCCTTAGAGGAAATGGACTAGAAAGCAAGAGGTTACAGCTGCAATGAGCAGGGCTCTTTCATGTGTTACAAAGTTAAGTGAAAGGAAAGGGCTTTTTGTTGCACTTAGGGACAGTGTTTGCACCTTGCCATCAAAAACACAAATCCAACCTCACTGACCTAATTAGCCCAAGAATCTGTCTTTCCTGCTCATGCCAGCCTGGACCCTACCATTAACACTAATCCTGAAATTAACTCTACACTTAGATTAGCAAAACCTATCAAACTCTGAAGTAAGCACACCTTGGGGGCTTCTGCTGATGATGACATAAAAGACATGTTGTTAACACCTAGAGCTGAACAGCAACGCTGACTCAGTGTTTCATATCACCCAATCCCTCACCTTGTGCCTAACAAGGACTCTCTTTATGTCAGTTCCTTACATTTTCACCAGGAATCTTTGCCACACTAAAAGCTAAGTGTGGCTTATTAGTTCCCATTAAAAACATATTCAAAGTACTCTAATATTCCCTTTTAAATCTCACAGTAACATGGATTCAGCCAACATGTTAACTTGACTTCTAGACCTTAAATATATTTTACCCTTTAAACTAAATCTGCCCAGCTAAAATGAAAATACTATCAAGAAGCCAACCAGCACCACGTCCAGCTGCACCTCACAAAGCTTTATTCAAACCCAGTATTAACATCATCATAGCCTTTCCTAGACTAACATGATAACTTAACCAAAGCTCTAATCCTTGTCCTTACTGTGGTACAGCAAAGACTATCTGTTGCAATTTTTCATTTTTTGATCATAAAAAGTTAGTGGGTGTAGCATTCCACAACTGTAATTAAACCAGGTGTGTTTGCAAATCACTGATTCTGAGTTACTACTTAGCATCAAATCTTCAAGTTATCCCAAACTCATCTTAAAACTGATAATTAACTTTGAAAAGATACATTTTGATGCTAAAGAGTTACTGTTAATCCATCACCACCTCAAAAGTAAATGTTCAAGATGGAACACATGCATTATCCTGGCCAGCCTGAAAGAATACTGGATGTGATAGACAGATTTGGCCAGGAAGAAGATAGTACAATGAAGACAGTATTAATCAGCTGCCCTTATAAGTTCTCCAGAGAAATTATTACTGAACTTTAGAGAAAACACTATCATGTGTAAATGCCATTAAAAGGAGAATGACAGCAATTAAGTGGATGGAAGCCTCCTTTTTTCATTCTTTATTCTTTGACAAATACTTCAATAAAATGCCAGGGAGAACAATGTCTGCATCTTCCCTTCTGAAGTTGTCTAGACTTACGATGAAAATGCTTAAATCTGAAAAAAGTGAACCTATCAAAAGACACAAAAGAGTTTACAAAAACTACTTTAAATTACATACATGCATAGGACCCCAATTTCTGCAGTAGAATTGTATCAGGAATGAATAACTTCTGAAGGCAATGTAGTTAGTTCTAGAGTTAGGCCTTTGGCTCTTAAATCTGAGTTTGTAAACTGAAGTTTGCAATAAACTAACATATTGTACCTCACTGTTTAATATATTCATATAAATTCTTTTAAAAAATAATTTTATTCTCTCCACATAGCAGCAAATTTTCAGGCTATTTACCTTCACTCAGGTTTGTCTATCTTGAGTTAAAGAGAGACTGGCAATGCTCCTGAGTGAATTCACAAACTCCCCAAGATCCTCATAGGCTGAAGTAATTCATCTGATTAAGGGAGAGACAGCATTTGTCTCCAGAAGATATTTTATTTGGTCTGTCACTGTGGAGCGAGGTCCATTCTGCACTGCATTCCAGATTCTTTATATTTCTCAAGCGGAAAGCAGCTGGTATACTTAACTAAAATATTTCTTAGGTCAATTGAAGCTCCCATGTGACAGAGAACCAGAGCAGTTGGTTCCCATTCAACTACTCCTTGGGATATTTGACAATTTTGATGGGCTGATTTAGAGTTTTGTTGTTACAAAATGAAATTTCCATAGGTCAGAGTAGTGATATATGTATAAAGAGATTAATCTCTTCAATTTAAGCTTTCTAACCCCCAGTGTCCAAGTTGATGATAAGTTGGTCTGATACACCTATAGTCGTGAAGAAAAAAAAGAATTTTTACTATTTAAACATAATGTTAACATTGAAAAAGCAGAGGGGAGAGGATATATTACACATAAAGATGAAAAGATATTTGAAATCTCTCTGTCTTCTTACATGTACTTCATAATTTAGAAGCACAGCACCATGGTCTCACTAACAGCAGGTGAGTACCAAGACACAGCATGTGTGTCCTTTCCTTATCAGTTTAACAGAATCACTGAAAAAGAAGTAGAAGATCAAAGAACTTCAGATGATACCAGAAAAAGAACCAAAAAACTGTCAACCAAGACACAGAAATCCATTTTATAGAATACATAAGCAAGAAAAAAGAGAGAAAAAAATGTTTGCACTAACCCAACAACAGTCATTTCAGAAAGTCAGTTAAGAAAGTTTAATTTGTTGGTTTATTATGATTTATTGTGCAAGCAATAATTCATACTAAAATGAATTATCAAATACTCTTTGATTTGTAAAATTAAATTTGCAACAACTGTATAAATGTTAAGTAGCTTTAAAGTAGATTAGTTTGTTGTAAAATATATAAAGGCTATTATCTTAATTTAAGATAGTCTTAATTTACCAAACCATCCAAATTCATAAAAAGAGACGCTGTAGATACAGTTTGCATCTGTTAGACTGTGAAATACTGGTCATTAACTTATTGCTTACTTTTATGAAGACTATACCATAAATATAAAATGTCATAGGTCATTCCATGATGAATCTTTTATTCTCTTCACTAAAAAAAGGCTGCTGAGAAGATAATCTACATCAAGGGTTGAATCCTTGAGATATAAGATTCATGACAAATATTGCAACAGTATTACCTAGGATATGACATTAGCTATCAAATCCAATGAGTCCATGCAAAGCATCTGTGCAGGACATGAAATTCTGCCTGTGGTTTCAAACAATTGAACTAAATGTGAGTTTGTCTGAAATGCAAATTTTCTACAACTCTATGTTCTCAAAATAATGTATGTTTTACTCTCTGGAAACATCTTCAGGACTGTGCTCATCCCACCTTACTAGACAGAACAGAATGAACACTCATGCTGAATGAAGAAATCATACAATGTAATAACTAGTTATTCATGATTATTAATAAATTAGGATTATGACAGTAAATAGTTAAAGAGATGTTTCTGCTTGAGAAAAAGATTATCAGACTGAAAAATCAGTTATTTTGTCCTAGACTGTAACTTAATTCACAGAACTGGTAACAAATAGCTCCTCCTGTGGCAATATGACCCCATTTCCTCTCTAAACTTGCCTAGCATATTCTTCAAAATTTTATATTTAACTTTCTAGCCTCTATATCACCTGGAGCAGTGGGCAATTTATTTCTCATACTCTATGGATAGATTGCCAAATTAGTCCATCTTCTTTACTTATTAAAGTAAAAGAAAGCATGAAGAAATATAGGCAAGATTAAAACAACAAAAGACTTGACTGAACTTCCAAATCCACAGTTTTTTCAAGTACTTTGATAATGAATTTCCATATACCAAACAATTTTTGGTTTTTTTTGCTTTGTTTTGTTGGGTTTTGGGGTTTTTTTGCTAAATAGTTTACACTGTTACTGCTGAATAGCATGAAACAGACTCTACACCTGCTTTATTTACAGGAAACCAAAGCTGATTCTGAATGAACCTGACAAAGCGACATGTGTGGCTAAGACAAGAGTGGGAACCAAGCATCAAGGATTCTTTGGATAGAATACACATTAAGAGAAGATCATCTGCAGATGTTCTTTATCCAGTTGGATACCCTGGCTTTTCACTATCTCTGCTCACAGGAGCCAGAGCCAAAACAAACAAGTTGTCCTTTTCTCAGCAAAGTGCATTTGATGGTGCCACATGGATGAGAGGCCTCCAAAGCAATGGTTCTCAGCATTCCAGATGATTAGCCCTTCTAATTGGCTCTGTCTCCTCCCATCCCAGGATCTTCTCACAATAAATTTAGTTGGGATAAGATGCATAAAATTCAGTATCAAGGAAGTATCAGGGAGATGATGTGAAAGTAACATTGCTTTTCAAGCTGCATTCCTAGCATAGAAGACCAAGAGTTTATTTCCTCTTGGCAGACATAGAATATAAACAATCTTTCTTGGTTAGTTTGCTGCCTGATCATCTGTTTTTATGTGGTTTATATCCTGTCCCATCGAGAGCAAGTATTAGTATGAAAAACACAAGAAAAAATAAACAAGTTGGGCTATGTTGGTGCTCAGAGGTACAAATAGTCCCTATATGCTTTTAGATTTAATATCTATTGCAGTTATCTACAATCACTAAGGCCTGAAGTTCTTGACTCCTGCCTCTGTCCGTATAAAGGGCCAGTGTAAATCAAAGGCTCTTTTTTCAAAGGGATGCAGCTGGAAAAAAGTGTCAGACCTGAAGTGTCTCCAGTACTTGGAGTTAAATTATCTGAGATTATTACAAGGTTGCCCAAGCACAGGATAATGCTTAATATAGCTCTGGAACCCTGATCCACAACAGCTGCCTACTAAATTAAAGCTTCTTTAGATATCTGAGGTTTCTTGCCTTTTTCCATGAGACATAAAAGCCTTCCACTTTAGAATGGACTCAGGTAAAGCAAACATACCTTATTATTAACAATTGTGAAAAGGCTGAGCCAGTTTATTTGATTCTCTGTAGCCCTTCATGCAGAATAAATGCATGCTCTCAATAAAAGTTTGCAGCCCAGAAAGCTCAATTTCAAATAAAAACTGCAATGAAGTACAGCAAGTATTTATACATGAAATATCTTGGACTATAAAGCACACATTTTTTAATTTAAGAAAAGCAAGATACATGTTAGATGCAATAGTACACAAGTCATACACGTGGTTCCTGTGAACAACCTATGGGAATCTCCACAGAGCAATATTATCTGAGAAGAAATGTTCATGTTTCCTCCTTTCTAAAGCAATTCCCTTTAAACGCATTATATTTTCCAATGCAATTCACCTGTGAATGTAGCTGTCAGTTACAGCAAACTTATTGAAACTACTGTTTGTTTTGGAGAGCACTTTTTTCACAGCATTATGTCTGTGTTACATATGTTTCTAACAAGGAATAATGATTGCATGCGACTTCCGTATAAGGAACTAAGAGTTTGTATTTTTAATTCCCTCTGCCTCTCTTGTATTTTTCACTTGGTTATTTGGAAAGCTGATACACACAAATATTGAGTGACTTGGCATGAAAAGTGAATCAAATTGAGTAACATCTAACTTTCAGAAAGACTGGACGGACTCATGGATTTTTTAAAGATTATTTCTATGTAGGGTATTTGAAATACGATTGCAGTTCAGCTCAAATAAGAAAAACGCAACAACCTCTATAAAATCCCTTCCCCACTTTATTGATCTTTTTAATTTTCCTGATTTTCAGCATGCACACAAGTAGCAAGGATTAAGGAAGGGGTATTCAAAGTCTTTATGAAGTAGAAACAGATATTTAGAAATTTAAGTGTCAGACCAATGTCACAGAGCTGTTTGCCACACTTACGCATTCAGTTCATGCAGCTTGGTAACTGTGAAGTGAGTACTTCACACACACACACACAAAAAGGGGAATAAAAAGGATAAATCCTCTCTCTACTTGAGTTTCCAGGCTTGGTAGTTGGCATGACAACTGTAAGCAAGTAGTCAAGTCAGGCACTGACTGAGAGTAAGAAGCTGAAAGAAACCAACAGAAACATACAAAAAGTGGGAATACAGAGAACTGCTAGGGGGAAAAAATGATAAAGTGTGGACATAAGAGAGTTTTAGAGATGTGGGCACTAGCACAAACAGTGAGCAACTCTGTCCCTGCGGAGCAGTAGGCAGAGTATCATATAGCTGAGATGGTGAGTAGCTGTTTCTCCAGCAAATAAAAAGATTGTGCTACTCTAGGCAAAACTCCAGCTCTGTTGTGTGCCAACAGAAATAGCTGATCAGGCTGCACGAGAGCAGTTTCACAGTGAACTGCAAGTAGTGATACATAAAGAGCTTATTAATCTTCCTTTACCACTGAAGCAAGTTTAATTTCCAGAAAATAGATATTTATATCTAAATCAAAGGAAATACCTGAGAAGAGTGTCAAAATGAGATTATCTGACATTTTTTATGGATAACTCAAAATCATGCAAAAAATAAGAAAAAATAAAAAATAAGAAAAAAATTAAAAGATAAAGATTAATGAGCAAAAGGAAACCTTCATGGATACAATAAGATAGACTATTCTACATCTTTTTCTGAAAATATTTCTAGTTTGTTATTGCTACCTGAGTATTTTGACAGAATAAATTCTCTTCTGTCTCCGAATTACATGTGAATTGGCGCTAGAGCAACAACCCTACTTCACAACACTGCACACATGACCTTAGATTGGCCTCAGAAACTATACAGTGGCATCACTGTCAAGTGTGAGGACAACTAAAGTCAGATTACCCAACAGCAGAAGTTTTCAGTCACATATTTCCCATATTTTTGGCTCATCCAAGTACAGGGTTTTTATTTCAGGTGAAATCATGACCTACAGTTGTTTGCACGCAATTACAATCTTTCTCATTGCTTTTTTTCCCCCCAGAAACTTGAGCATTTTTGTCATGTTTGTCAGTTGAAACTTGATCATTATTGTCATGTTTGTCAATTGACTAAAGCCTGCATATTTTTATTCCCCTTTTAAAAATATATTTATTTTAAATACAAACATAGCAGTGGGATAACATACATTTTATTCTCTAGCCTACCAGGACATTTTTCTGATGCCAGAGGCATGCCTTTACAATAGGAGCAAGGCCAGAGACTCTCACTTTTACTAAGTCAGAGAAGACAAACTGACCCCATTGGCTGTGACTTGTCCTACAGGAGATGCCTTAAAGCTAAAGGATTATTGTACTGTAATCCAAGCATCCCAGTTTGTGTTTATTCTCATGGTGGACTTGACAACTCTGAAATGGGAAAAAATGAATTTTCATTGAGACGGGGAAGCTTGAAAGCTTCCCTCATAAAAGGTTACAACCTTTATGGCCAGGTAGTAAATTATGGGAATTCATACATTCCTTCTGCTTCAGATACTTATTTCCTGAGCTATAAATACAATTATTCCTTTAAGAAATGATATTTTAGTTTACTAATTTTAACGTTCATATTTCTAAATCTATTGTATTCACAACTGATTATGACATAATATAAAATTGTGCTGTTTGTTACTAGCAGGAAAAGAGAAGAATCATCTCTCAGAGGTATAACACTCCTTCAAATACACAAATTGTATTTCACATGATATTTCAAGTATGAAAATGACAAGCAGCAGCCCATGAAGGAAGGTTTTACTTATTTCATAGATCATAGAATGGTTAGAGTTGGAAGGGACCTTAAATATCGCCTAATTCCAACTCTCCTGCCATGGAGAGGAACACTTTTCACTAGACCAGGTTATTTAGAGCCCCATCTAGCCTGCTCTTGAACACTTTCAGAGCTAGGGAGTCCACAATATCTCTGGGCAACTTGTCCCAGTGCCCCACCACCCTCACAGCAAAGAATTTCTTCATAATATCTAATCTAAACCTTAATTTTTCAGGTGAAGTTGTCTCAAGGAGGAAAGGTGGAGAGAAGAACACCGAAACACAAACCCGTTCTTAACACAGGTTAAGAAGAGACGAGGAAGTTCTCTCTTTTTACAATTTTGAAGTTTTGCAAGTAATCAGAAAAGGTTTTTACCTCACAAAGCTTTAATCTTTTATTAGAAACTTTAATAATGTGCTTAAAAAATCTTATCACTATATACTCTGTAATAGATGCTTTTACTATAATTCATACTGAATATTAAGCCCGATATCAAATTATTGTAATACAGGGTGAAGTCCCCAGTAATTCTTAATGAATTACTTGCTTCAGATACACTTTTATTCTATAGCATGAACAAAATTGATTTTATAACTGAGAAGTTGCAACTATTGTTTTTGCAGTTTTCTTACTACTTTTCAACCTTTGAACATGGTAATATTACCCTACTGGGGAAAAAAGTACTTATCTTGTTGAACACATTTCATTTTTATGGTAATTTGGCCTCATACATAACTCAATCTCTCTAGTTTATAGAAGATTTAAAAATATTTACAGGAGGGATTGAGTGAAAATGTAGCATGTTGAGGGACCATCACTTTAATTGGTGTCAAGAAAAGCTAGTAATGGTATAACAAATAATGCCAGCTGAAGATCTGGCCCAAAATACAGTTCTATATTCAGCTTAGCAGAGAAGTCACTGAGGCAGAGAAATCATTAAAAGTCAAATAATCTGTATTTACTGCACTTTCCCCTAGAAAAAGTACATGTATATTATACCACAGGCACAAGCATATTGTTTCATTAGAGATTCCAGCTAAATGAGTACTTTTTTAAAAACCAGTCCACACTTCTAGACTGGGCATCACTGGTTTGTGTTGAGCAAGTTCCCTGGTGGCATTAGTGTTTACTTTCTTTTCTCACATGGCCTGTACAATCAACAGTAGGTCAGCTTTAATTAGTCACTGCAATAGAAAATTATTTATGAAATAACAAGGACAATCAAATAAGCCATTTAAAGTAACAGACAGCAGACTGGAGTAATCAAATTCCTCAGTAAATAACATGAAAATACTGTAAAAATGCAAATCAACAAGATTTTTCCCTTAAGTTGTAGTTCCCCCTCCTGCCCCTATTAGCTTCCTCTGCCTCTGAAACCAACTTTCTGAACCTACATTGATTAAGAATGGAATATCTGTAACATGATATGTTTTCAGTGATCTTACAGATTGTTGTTAACAAGCAGTCCACCACAAATGTGGCTTCTATTATGTTTTATTACTTTCAGGATGTTAATTTTGGTAGTCTCATTTTCCTAATTTTGTGCAAAAAAACCTACCTATCCTGCAAAACAAAGAGAGGTGGGGAGGTGAAAAAAAAAGAAGAGCAAGCTAAAACAACACTGCTAGAACAATGCTGACATAGATATCTAAACATCCAGCATTAATCTGAAACAGAGGTTCTTTGACACTTAATTTTACATTGATAAATTAACCTAGGTACAAGACTTCTCAAGACTATGACATGTTATTCTATTCAGACTATACATGGCTACAGAAATAAAAATTACATTGCATATGACTGTAGAAATTATTATTCTAAATCCAGTAAGATATATGAAAGATATATAAGTGTTCTTAACCAAAGAAAACAGTCTAGAATATAACTCAGGATCCACTCTCCAAGTAACTTCAGACTTCCCAGAAGATTGCAACTTTCAAATAACGTTATCAGTTACCATGGTGATACCTGGAAGGAGAGGATTGTTCTTCACCATCTGATACCGAAAAGAAAAATAGTTACTATTTTGATCTTTTCTTTTATAATGTATGAAGAAATTTATAGTACCATAGGCACAACAGAGCACTTCGAATGTTATGAACTTCAGTTAAAAATACATAAAAATCACATTAAAACATAATATGATTCTAAAAGAATCAGCTTTAAATCCTAATTTAACTATTAGGAAATTTCAGAATTTAGGTTGCCATCAAACCTTGTCAGTATTTATGTACATATATATTAACATACATTCTGATCTTAAATATTGTGTAGTTCTTTACGAATGAACAGGGATCTTGGCTTAGTGGCATGGAAATATAAAGACTTGAAAAGGTTGCTATCAGCAGGATATGAGAGTGAAATTTTACAGGAGACAAGAAGTGGAAGGGTTAAGGAGAAAAAGCATTTCTTTAGTGCAAATACTTAAATGCTTCCATAGAGTAGTAGATTCTGTCTTTGTCTCTATCACAGAACAACCCGCAACCCCCCCAACTTTGGAGTCCTTTATTTCATGGCTGTGTAATTTGAAACATCTGGAAGGTCTGATTTTCAAAAGAAGTGACCTCTAGATTAAGAGCGGAAGATCAATTAGCAGAAGCTATATGCTAAATATTTAAATACTACATAAACAGTGACTATAACAGGTGATGAGGCCTCTCAGTTTAGACACTCAGAAATTACTGACCTCTGTTCCTCAGTTAACCACCCCCAAAATAAAACTAATTCTTGTAGCACCATCATGTTTTTAAGATAAGACTTCTTACTTACAGTGGTGAAAACTACAGACATGCACATTACACCAGCCTGTATATCTTATCCTACTGCTGAAACTGCTGTAACACTCATCATCCTTATTGCCCTCCCTGCCCACATTCTTCCCTTTACCATATCCTTTTTGGAATTATTACTTTTTTCCCTCAGATTATTTAATTATTAAATTAATTGTGAACTCTGATCTTACCCTCCAATATCTCCATCTCCTCGTGTGTGCAGCATTGCCAGTAAATAAAAAAACCTTTTGTATTTCATCATCTGGGTTTTTGATGACAGACAATTATACACAGCAGAGCATAAATCCTTGCAGAACTGGAGCTGATAAACCTGGCAAATTTTAGAGAAATTACCAACACAGATCAGGTATAACTTTTCCAGCCTCTGTTAGTCCCACTTCAGACTATTATCATCTAGCCTACATGTTCTCTACATGAGACTATCAGAGTAGCTTCTTATTTGTGTTAGGTGTTCTTATAGCTGTTCCATCACCAGCTCTATACATTAAGCTAGATGTCATAGCAAGCCTTTCTTTTGTCCACAACGCCAACAATATAATATACTCTTCTTTGGAGCTAACTGGACCATATTAAGCTATAGTAACTTGTAACTCAATATTATGGAGTATAATGGAATACTACAAACAGACATTTTAAACAAGTCTCAGCTACAGCATGAACAACAGCTTTGATCCAATATCACATTTCATCATGTGGTATTAAGTACAGTGTAATTAAAATGCAAATATTTATAAAAATAAAAGAATAGAAGGGCTACAGTGTTTCATTTTTCTAGGTACTCTCATTTTAATTGGCAAATGCTTTGAAAAACTCTACAAACACTCTATCAAGGTTCTTATACAAATTGGGTGGCTGCATAGAGCAATTCCCAATGCAAAATTAAAAATGTGTACATCTCTGCTTCAAAGGCTCATTGTCTGCAGTGTTAAGACAGAATGTTTATGTTTGGCCCATTAAAAACAGAAATATCTGCAGGTGAATTCATACAGAAATGCTCAGCACTTTAGACTGAAGTATTATAAAGCATTGCTTTTCTTGTCCATTTTAATTCAAAACTGACTTGGTACCACATACCCCAATACAGCAAAAACGTGGTGTTAAGAAGTGAAAAAATTCTTACAGATTTTTCAATTAAATCTAGATGTGTCACTGTTGATATACGACAGAAATGCACAAGTTAGTAAAGGAGGTTGAATGAAATGGCCTTAAGTGATTTCAAAGCAAGCATAATTTGAAGCATATGAAACTCTCCTCAGGCACTAAAGAGATTTTGACTGGAGCTGGGTGTAGATTTCTATCACTCATATCCAATAAAGACTAATTAAAATAGAGATGAGATAGATTGACATCTACAGGGGAATCAAGAGTCTATCTCTCTATGGCATCTTAAACCAGCTTGGACTGTTTATCACAGCAAAACAGTCTGAAGAGATAGGACTGGGCTCTCCAGAAATATCAGAACACTAAATGCCAAAGTAGAATTTTTTACATTAAAGGATAATTAAGACTCACAAGAAGAAATGAATACTAAACAGGAAGAAGTTATGTCAGAAATTGGAAGGTTGCCTACTAGAACCGGAATGTTCTCAAAGATGCTTTCAATAGCAGCAAAAGGAGAAAAAAACCCTGAAATAATTTCTCAAAAGGATGTGAATGGACTCACATGACACGCTTTGGTAGCAGATGACTAAAATTGATGATCCAGTCAGTATTTCTAATCATGGTTTAAATGGTTTCTTAAAAACCATCTACGAACTTGAGGCCAGACCTTTTGGTGAAAACATATAAGCACATGGCTCTATTAATATCAAAGTATGCTGAGTCACTCCATGTCAGAGTCTAGTACATAATTTTCAATTATTTGAAACAATTTAAGTTGGAAGTATATACTGATAAAGTGTGTTGATGACAGTTTTTTGATACAGACAAATGACAAGATAAGTAGGTGATCTGTTGGACCTGCTTCCATTAACAAGCAAGAATGAGTCTGGGTTGTAAAAGCTGGAGGAAACTTTAGCTGCAATGACCATAACATTGTGGAGTTTAAAATCCTGAGTCAAGTGAGCCAGATAAACTTTGAAAAGTACAATCGTGGCCTTCAAGAAAACAGATCTTACCTTGTTCAGGAACCTGCTTGGCAGGACTCATGGGATACTGCCATGAAGGAAAACTAGGTCCAGAAAAGCTGATTGATTTTCAAGGACTCGGGAAAACAAGGAAGAGTTTTGCTCTCTTCAGCTGCCTGATGGGGGACACTGTGATCCGCCAGTCTCAGAAAGTTGTCAGAGCCCTGAGCAACCAGATCTAGTTGTAAGGCTGGACTAAGTGGCCCTTAACAATCCCATCTAACCTGATGGGAAAATAGCATTAAAGAGGGGGTGTTTTCTGTTTTTCTGTGTATCTACCAGAACATGTTTTTCCAATTAGTAACAGAAGTCCTATCCAAGTGGTATTTTGCTTAGTTTTTTTCTGCTACAGACTCTCCAAATTATGGGATGATAGGAACAGAATAGAGCATCTACCACTCTAAAAACTTGACAAAATCATATTACCCATTATGAAAGAGATTGCCATAAGCACGCATATCCTTTTATGGAGAAAGAGAAGAAGCAAATGTTTGTGAGAACACTTTCCTGATTCGTTACCCCATTATGGAAAAACTAGTCTAACAATACTGCAAAGATTGACTATATAAACAGATACTAATGAGATAGAATTGCAGACACTGCAAAAGCTAACTGGCCCTGCATAAGCTACATATGCGATTGTTTTACATTAGTTATACCACTCTTACCGCAACACAAGTTGGGCTCTCTCCTTTCTTACTGTCACAGATGCTGAACCACATAAAAAGTATGTACTTTCATTAATGAGTTTCTCCCTCAGGAAATAAATGTTGGATAAAGCCAAATATGTCAGCTAAATAATTGTTTAGATTTCTGCAAATATGATTCAGCCAATCTAACCTACAAAAGCTACTTTGTAAGTGATACATACCAGCAGAGATCACTACGCAGAAGGATGCAGACAACTACCTCTCCATTTATTGCTGCGAAATACTGATACTAAAGCAACAGCATCCATTACATGATTTTCATTTAATTGTATCAATTGAGCTAGCTGACTTTCACTTGCAGAGAGAACCTGTGAATATATGTGAATACAACTACAATTGGTTTCATGCAGTCTAGACAGGGAAACTCAAAAAAAGAGATTTGAAAATGCTTGGGCAGTAAACTAATATGCACAAAGGAACCAATTGCTGTAATCAATGTGAAGTCCTGGAACCACCTGCCCAGTGGAAGTCTGAGAGGCACATCCTACACTGAATGAAATTCACTGGGGGTTTGATTGCTTGACAAAGCATACACACAATGGTAAAAGCATGTCTAGACTAGTATCATATGTCAAAAAACCACAAATACTTTACTCAGATGTTTAATTCTGAAAAGACTGAGAGATATTTGCAGCAGAGTATTGTAGGCTACAGACTTCTATGGATGATAGAACCAGATATCTATTAAACATCTGATAGACTTCATCCTGTGGAGCTGAACAGGCATGAAATATTAAGTGCTGGCCTGGGAGTTGTGCTTTAGTCCTAAAGAACTGGATCTGGCAAGTGACATTTCGTTATGCACAAACCACGGTATCAGAAAACAGTTTATTTAAAATTTTAATTATTACAGTAAATGCAACCAACAGAAATTACCAAATATAGAACTGTTTGTGCAGTTTCAAAGAAAAAGAATTCATACAGTGACACTTTATCAGATAGAAAACAACAATAATGAAATATCTTTATGTTTTTCTTTGTGCTTTCTAGGACTCATAGAGTAATGCTGTATATGACAACTTCCTATGACAGTATAAGTAAAATAACTTCAAATTAGGTTCAAATTAGGCTCCAGTTCTCTTAATCTGGAATAAAGAAAGATTAATTTTATTTAATGGAAGTTTCTCACACGGACATTGCCACAGTCAGAGTATATGTTGGGATAAGCTACATTGAACATGCTGCTTTTTTCATTCAATTTTGCATTCTACCTACAAATATGTATCCACTTTCAGCCACCAGTCCTCTGACCAGTACCTAGATAACATCTCTTGAAAAAAAAAACACACCCAAAACCAGAAAATCAGAAGTCTTTGGTATTAAGTATAACAAACATATGGATACCATTTAGCCATGAAACAATACCTTATTTAAGGTCAATTCCCTCATAATTATCATAGAAATAGATATATATCAGTGGGAAGATGGTATTTCTGATCTTGCTATTTTTTCTTGGCCCTTCAAAGTCCTCATACTTCAAATCTTAACCATGAAAGTATGTTTTAAGATAACCTTTAAATATTTTAAGAATAGGTTACTTTTTAATTCCACCTCTGCCCAGTTTTCCGTAGGTGGATTTATGCTTTTTCACACTGGGATAAAAAAAGACTATTTCTCAATTATGTATTAAAAATTTTATTGTGTGCTTGGATAAGGAAACAAGATACAGCAATGGGAAAATTCCTCTTCCAAAGCAGGAAAACAAGGGTGGCATCTTTCATCTCAACAGTCATGTTGCTAATGTATTTTGAATAATAACTTCCTAATTGAATTTAAAAAAAAAAGTCAGCAAAATCCTCATTGTATCTGTTTATTTTGTTTCTGGTATACAATATTTCCAGTGTGAGAACAACTGTGTGATGAATTCTCTTCTTAAGAATCACTAGTTAAACTTTTTTATTAAATTTCTGCCACTTACAATTCCCCAAATCCAGTAAAAACAATCATATTGGCTAAGTTTCAGAAAGCATAAATCAAAAGCAATGCACAAGACAAAACTTGACTTAAACTTTTAGTATTTGCAATGGCATATGGCTAGAAAAAGATCTATGGTGTTTCCACAGGAAGGACAGTTCATAAATTGCCCTTATAAGCTTAACCATGTTTCAAAGAAAAACCCAAAGGAACAGAAAATAAGCATACCATTATACAGAATGGTTTTCTAAAATTTCTAAAATTTAAAGTACAACATGGTGACGCAAATTTGTCACTAGTCAGCTAGGCTTTGCTCAGAATAAAAGAAAACTTTCAGAGTCAAGATATCTTTTTTTGAATCAGAGTGGCTTTGAAAATGAAGAACGAAACATGCAATCTCTGCAGGAGAAAAAATACCTATATTTTGTCCTGAATATTAGACATGATGTGACAGATATTGAAGGCCAAAAGGTGGCAAATGGAAAAAACAGCCAATAAAGAAGAGACTGAGCTAAAAGGTCTAGATTCTTAACTCACGGACATTTGAATCATGAAAAAATGCTGCACAGGTTTCTTCAGTCACCTGGAAAATGAATAAAAAAGGCTAGCAAAAAGTTCCTTCTGTGAAACTTACTCAGACTTACTTCAGGAGAAAAAAAAGGCTTACTAATGAAGCATGTACTCTTTGAAACACAGTAGTTACAAATAATTACAACAGAAACTTTCCACTTCACTCAAGAAGCAGGCAGTCTTCTGTCCACACTCAGAAAACAATGCATCAACAATTTAGGACACAAATTTAAAACAATGTAATCTAAAAAGAATTCTTGTTTGATGACAAGATATTGCATGCCTACAGAAGTCATCAAGTTCTGGAATTTGATAACTCTGATTTCCACTATTTTTGCTTCAAAAATTTAATTTTTAGGATAATATACTAGCATGCCTTCCACTACAAGCAGATTTTTAGGCATAAGTATCTAGTCTTTCACTTACCCTTCCAGTTTAGAAAGACCGCCTATGCAACCACTATTTTCCCCCCAAAAAGGTCTCACAAGAACAACCAAAAACCCAAAACCAAACACCCACCAGCTTTCCTTCTCATAACCCGCACGTTATTGTTTACTCTGGGTTTTTCCAACAAGCAGGTTATAATGCAGAGCTGCTCACTTGATTTTTGAAGATATTTGCAAAATTCATCCAGATTATTTAAAATATCACTCTCCTGTCCCCAACATTACTTTCCACACCAGCACAATGCAGCTACCACTACAAAAAGATTATTCTTTATAAAGCTCAGCCTCAGATAAGTGTAAATAAGAACAGAGATGCTCATAGTGATGTTCCATTGACCAAACCAAGCTTTATCCCTTCTCTTCAAGGTTTCTTCAGGACCAAACCAGAGTTAGATCAAAGTAACATGAAAGCAGAAAAAAGGAACAGAACACAAATTAACACACCGTGCTACCCGCTCATGTTGACATCGCCACTAAAACAAAGCTTCCATGAAAGCTATCTATATGCTGCTTTCTGGTAAGAGAAAGACGCATGGCTTGTACACAGCTTTAGTCCAGAAGAGTACCCAAAGTGTGTGCAGTTGCATCCAACTTAATGTGATAACAGTTTCCAACATATTTATTAAATTTGCAACACAGTATCTTGGTCCTCATCTTCTTTCCCTCATCATCCTTGACTGTCTTATATACCTACGTATCTGGGCATTTCCTCCTGCTCTTAGACACTTATTTACCCAATTGGTGACATATTAGGAAAACAAAAAATGCCAGCAGGAAAGGCAAGTCACTGAACGGAGGGGTATCTATTCTGTTTCGTTTTCAGTATGCTTCCCTTTTCACTCTGAATTTTTATGCTGTTGGAAAAGAATAATCTTTAAAAATGGAAGTTATTTCTGAAAAGCATCTGGATCACTCAAGGAGCTGGAGCCATGTTCAACTGCATCCTCACTGGGAGCTTTGTCGGGAAGCTACTGGGCAGGACAGTGAGGAGAAAGAGTGAAAATTCATTCTCTAATGTACTATAGGTGGCTTAGTCCTCCGACTGCCGCTTGTTTAACACGATAGAAAGTCCTCAATCCGTGGTAAACCGTAACTATTGCTTTTACCAGGTTTCTAAATACAGCGGGGAGAAAAAAGGGGAGGGGCAAACGACGATTAGTTTACTTCTGTTCCCTTCCCCCTCCCCGATGCGCAGCTCTATCTGCAGCCCATGTGGTTGGGAGGCAGACACAGCCGGTTCCAATTCCTTCTTTCCCACTTTGCGCCCCTTCTCGCCGCCGGGGTCGAGCCGAGCCAGGACTGGCCGTGGGCTTCCTCCCGCCACCCCCTCCCGTCGCGCCGTCCTCCTCNGGGCTCCGCGACAGCCTGCCCGGAGCGGAGCGCAGGACGGGCCATAGGCAGCCGCGGAGGAGGCGGAGGGAATGCCGAAGAGACACAAAGCCGGCGGGGGAAGCAGCCTACGGCTCCTCCCGGGATGGGGGCGCCGCGCCGGGTCCGCCTGATGGTGCTGCCGCGGGTGCTCTGGGGCTCCGTCCCCCTCATCCTGCTGCTGCTCCTGCTGCCTGCGGCCGAGCCCATCTGCCCCGAGCCATGCGACTGCCAGCAGCACCAGCACCTACTCTGCACCAACCGGGGCCTGCGCTCCGTGCCCAAGGCTGCCGAGCCGCAGGATATCCTCACCTACAGCCTCGGGGGCAACTTCATCGCCAACATCTCCGCCTTCGACTTCCACCGCCTGGCAGGGCTCCAGCGCCTGGACCTGCAGTACAACCGGATCCGCTCGCTGCACCCCAAGGCCTTTGAGCGCCTGGACCGGCTGGAGGAGCTTTACTTGGGCAACAACCTGCTGCCAGCGCTGGCCCCTGGCACGCTCAGTGCCCTGGCCAAGCTGCGCATCCTCTTTGTGAACGCCAACGAGATCGGCCGCCTCAGCGCTGCCTCCTTCTCCGGTCTCGGCAATCTTGTTAAGCTCCGACTGGATGGCAATGAGCTGGGCTCGCTGGGCGACTCCACTTTCTCAGGGTTGCCAAACTTACTCTACCTGCACCTGGAGTCCAACCGCATCCGCTGGCTGAGCCGCGGTGCCTTCACCGGACTGGCCAAGCTGCGCTTCCTCGACCTCTCAGGGAACCAGCAGAGCTCCCTTCGCCACCCAGACATCTTTGGGCCGCTGCGCTCACTCCACACCCTGCTGCTGGCCAGCAACAGCCTGCGGCAGCTGTCAGGAGGGCTCTTCCAGCACCTGCCTGGCTTGGTGAAGCTCTCGCTCAGTGGCAACCGACTGTCTCACCTGGCCCCGGATGCCTTTGCGGGGCTGGGCTCGCTGAAGGAGCTGCGCCTGGAAGGGAACCTGCTGAGCCACCTGCCCATCGCCCTGCTGGAGCCGCTGGGCAGCCTGGAGGCTCTGGACCTGAGCCGGAACGTGCTGACCGCCCTGCACCCTGTTGCCTTCAGCCACCTCAACCACTTGCGAGAGCTCAGCCTTCGGGACAACGCTCTGGCCACGCTCCCTGGCGAGCTCTTTGCCTCCAACCTGGCCCTCTACCGCCTGGAGCTGGAGGGGAATGCCTGGAGCTGCGACTGCCGCCTCCGCGGCCTCAAGCACTGGCTGGCGGCCTGGCACTCCCAGGGCCGCCTGCTCACCGTCTTCGTGCAGTGCCGCCTGCCGCCCACCCTGGCCGGCAAGTACCTCGACTACCTGCAGGACTCCCAGCTGTTGCCACCGCAGGACGGCAGCCCCTGCCCTGACGACACCTCTCCCTCCCCGCCATCCCCTGAGGGGCTCGGCAGCAACAGCAGTGCCGTGGGATTGCCCCCTGTGCCACCGCCAGCCGCCTCCACTGCCCGCCTCATGGGCGCGCCCATGGCCGCCAGCCCCACGCCACCGCCACTGCCCAGTGCGGCCTGGCCCCGTCGGGCCGGTGCCGCCGGGGTCCCGCCGCTGGTGTCCGACCCCTGCGACTTCAACAAGCTGTTCCTCCACAACCTGTCGGTGGAGGCGGTGGGCTCCAGCTGGGTGACGGTGCGCTGGGCCGTGCGGCCGCACCGCAGCCCCCGCCTGCTTGGCCCAGCGCGATTCCGCCTCCTCTTCGACCGCTTCGGCGCCGCCGTCAAGTTCCAGCGCTTCGTGTATCTGCCGGAGCACGGGGAGCCGGCGGCCACGCTGCGGGAGCTCCGCCCAAACACCCCCTACCTCGTCTGCGTCGAGGGTGTGCTGGGCGGCCGCGTGTGCCCGGTGGCCCCGCGGGACCACTGTGCGGGGCTGGTGACCCTGCCCGAGGGCAGCTCCGCGGGGGTGTCCCGCGGCCCCGACCAGCAGCTGCTCACGCTGGTGCTGCTGGCAGTGAACGCGCTGCTGCTGCTGGCGGCCTTGGCTGCCTGGGCTGCCCGCCTGCTGCGCAAGAAGGTGCTGGGGCGTCGGCGTCGGAAGGCCGCCCCTGTCCACGTGCGGCAGCTCTACTCCACACGCCGCCCGCTCCGCTCCATGGGCACCGGCGTCTCTGCCGACTTCTCGGGCTTCCAGTCTCACCGGCCACCCCGCAGTGCTGCTGCCTGTGCCCTCAGTGAGGCCGACCTCATCGAGTTCCCCTGTGAGCGCTTCATGGACAGCGCGGGCAGCCGGCATGGGGATGAACACTTGCTGCAGCGCTTCGCCGACTGACGAGGCCGGCTGGGCGCCGTGGTCAGCGCGGCAGGGCAGGCAGGCAGTCGGTCTGTGAGGGCATGGTTCTGTGAGGGCATGGTGCGGGCCCGGGGTTGTGACCTCCAAGGGGCAGAGCTGCCGCACCGTGGCTGCGTTCAGCTGCCCTTACTGCGCGCTGGGGCTAAGGCTGCCTGTGAGATGGGGTTGCCTTTGCTGAATGTCCCTGTTCTTTCAGGAATCGTCACTAACCCAAGGAAGAGCCCTGACAGCCAAGGCTGCTCCTGTGCCTTGCCACGAGGAGCAGCACGGCAGGAGCTGCTGCCAACAGCAGCCAGTGGCTCCCTCGAGCAGACTCAGAGCTGTGAATTTAAGTGTGCTGTCTTACAGGTGGTTTTCTCCGACCACTGCTGGGAACAAGTTACAGTGAGTGGCCAGGCCCTGTGTGAGGAAGCTTTGAACAGGTCTTTCCAAGGCACCAGCTTTTCCTAATCAAAAATTTGGACCAAGTCTCATCTTTTAATTGAACTGTGTGCAACCAGGGAGCCACTGGAGGGCTGGAAATGTAAGGTTTTTTTGTTGGACAGTTTGAAGGCTGTGCTGTTTGAACTCAAACCGAATGTGAGGCGATTTAATGTGCACGAGTGTGTTTTCATACTTTTTTGTAAACAAGAATAATGCAGCTGGTTAGTTCTACAGGAACATATGGCTGACACCACTAAGAAAAACTAACAGATTTTTGTAATGTGTTTACAAATGAGCTATTTTAAAATTGTTTTTGAATAAATACTGCTTGGTACTTGTACACATTAACGTGTGCTACAGTTGTCTGGGTCTGTGATGGTCAGTAGATCGCTGACCCTCACATAATCCATCTTCATTTCTAAATGGGTAGATGCAGAGGAGAACTGTTGATGGATAAATAATAATTGGTGCCTTTCTTCAGAAACAATAATAGGTAATAATATTTCAGGAATGTGAAACAATCTTTATCCTAACAGGCAATTCTCTCTTAGCCTTAGCCTACTAAAGTTAGAAGCTTTACGTACCTCACTGTGAAATAAAACATTTTTGTATATTAATCTAGATTCTGTGTTTTGTGTAGCTGAGTTAAATTCTAAAGTTAAACCCTTATGCAGTAGTATATTATGTTTGAGTTGTTTTGGTTTGCTGGTTGTTGTGGGGTTTTTTAAAATTAGAATTTGCTTTTGGTTTCAGAGCAATGCTAATCATTTTATGGTCAGTTGCTCTCTACTTCTCAGACTTTTTTAAATATTTACAGAATGTGGCTCTGTTACTAGGAAATATGGTGGTTTAGTTTACATTAATAATTCTCTCTGTGTGGTCTAGAAATGAGGTAATTAAAGAGGTTCAGACCAGGGTTGCAATTTAAATGCGAATGTTTTAGATGGATTTTGGTAAATTGTTGAGACCATTGATACCACTTCTGCTCCTTTGAATTTAATGTGCAACCTCAGATGAACTCTTGTAGAACTGAATAGCTTGAAGGAAGTGTTAGTGTACTATGGAGACATTTGTCTCAATATGATGCATTCATTGCTGACCCGAGGTGTTCGTGACTACAAGTTGTTTATTACCATAATTGCAAGTAAGCAATTTGGGTTTTTTCTTTTTTTTTTCCTTTTTTCAGATGAACAAGTGTTTACAAAAGATACCATAGTAACTGGTACCTTCAATTGGAGTTCAGTGACTGAATGGAGAGAAAAGACTTTATGTTCTGAGGGAGAGAGTGTAAAGATCATTTGCCGTAATCTTTGTCTTTTAAATGGAGAAAAAAAATCAAAGTCTTGTTTCTTGGGTCAGTAGCAAGAAGTCCCTTGGGTTTTCATTTTGGCAGGCTTCAGTTTTCATGAGTATCAGGGGCCAAATTCGGTTGTCAGTGTATAGATTAAAACTCATCACTGCTATAAGCACAATGTTGAATGGAGTTAAAACTGAAGGAATGCAGGATCAGGTTTCATTTTTTGTTAAGAATAATAAATTTCTGTTCTTTTGGACATCTGGGTGCTTTTAGCTGTTTATGACTGTGGAGTACACCACTGTTTGTTGTTAGAAATGCAGTGGGATTATTGAGTAAAGCTGTGTATCACACTAACATTAGCTCTATCACTGGATATTCTTCCAATGGGAGATGCATAGATGCTGTACATGGTTATAATCAATTATGTCAATAAATCCTTTTGCTGAAAGAAATCTGGTGTCTTAGATTGTATCTCATAATGCATCCCTCTTCAATCAACTACTGGTCGTACCTTCATATTACGAACAATGCTGTTGGATGAACATGAAGACTGTGAACAGTCTCTCATCAGTCTGTCATATCTTTTCATCATACCTTGTGTTTCCTGTTTTGTTTGCAATGTTTGGATACTGCAAACAGTAAATTAATGAAAGTGGTCAGTTCTGAAACAGATCACTGTTCCAGTAAAGACTAATAAGATGCGGTTACATCAATGAACTAACAATCCCTTATAAGCTAAATGAGAAATAATGATTGGGATCATAGCTATAGTTTGTGCTCATTGGAAGTTACAGTTCTAAGGATTTTTCAGTGTTACCAAGCTAATGATACCAACATGTCATGTGAGCATGTACATGTTGTTCTAATTAAGAATTCACTGCTGCTTTTTGAATTTACACAAACATCTGGAGAATTACTAGAATGAAATGGAAGTCGCTCTTTGTTCCATCCTAGGAGAATCAGATACCCAGATCTGCACAACAGCAACAACAAAAAGGTGGTTAACAGAATGAAGTTGTTGACTTTTAAAAAGTCACAAGTTTGTATATCTAGGAATACTTAGGCTTTGTCTGCAGATGTTACAGCATTTCTGCTGTGAGAGTGGCAGGTGGTTGAGGAAAAACATGTCAATGACGTTGAATGTCTGAACAATGTAAATATAACATGGTCATACTTTTACCAGTAGTATTTATATATATTAGTGTATTTTTAAAAGTAAACTCCTTTCTAAAGGATGACTGTAAAAACAGCCCTTTCCAAATGGATGAACCTGCTACCAATTTCTGTTCACAGTGTTTGTCCTTCCAGCAGAAATAGTTTTATGGCCCTGTCCTCTCCTGGAATTCATGCAGCTTGGGGAAGAGTAGACTGAGTGCCAGTCTCCTGCTGAGTAATTACTGAGCATGTTATGTACCAAATATTGTAAATCACGAAAATAATCCTCCAGCAAATTAAGTGGACTACTGCTGGGGGTCTGCAAAAGGTACTGGGGTTTCTCCAGTGGCAGAACTGCTTGGCTCAGCAGCTTCTGTGACCTCTTGAGCCACCAGTTCAAACCCTGACCCTCACTACAACCAGCTGGCACAGCTGGCTGTGCAACTGGAAAAACAACAAAGTTGATCCTCTGGAAAATAACGTTTCCTAGTACCTCCTTCTCCCCTATTCTTTGGACAGCTCAGTTTCTTGGATTCTGCTCAACTCACACAAGTATTGGAAGTAGCAAAATGTGGATGTGGAGTTCAGAGGCTGGAAAAGAACAAAGGTGGGAAGCTGCTTAAACAATCTCAAGTAGTCTTGACATTCAGTTTGTCCACAGTCTAAGTAAATCTAGGCTATTCACATTAGATAAAAATCCTGTGTAGATTATATACCCTTACTGGGTATCATTAATGATCTGCAAAACTGAAAATGCTTAGAACTTCTCTGTAAGATCCTAGAAATATTGACATTACAGCATAAGGTGAGAGAGAAATAATCTGAAGAGAAGAGGGTTATAATCATGTCAGTGAAGATCTACATGTGGATGAAAAGAAAGAACTGCTTGACTATCAGAGACTGAGTCAACACAGTTGAAATTATAAAAATATTGATTTCTTTATGCAGTGCTATCTTTACTTTTCACAATGCACTGCAAATGCCACATTTTAAAATATCATCAACATTTGAATCCTTAGAATAAGGGACCTGGTAAATTACATATGTTTCTTGAGCCTTTTCCTTTCTGCTCTTTCCTGAGAGAGATTTGAAAAATGAGGAATTGGGAAGGAAAAAGAGTCTACTCCAGTTCCATCAGGTTATTTATTTAACTAGTAAACTTACATTTAGATTGTAGTGGATGAGTCCACCAAAAAGTCATTTGTTTCCATGACAGTATATGTATTTCCAGAAAACTCCTCCAGTGAGCAAGAGAAATACTACTTATTTTGAAAAACCTGGCAACTCCTGCTAATTCATGTTTCTCTGGCCACCAAGGGTGTACATGTGTTGTGTGAGGTCCACAAGTGAAGGTTTGGTTTAAAAAAATTATTTTTAAAATCAAATCAACCAAATTATGTGTACGCAGGGATGTACTTGATTTTTCATCTGGGCAACTCTTTTGAGACAATTGCTTTATAAATGTTCAATCTATAATCTGGTAGTTGCTAAGTAGAAATGGGGAAGAAATATTAGGAAACTGTATGTGTGGGATGCTAGACTTGTTCTTGTTGCTCCATGCTAAATATAGCATAGTTTTGGCAGCCTGTCCAAATACTGCTGTTGTGTTTTTCTCCATAAAAAGTTGAGTTTTCTCAAGTGCATACTTTAATTCCCTTAGAAATTAAATTCCCATAGAAAAATAGTCAATTGTCTCTAAACACTAATATTTATCTTAATGTCTTTGTACATGATTGTATTTATAGAAATGCCTGTTGATAAGTCTTTTTAAATAAATTGATATCTCATTTGTTTTTACAAACAAGACCATAAGAATTAGAATGAATAACACAGTATGAAGAAATAGTTGGAAGAAAACTGTTTCAAACATAATAGAGATATTTACTAACAAAGAAGAATCTGACACTTTAAAGAGAATTTACGAATTTTTATGCACTGACTTGTTGGGTTTTTAAAGGCATCTTTATTTATAGCTTGATATTCTATGCATAATAATTTTGTCATAGAAAAAAAGTGTTCATGCAGGGATGGGGAGGCACACACACATACATAAATCTTAAAAGCTATTGAGCACTATAAAGAAAATTGGGGTACTGTTAAAAATATTTATTCTCATTAAAGTATTACCCATTTTTTCATGCAAAGCACATTTGAAGTTGTTGCCAAGTAAAACAGTCCTTAGCTAATACATTAAATTATGTCTCTTGACATCAGATAGAAGGGTATAATCCTGTTCTATACTTTATCAAGGTTGTTTGGGTTTTTTTTTAATCTCCAGACAAACATAATCTCAAATCACTTTTCCCTCCCCAAATATTTCCATTTTTTGTATATTCAGTATTTCAAAACACTTTACAGCTCTTCAGAAAACCATCCATGTGGAACTTGTACCAAGAGAGAATCTGAACAAATATTAGAACAATCTGTCAGTCAACGTATGTATAGCACTTTGTAATGTAGCAAGTGCTCAAGGTTGTGAAGTGAGTGACTTATTTTTTGGAATCTTGTGAGAATGAATGCCCCACAAAACATTCATGCAGAGTAACAGCTGTGCCTTCTAGCGATGGCAAATGTATTATTTACATTTACATTACATAAATGTAACCTCTCAATTCAAAAAAAAGTCTGATCTAGTCTAGTTCATTTTGTTTTGCCATGTGAGACTAGAAAAATTACTTGATTATAAGACATGAATTCAAGGAAATAGAGCGGATAAGCTTTTTGTGAAGTCCTTGGCAAAAGTCCTGTTAGCCGGTGTTTTCCTGGTTCATTTAACTTCTCACATGTGCAATTTGTATCATTGTCATTAGTTTAGGGTAGGTTTGTTTAGTTGTAGTAAATATTTAGAAGTCATTTGTGTAGCCGAAGAAGGCCTGGGTACATATAATAGATAAAAATCATATACAGAAAAATAATGAGACAAATTTTTCATTAAGAGATTTATCTCCTAAGGGGTGTTGTCTTTAAAATAAATCTGAATGCCAGTTTTAAGTCAAGAAAGGAATATTCTTTCACTGGAACATGAAGAAGGTAGGAAGGTTGCAAATAATTACATGATTCTCCTATTTAGTTCCTTGCCAACAAGAGCTTTGGCATTATGTTAACAGATTGTATTACATAAAGATACACATGTATCCTATCTGGATCCAGAGAAGTTCATGGAAATCGTATTTGGGCTGTTACTTTTAAGTTAAGGGATTCATTGTACACTACTGGACTTTATCCTGACAGTGAGAAAGACTTTTTTAGTATGTCCAAATCCATGTTTTAGTGCAATTTTTTACCTCCTCTGTCATTGTACCATTGATGTATCTATGATTATACCATTTATTTTCCTCATCTTGCTAAATTTTTAAATACAGAAGTTAAATTTTTGAAGTTACTCAGCACTGTAGGAGCATCTATCTGACTACTGTAAAACAATTTGAAAGAGAGGAGGATACTCAGTAGTGATACCAATCAGGTGAAAAGTCAGAGATTATTTTACTCTAGAGGAACACTCTCAGGAAAAGCATATTTTCAGGAAAAAAAAATGTTTTATTTATAACTGCAGAATAACATTGTTTATTTGCCATTACTATGTCATGATCTAAATCTTGAGCAAGTATATGCAAGACAAGGAGCATATGTTAGACTTACGAGACAGTTTGGAGTGTTGCTCAGTACATACAACAGATGTTTTAGCATGCCATTTTTTCAGCAACAGATTGGTCCTTCTGTTTTCACTCCGTGAGAGTGAAAAGATTTCAGGACTCTTAATATAGGTTCCCATCAATATTAGGTCTGCGGTGATGGAATTAATTGTTTTGAAGGACTATGCTCTAATATTCAGTGTTGATCTTAAAAAGAAAAAAATTCTTCTCAGATCTGTTCAACTTAGAGAGATGAACCTTAGTGTTAACTGACATGGAAATGTCTTTCTCAGCAGATAATTACTGAAGAGGGGGATTTTTGCATGACATTGTTCATACCAAGTTGTTACCTCTGAAACTTAAAGATGCCAAACTGAACACCAACTGTTTATTTGTTGATGACATTGCCGTAAGGACCCAATTAATTAATTTTCCCCTGGACCAAATTTCTTCACTTTGTCTTGTTGCCTAAAAAGATCTACATATTATTTAAAATATTTTGTCAAAACCTTCAGTTTTTCTTTCTCCCAGCACTGCTCCTGTGTTAAGTGTTGACAGTATAAAACTCTACAACCTGTTGCAACTTTTTTATGTAAGAGTGGCAGAAATAATTCAGAGCTATCTGCACTCACTGAGTTCAATATGAAAATGAATAGAGTAGAAAACGTACCAAAAATCTGGAACTTCTCAGTAGTTCCTGTAGGTCTGGTGAAGATGCTGGGATCCTTGCTCCTTGTTCTGTCCGATTGCTTGTGCTTTCTGCTTGAGTGCTCTTACTGGTGTAGCACTACCTTATTCCAGCATCTTATGTATTGGCACAGCATTTTCTCCAAGAGATTTGGGATGTTCAGCTCAGCAGTTGTTTGGTTTTTTTCTAATCTCATTTTTAAATTCTGTATAATGGGAGTTTGTTTTAGTTTGTTTTATCTGTTTTGAAATAGGAGATAACAGCCATTTAAATACAGTCTGTTCCTAGAAAGAGAAGGAGTACATGAATTTTAAATAAATCCTGCTTAAACAGAAGTTATTTTGTTCAGGAATTACTTGTGATTGGAATGATTCACTGGGATTCCACTGATACTATTCTGTTGCACAAAGAAAAATACAGAGCCTTCTGGTATTCCTGCCAGGATGTATCCCAAAGAACCTGAGATTGCAAAGGTCCAGCAGAAAACAAAGACATCCCTTACTTTCATTTCTGTGGCTCAAATGGAAAAGAGATTCAGGCTCAGCATCTTTTTCACCAGAATGGCTAAGAACTTTGTTTATTCTATATCATACGTATTGACCTAACTGGAGAGTTATAAATATGATTCACACTTAAGGCAGCATCAAAAACCTGGCATTTTTGGAGACAAAGCCTCCTCACTTTTCCTCTGTAAAACTGAAGTCAGCACAGACTGAAGTAACTGGCAGTTTGCTGAAGGTGTTAACAGGTCTTTGAGGGGTCTGTTATATGCAACAGAGTACACTTTCAAATAGTCTCTCATGTATTTTATTTACATGTATTTAGAATATTCACACACAGAAAATATTAATGAATTCCAAACCATGTAATGATACTGACTTACTTAGGTTCTGAATTAGTTTGCTCTTATTTGCACTTGCAAGTGCACCTGAGGCATACCTGCACTTCAGCCTAATCATGTTTTTATCCAACCTGCTAAAATCACCTACCATTCCAATTAGCACAGCTGTACCTGAAAAATGGCCATTTTCAGTTGCAGTTTTTTACTTTTAGCCTTTTCACTTATACTGCCATAGAAAATCATCTTGATCTACAAGCTCCTAGGTCTTGAGATAAGCAATTACTTATGAAATAGGAGAGTTGTCAGTTTTTTCAGCCCTCCAAACACAGACAAACTCTAACAACCAGAATGGGTTTCTTTGGCATTTATTTCCCCCCATTCCCCCTCCACCATGGTAATAAACATAACGAATTAGAGCTTCACCATATACTACACTTGCTAAAGTCTATGAAGAGTGGTAGTAGTGGCAGGACCCAAAGGTGTATGCACTGGAATAACCATTTGGCTGTTCAGATTTGAAACTCTACAAAATTTGGGCATGCGAAAAACGTCACTAGATCTGATTTTGTACCTTTGGGATTTACCAGTTATTACATCATGGGTTTTTTTCCCCAAAAGCATTCTTTGTCCTCTCCCCTGTTTTATTTTTCATCTCCATTTGGCTAGAGGGTTTGAGATTAATACAGTAAGAGTGACTGGAATAAGAGTTTAAGGATGATGGGCATCCAATGTGTCTGAGAAGCTGCAGGTGCTTAGAAAACATTATGCCTTACAAAATGTGCAAAACATAGACTTCGAGAGGCATCCAAATTCAACATTTCGGTCATTACATGGATAGCTGTCCACGCTCATGTGTTATCCTCCCTGTACATCCCTTTATCATTGTTAGTTGCCTTTTATTTCCCTTTTGATCTCTAATGAGGTGTCATGATTTGTACCTCTTACACTCTGCTTTGACTTGGTACTGACTACTGTAGCCACTCAGGTTCCATTTTTCTTCAGAGCAGCCAGTACATGTATTTGGTATTGTTTCTACACAGTATAAATGAAGTACAAGAGAATAAGGATTTACAAAATGGATTTCTTGCCCAAAGCTTTACCATTCAGCTGACAATAGTCCAAACAGACAGCCCCAGTGATCTATATGAACTGTTTGCTGTGAAAGACTGATGCCTCTCTCCTGAGAGGGGAAATGCTGTCGGACTTCTCCTCTTCTATGTTTGTGATCTTTCCATTTTGGTTGAAACTAGTTTCTTATGTTTCTTTACAAAAGGAGGTAAAATCCTGTCATACAGGCCAGTGGTAGAGCTTTTATCACCTGTGTGTTTTCACTTCAAAAAGCTTGTGTAGCTGCCTGTTTGTCAGACAGTGCTTCTTGGACTGAAAAAGATCAGAATCAGGAACAGTCAGAAAAAAATTTTTGTTCAGGAATCTGAGTATTCAAATCAAGAGTAATGAACACATTATAGAGAGGAATTCTGAATCTGGCATAATTTTTCTGTAAGGCACTAATTTCATTTTAAGCAGCCTTCTCTTGCTGGTGTCCCCTGCAAAGCTGCCCCTCTCTCCCATGCCACACCTCTGTGCACTGCTGGCATTTTTCAGAAGCCATAGAAGGTTGATTTGCTGCTTGTTTTGTTTTGCTGTTCGGTTTTGGCTTTTTTCCTGCTGTTTAATAGGCCCTGTCCATGTTCCCTCCTTCTTTGCCTTTTTAGGTTTTTAAACGTCAGGATTATGACAACTGGGTCATTACAGCAGAGCTGCCAAAAGTGGTGTCATGACCTCTGTTTGTTTTGAAGGCAGGGGTTAGAGTTGATGCTTCATCTGCGTAAGTGTAATGTTGTAACATTTTAAACAACCTCTGTTTCATAATTCCTCTGCCCTTTCCATGTCCTCAAGTGCTCAATTTACCCTTCTGAAAAAGTTTTCCTGACTCATCTTTTCCATGTAAAGTCATTATGTCTGACCCATAAATATAAACTTCAAGGAGCACATACTTTGCATCTGAAAAGGTCGGAATGGCATGTATTTTCCTGAAGGGACAGAAGTCCTCTCAATATATCCAGGAAGACTTTATTAACTATCTATTTAAAATTACATGAAGTTATATATAATTTTGCAAATGTGATTATTTTGGAGAACAGCATTAGGTATAACTAAAACTATGTTTATTTTATATTACTAACAAATTTAAGGTACAGGATTATGGCATAAACCCACAGTTGTTTAGGAATCCTCCAGATCAAATTGTTTTTCCTAGAATTATTTGTTTCTTGTGCAAATACATTATGTCAAACTGGTATAGCTCAATGGATCCTAAAACAGTCCAGTTTTTGCTAATTTCAATGGGTCTACATCAGACTTGAACATGAGCCAATTCTTCTATTTTCCTGCTTCTGCTGCAAAATTTAGATGTGGATATTAAGAGGAATTGGTGGTCTATTTAAGCAGAAGTCTGATTAAGCAAATAAATTATTTAGCTCTTTCACGTAATGTGAATAATTTGTGAAGCAGTGTGTGAAACAAATTGATTTCTGGAAAATGTTCATCTGTGATCCAGCTACACCCGTTACACTTCTTGGAATATCACACGGAAAATGAAGCTACCAAGAGGAAACATCTGTTTGTATCTAAAAACCCAAACATTTCTGAAGTTTAGCAACATGCATTCTTTTTGGTGCTGCCACCTATTATACTCAGCTCTAGAGCAAATACCAAAAGGATACTTGAGGTGACCTTTTGTATCAGATTAAACAAAATGAGAAAACACTTGGCAATCAGACTTCCTCTGCTAGGCCATGGGAAACAGCAGACCAGAGGAACAGATACAGTGAAAACATATTAATTCAATCTCATTTGCTTAGAAGAGTCCAGCAGTGAAAAGAACAACTAACTGTGAAAAACCTGAGGTCTCTGTAATTTGGCACTTCTTGAAGTCTGTCTAGATTCTCCTGCAAGGGCTATCTCAAGCAGCAATAATACAGGAAGGGATGGACTAAAACAAACTACTAGAAACATTATGTGGGAAATAGTTTCCTTACAAAAGCTCTTTCTTAGGGGGAAAATATCCCCAGTGGACTGCAGTTGTGGTATCAGTGTTCTTGTTGCATGCTGACATATACTGCGTTTGAATATTTTTTTCATATATTTCTTTAAAACACTGCGTGGACCTCAGAGTTCCCTGCGCCTCTGTTATTCTGTGACTCCCTTGTTTGCTGGCACGCTAAGTAAAGCTGGGGGAGGAAAACAAACTAACTTCCCAGTGAGGTTAAGTTAGCACAAGCCAGAATGCTGTTAAAATAATAGTCGTGTTTGCTGGTGGATGCTCATCCCCTTCATCTGTCCATCCAACACATGCTGGGTAATAGCACTACAGATAGTATATTTTACTGTTCCTTGCTGCTTGTTCACAAGGTAACTGGATTCTTTATTTGCATCTGACAATGCACAAATAATAGGCATAGTCAGCTCTACTAAGCAAATTATAGATCTGTGATCAAATGACATCCCACTCTAAAGGGTGAACAGATAAAGCAGTCATCAGAGAGGAGGATAAATGCAAATGTTTACCTGTTATGATTATTTGGATTATTATGCAGTAGGTTTATACACAAAGGAGCTACTTAAGGTTAGATTTTAGACCTTCAGTGCACTAGGGATAGTTTGGTTTGGTTTGCTCAAACTGGTGGTTCAATATTACAGGTGATTCTCTACCTGTTGCAGCTGCCTCCCTGATGCCTTGCTTGGTGCTGCTGTCTGTCCAGGCATGCTCAGATCTTGGAGTCCTTCCCTGTGTCCAAGTGCTCAACCCCTGCAGGCTTCTCCTAACTGGGTGAGATGCCAAAGAGATGCAAAGAGAAAAGGAAGGCAAGAGAACATTGAGATTTCCACCACAGCCATGTGTGGGCAAGAAGCCCAGAGGACAAACCATAGCTTCAAGACCAGTTGTGTAGCCCGTAGGCAAGGATGGGGAAAAAAGAGAGGGAGACTTCGCCTGGAGACAAAACTGCAGCAGCTATGAGGATGATGGTCAAACAAGGGCTTGGTGAGGAAAAATGATTGCAGCATGCAGAACCTTTGACTGGGTTATGAAAATTCAAGGCCAGAAGTGCTCATGGGGTTGTTTTGACCTGCTGAATTGTTTTGTTCTTCCATCTCTGTCTAACAGCCAAGAGACAGACCTCCCTGTATGCTTGGGCTTTTTTAGATTGATGGAATACAAGTGTTTCAACACTCTCACCACCCCACAACCTTCTCCCTTGCCCAACCTGCTCCCTTGAGTAGTCAGGGATTACCAAGGACAGAATTTTCTTGAAAAATAAGGCCTATCCTCACTGTAGGCTGCTGCCTCCAGCAGCAGTGTCATTTTTTTAGCAGTAAGCAGGTCTAGAGGCAGTTTAAATAGGATCACAGGCTCTTCCTCAGTGCGGGGCAGCTGGAGAGAGAGGCGCTACAGCCAAGCTCCACCTCTGCCGTACAGCATTGCTGCCTCTCTGTTTCTCCCTGCACATGTTGCCATACATCACACTCATTCTGCCAGGCTCCTGGCATGAAGCCGACAGCTGTAAGCTGATGTTGTCAAATTACAAGTAATGACATATATCACATTTCTTGGAAAATTAATTTCTTAAAAAGCTGTTAAAAGTCATGGGAAACTTGTATTGATGCATGAGGTAAATGTGTAAGCTCCTGTCAGGGTAATGGCAGTGTTGGCTGGATGCTGCAGACAATTTTTAGTAAATGTAGGTGGACTTTGCATGAAATTCTCTTCTACTCAGAAGAGAGATGGTTATATGTGAGCAAGTTCATAGACTTAAACCGAGTTCTTATTTCAGGCACAAACCAGGAAGATAATTGAGTCCTGTAGGTGCTCTTCTAGAATGAATGGGATCTCCTTCCTCTGCTCTCACAGGAGATCTCACTGGATTGTGCAGAGTTGTGGAGAAATTCCCTGCTGCAGCTCAGTTGCCCAGATTGGTAGAAAAGCTCTTGGGGAAAGATCTGGCCACTGGAAAAGGAGTTTTCTAGACTGAGAGTTTGACTGGCAGTGGTGCATATCCCTGGAGAATGTGATGGGCTCAGCCCTGAGAAGACCTCAAGGCATACAGTTATTTAATCATCCATTTAATCAGTCAGGCTACTCACTGCAGGCACTGTGTAGATTTTCTGCATGTACCCATCCTCCTCAAACCTCCCATTTTTTCTACTCAGTCAGAGAAAAGTAAAAGCCAAAATGCCTACAGACTCTTTAAGGCCAGAGAAGCTAACTGAAAGAGAACACTGTATTGGATGTCCAAAATAGTAGCTGAATTTTTGGAACTAGGGACAGAGCGAAAGAGCACAATGCACATATATTTCCTAAAATGCAACCCTTATGCTATTTTGGCTTTGTATAATGTTTCCTTCTCTTTTTTATGTTCACCTTTTTTTCCTGTATTCTCCTTCTACTTTTTCTCTTAACTCCTTGCTACTGATAGAGCTCTCAAAGTGTTCTTTCTGGCTGAGAGTTCATTAACCTTTTATGTTGTATTGCAGAAAAAGACCCCAGATTAATTATGTTCTGAAGATTCCCAGCATCTCTCAACAGATTTTCTCATGCTAACTTTGACACATAGTTTCTCTTCTTCTTCCTTCCTAAAAGATGTGAATCTTACAAATTAACTCATTTAAGCTCCTATGAAAGTCTGAGTTCAAGCATGTTTCCTCACAAGTTCATCCTTGGGGATGCACAATTTACCTCCTCAGAATTTTGATCTTGTCTCACACAATTACAGAGTTGATATATTAGGATTATAAACAAGCTAGTCATTAATTTGATAATGTGTATACAAAACTGGCTGACACAAAAAAACCTTGGCATGTTTTCTCTGCTTGAGTTGCCTTAGCAGTCTGCAACATCCATGCGTCCAGGCCTTTCATTACTGTACATGGTTTATCCTGAAAACAGTGGAGCATTTCTAGGGCAGCTAGTTTTATTTGACCCTTTTCTTTCTGTTTTATTTTGATTCCCTTTCCCAATACAAAAGCACACATTTCTTTTTCTCCCTTTTTCAAACATCCTTATTTGACTTGGTGAATGTGTTCATATGACTCCTTCATAAATTTGGAAGTATATTTACTCTGAAATTAGTAATTGTCAGTCTCCCAACTACTTTCACAGACACAGAAAAAGGTAACTTCATTAGGTTTCAACCTCCCTGTTGCTGGAGGCATATGCAGTGTAGTACATGATACTTGGTTTAAAGACTGACTGCAGAGCCCTGGATGGTAAAGTGACATTGAATGCTATTCCATAATTATGTCGTAACTTTAACTGGAATAGATTTCCACAAATTGAATTTTAACAGAAGAAGAGTTTAACAGGTTAACATGCCTCAGATGCTTAGAACTTCTCTACCCTCATAGGTTATGTTGAAAGGAAGCCACTTGAGGAAGCTGGGGCTTTCTTCAACACTGTTTTCAAAAAATAGTAACACATCTCAGCTGAAAACTAATTAAAGACTGTTAGTTCTTCTGGGGTTTCTTTGTTGTTAATATGAAGCAGGCAGGTGAGTGTTTTGGGAAAAAGTGGAAGGAAAATAATAAATATCTATTTTAAAAAACTGTCTTAGGTAGTTGAATAGGTATTTGGGAATATATCTACCTGTTAGAATATATAGGTGCAAACCGTAACAACTGCATATCTGTTTGAGTAACCACATGCTAGTCGCCACATCTGATCCCAGAATAATTATTTAGCTCGCAGCTCAGGCTAAAAGCCCTTCAGATGAGAAAGGGCATTGTCTCCAGGACTCACCTCCTCATTTAATATTTTTCTTGCAATTTCTGTTGGTTTGGTGACAATAATTTTCATGTTACTTCCTGATCTGGTCTTCCTCTAGTACCTTAATAACAGCATCACCTCTTTCAAAGTACTGCAGGAAACCAAACAGTTTCCATCATGTTTTCCATCAGCGAAGTTTTTCTAATAAGTAACATTGACTGAATTTACTTTGTCAGACTAGAGAAGTTAAAGAACAGAATTATTGACAAATTGACTTCAAAACCATCTAGGCACAGTCAGAAGCTGTCTAGACACAATCCTGGGCAACTGGCAATATGTGTGCCTGCTTGAGAAGGGGGTTGGACCTCATAACCTCAGAGGGCTCTTCCAATTTTGCCTCTTCACCTCCTGTGTTTCTGTGACTTTATTTTCAGCCTTATCCATTTGCATTGTTTAAATGGCAACTGAACCCATTTCCATCAAGCTAAAAGAAGAACTGCTACTTGAAGACATGTAGGGTTTTTTCCTCTAATAACACACACCAGAGCATATGTGCCAGTGAAGTTCATTAAGTGAAAAATACATCCATTGTCCAGACTCTGAGCCTCTAGCAATGTGGGATTAGTTAGTCAGGTTTGGTTTAGTTTTTTTCCAGAATGAAAATGTCCTCTTCATAGTTTTTGATAGATTTCAGCTTTGTGTCTCTTGAACCTGCTCAGATCACTTGCAGCAAAAAACATAAATTAAGTAATTCTTCCTATGTGTACAATCCATAAACAGTCACTGTTATTCCCATGCAGGACCTGAAACAATCAGCAGATTTTCAAGCTTTCATCTTTTTCGCCGGAGATTAGGAGGGTTGATCTTTGTTATAGAATTCAAATAGGTAAAACCACAGTCAGTAGTATGAATAGACATCTAAATAATATGAAAACTTCGATCAGGTGGCCCAACCTTTATAATTACTAATTTCTCCTTATCATCACAACAATTACAGTCACCTTTGGTGAAAACACAGGCATAGACAACCACTGACACTGGGTCACATCCAATTTAGGAGTCATCAGAGTAATTGGCAGCAATTTGGCCAGCTGCAATCATCTGTGGTTTTAATTTTTTTTTTTTCCTCTCAATTCTCCTTGTAGCTTAACTTTGATCAGTGTCTGGGAAGAAGAAGTAAACTGATACTATTAGCCGGCACTTGTAGTTACTCTGTTTTGATTTGGAGAAGGGTTTTGCAGAAATACTGAAGGGAATATGAAAATGGTTTTCATTTACACTTCCCTGGTGCCTTTTTAGAGCCCTCTCACAATGAATAAAACATTTTTTTTTCCTTCCTGGAATATCATAAAAAAGCCTCAGCAACACTGTCAATTCAAGTCATGCAGAAATTGCAAGCATTAGCAAAACAACGAATTTAGTGTTCATTTTAATTTGCTCAAATTTGTTCAAATTGTATTGTTTTCTATCTTAAAAAATACCCTCTGACAGGGAGACCTGGAAACCTACTTAAAGAAAAAAAAAGGAATAAATTAAATGAAAATCTTTCTTGCAAAAATGTGGTGGATCGAGAGCTGGACAATTTCAGAAAAATAGCAACATTTATGAAAGCTGTAAATTTGAAAAGCTGTCATGCAAATCAGGCTGTAAGGCTCATCCCCAGAAAATAATGCTAGATAAGGAAAATGGGTTGGTTTCTTAGATGAGGGAAGTCTTAGGTATGAATTTTAATGTTTAGCTTCCTGATGAAAATGCAGGCTGTAATCTTAGTCCATGTGATTTTTTGATTTGACTTAATAGATTCTGGACAGTCTTGACAAACCCTCCATAAGTTGTAGAGTTCAGAAGTGAGTCACTGAGTTCTAGATAGAGCATTTCACCCTGTTACCATCTGATGAGACATATTTGGTTGTCTAAAAATCTGTGTCAATAATAATTTCTGTAAATGGAAAGCAAAAAGAGTGACCAAGCTACATATGATTTAAAAAACCCTAAACAAACAAAAAAAAAAACCAATGAAACCAACAAAAATCAAACCAAAATCAAACCAAACAACTCTATGTTCAAGGGATTTAACTTTCTAAAGTAATTTTAAATGTACATTTGTGCTACAGTTAAAAAATTTAGCTGTCTTGAAAAATCGTGTTCAAACATAAAACATTTGAGGTAATTTAATAGTTGGCACTTAAAGCAACTGCAATTTGATGTTCAATTCAAACCAGATGTTTATTTTTTTGTAAGAAGTCTATTCTGTTGTCAAGGGAGAGAAAAAGCATTCAAGGTTATGGAGCAGACATTTCTTACTGCAGTTGATTAGAACAAATTATGTGAACTTCACTTCACGTTTGAAAGACTGAGGCGTTTATGATCTCAGGCCCCAACAATTAAAGAAAACAAAAATAAAGGGATTGAAAGTATACATACTGTGAACAGTTAAGCTGCAAGAATGCTATGGATCCCAAACAGCTGAGTCCCATTTGAACTCAAAAAGTTTAATAGCATAAGCCTGCACATCTTCTTTTCCACTTCTAAGGATCATCTGCCAGATGGAGAAGACCCCCCTCTCATTTCCTTGCACTGTACAATTTTGTAGCAAAGTAAAATGACTCTTATGTGCTGGAATGGAACCAGTACTTCTAAACCAGGGAAAGATATATAGCTCTTAAAGAAGATCAGTTTGATGTAAAGGAAACAACAGCAATAAATAATCCAGCTTCAGTAGTGAAATGCTTGCATGAAAGTTATTTTATTCAGCAAGCTGGTAACGTTGATGCAATACTGAAAGCTGCATTTTTTTTTTGAAAGTGGGATGCATTAGTGAGATCATGTTTTAAGATCACGTAATCTTAAAATGTGCCCAAAAGTTATTTCCTAATTATCGTTTTGAATGCTAGGTCTCCTCTTATTGTGCTAATTGGACACTCACCAGTGACTCCTCTGTACATTTTACAAACTCACTGTTTGGAAATAAATGTAGTGAGGAAAGAAACAGGACAAAAAGTAATCCTGTAAAAAGTAGTTCTACTGTTCAAGACAGTAATGATCCAGCAACAGGGCTGAAAGAAATGAACAGTGTGTGAGACTTTAAGAACTGCAGTTTGCTCTCTTCAGGCTCGTGCTTCTGTCTCTACTCACACAGGGGGTCTGTAGAGACCATCCATTGTGTTTTAGGGAATACGCAATTCCTGTCTGATGTCATAAAAGTTTGCTTCCCTGGAAGATACTGGTTCTGCTGTCTGTGGGACCCTTCATGTACATGAAAGGAGAGGAGGAATTGCTTTTTTTGCCATGTAATTTAACAACACTAATTAAATAAAGATATCCACTGTGCACTGAGTAGCATTAATTACAGCTCTTTTTGCAGAGAGTGCATGGTGGGAGGGAGAATTGCACAGAAACTGAATCACATAAATGCATTTCAAGTACACGTGCTGGAACTCCACCAACTCCAGCTCTAATCACATCTCAAGGTAGGGGAAGTCTTGCTGCTGATTCTGGGTGCTTTGGAGTGGAGAACCGAAAATAAGTCATTAGGCTATGCTTGAATTGCAGACAGAGGCTTTCAACTTGCAAACAACTTGCCTTTAAAGAAGTGCAGCTCCCAGTCTCCATGTACAGAAATGAAGAGGAAGCCAAAATCAGTGAGATGGTCACAGTGTTTCTGTGCTTATTCCATCCTGGTTTACAGTCAAGCAAATGCATTTTGCAGTAGAAAGAAAGCACAGAGGCTTCCAAGGGCTGAATGGGTGATCTTCACCCGTTATCCAGAATTTCAGCCCTGAAGCATAAACTGGCACAGCATGATTAGATGGTGCTTTAACTATCAGCTAACTGACCTATCCCAGAGAGGATCCTGAAGCTTTGGTGGTTAAAGGATCAAGATAGTGAGGCCACAGTGCTTCTGCAATGGATCATTCCAACAGTTCATTGGCTGATAATCTGGCACCTCCCTTATATAGGTCACTTTTTTTTCTTCTTTTTTCTCCCCCAGTGTGTTGCTTCTGGCAGAAAAAAAGGACCCCTCAGGTGAGCCACAGTTTGGTCAAGCTCATAGAAATTGCTTACCGCTCCAGCACTATGAAAGAATATTATATGTGATTTTGAGAAAAAATGTTCTCAATCTGTTAAGGTTTTAAAGCAATTTTGGTAAACTGAACAACACTCAGTGCATCATTATAAGCTGTAATAAGACTCATTGGCCTGTTTCAGACAGCTCTAAAGGAGGTACATTACTTTTGTGTTTAGCTTTCTCTAATAATTTTATAAGTTATTGCTCCAGTTTAGAAGTAGAAAGATGCCTTTGGTAACTTCTGGTCCCAGGTTTCAGCTGTGTTTGAGTTAGAAGCTGTGTTTTCCCAGCTCATCTATTACTAGTAATGAGATTTCTGCAAGCTGAAAATACCTGTGAAGCCCTATTGACCCCACTGGGGCTCAGCATAGCTTACTCAGTGTTTCTGCTTGTGAATGACACTGTCTGCTCACAAGTGTCAGTGAGCTGTCTGTCTAGACTCTGCAGCGGATGAAGTCAGTGAAAGTATTGTGATTTGGCTTGTTAAGAGATGTACTTCCAAAAAACCCCAAACCAAACCAAAAAACTCAATAGTTTCTTTGGGATTAAAGAGCAATGCAAATTATGCATGCAAAGAAATCAAGATTGTAAAAAAATGTGAATAAAAGCATATGTGTTTACACTATGATATCTTTCACGGTGATTATCATACAAGAACATCTTTGTTCGTGGTATTCTAGATGGTGTTTGTGTCTAGAAAAACTTTCTTTTCTAACCTGGAAGAGGATTGTCTCAGCTGTGCTGGAACCACCAAGCACACATGTAAGGCTCTCTAGAGGAACCACAGCTTACAGGAAGGGTAAGAGAGCGTTTGCAGGGTATCAGCAGCCCTGACAAGATGCTGAGCCTGCAGCCTGGATTCGGCAAACGCCGTGCGGTTTGCCCGGGACGCGCAGGAGGCAGACGCACCCGAAGGCAGATGGCACCACCCAGCGGTCCTGGCGAATATTGCACATTTCCATGGGACCCCGCTTTTATTTTGTGACAAAAATTTTATTTTTAATTTTGGTTTACTTGGTACGGGAAGCAGTAATAAACGAGGCCAGTATCTGTAAGTTCGCTGCTGTGAAATCATGGAATCATAGAATAGTGTGGGTTAGAAGGGACCTTTATAGGTCATCTAATCCAACTCCCCTGCAATGAGAAGGGACATCTTCAACTAGATAGGTAGCTCAGAGCCCCATCCAGCCTGACTTGAATGTTTCCAGGGATGGGGCATCCATCACCTCTCTGGGAAACCTGTTCGAGTGTTTTACCACCCTCATTGCAAAAATCTTATTTCTTATATCTAACTTAAATTGACCCCCTTTCAGTTTAAAACCATTACTCTTGTCTTGTTGCAACAGACCCTACTAAAATGTTTGTCCCCATCTTAGAAGTCCTCTTTAAGAACTGAAAGGCTGCAGTCAGGTTTCCCCTTTTCTGCTCTGGGTTTTACAGCCCCAGCTCTCTCAGACTGCCTTCATAGGAGAGCTGAGACATCCCTCTAATGCCCTCCTCTGGATTCATTCCAACAAGTCCATGCTTTTCCTGTGCTGAGGATCCCAGAGCTGCATGCAGCACTTGAGGTGGGGTCTCATCAGAGCAGAGTTAAGGGGCAGAACCACCTCCCTCGACCTGCTGCCCACTCTGCTGTTGATGCAGCCCAGGATACACTTGCGGCAAGCACACATTGCTGGCTCATGGGCAGTTTTTCATCCACCAGTACCCCTAAGTCTTTCTCAGTGGGGTTGCTCTCAATCCCTTCATCCCCCAGCTTGTATTAATATAGCGGGTTGCCCTGACCCAAGTGCAGGACCCTGCACTTGGTCTTACTGAACCTCATGAGATTCCCATGTGCCTCCCAGAGCTGGAAGCAAAAAAGCACTAGAGGGTCGCAAAAGTAGGTGGCATTGTCTCCTTTTGATGCAAATGAATTGCTTGTGTTTGAGGTGTTTCAAGCGGTCTTACTCTGGTTCTGTCAATACTTCTGCAAAACTACAGGTATTTGGTTATTCACAAGGTTTCTGCAGCTTCAGAAAAACTGTAGTGCTGTCAGTGATTGTGGTTTCTTTGTAAATGGGAAATGAAAATATTGTTTAATGTATGGAGGGCTATAACAAGGTTTCAAAGATTGTTCAAGTGCACTAAACTCCTCAATATTTTTTTCTGTGGAGTTATAAAGAAGGAAGAAAATGATTGGTAAATGGTTCAAGATTGAAAAAGGATGTAACTAAGCATATGTTGTATTTGCCATATTATCATTAATTGCATTATTCTGTTTATTTTACATTTACAGAGCTCAATTCTTTATTACGTTTGCCAAAAGCTTTCAAGTCTGAATCTGTTTCACCCTTGCCAGAGCAAAAAGAAGATTTTAACATATAATTATTTGATTCCTGTATAGACTGTGAAAATAAAATCTTCTTGAATGCAACAGGTGGTTTCCATGAAACTAAAACCCAGGCAGCAAAAAGTACAAAACAACACACTTTCAAACTAGTGTATTCAATGTATGATTAGTGTGTGTGAACTATGAAAATGAAATCAGAAACAAAGCTAAAGTAAAAAGGAAATGTACCACTGATAGTGAAACTTAACATAATGACTTTTTTTTCCCTGTTTATATCTTTGTTTTGAAGAATCTAAGGTCTTCCTAGTCACAAACAAAAACAGTCAACAAAAATTATTTTATTTCTGCAAGGCCTTCATTCCAATCTAAACCATTTCAGAGTTGGAATAGTTGTAGGGAGAGGAGGATGATGGAGAACATATGGGATGGTGGTTTAGATGATATAATAAGGTTTTTCCATCTCTAACTTGCATCAACTTTATGATTTTTAAAATTATTTTTTAATTTTTTTAACATCAGAACTTATTCCTGCCCACAATGTGTCACTAGGGATGTGTGCAGACATGTAAGGTTCTGGAAGACACTGTGCTTTTCATTAGGCTTTAGTCCAAATTTCAATAGCAGGTCTGGTCCTGTAATATTTTAACATGATCCCTGGTGCTACACTTCAACTTCCTAGTTTAGCAAATTTAAACCAAACAAATCAAAACAGTAACAAAAAAAAAACAAAACTAAGGAGAAGGAGAGATTCAGCAACTACACCAGAACAGAATAGACTCGCAAACTACTTTTTTTCAATATAGGACATAATAACTAAAGTTATCATATGCTGAAGATAATATTTTATGTTTATTTTAAGTATGCAATTAACTTTAGCCTGTTTCTTTCAATGTGCCGACATCTGTTGAGTCTGCAAAATTGGCAATAATCTCCTTTGGTTTGGCTGATGCACTTCTGCTTTTGTGCTATAGTTCAGAGATGCTCATTTGAGAGCTTAGGCTGATATTTCAGCAGCTGACCACAGGGGAGCTGGAAGCTTTACAGAAGACTCTCACCAGTGTTAACAGAGTGTTCACAAAGGCTTCATGCAGCGTATTCCCACTAGAACTAGGTTAAACAGACACTCAGTAAGAGACTTCCTTAAAATCTACTTTCTTGTTACTCTTGTAGATCCTTTGGTCCTACTACTGTAGCATAAATCCAGGTGGAGTTATCCTATTCAGCCTCTAAAAAGGTGGGAGCTGGGAATGTTGGAATATCGAAGTCTCTACATATTTTGTATGCTGCTCTTTTGGAAGCAATATTTACCTTTGCAAGCTGTGTGACAAATTCTTATCAAGGCCATCAAGTTAGAAAGGTTGTGAAATTTCTTGGTTTGTTGGGGTTTTTTTTTGAGTGGGAAGGGATTTCTTGCAATTTCTAGTAAGTTGGTTCACCTGGTACTGCAGATCAGTCCTTCCCCTTTTCTGTCTCTTCCTTGTTTGTGGTTTAGGTCCTTCCCTACCTGTACAACTTTGTGCCAGCAGTATCCGTGGAGGAAGACAGGTCTGAAAACAGTTCATTGATGACAAAAAGAAAAAAACAGAAAAAATGGAAGCTTTAAGCTGGACCAATTCCACAGAGACTCTTTGGCATTAAAGAAGTCGTGAGAGCCAGTGGCATGAAGGGTGAAGGAGGGAAACATCTCCATCCGCAGCAGGATGGGCTAAGGCAAATACTGAATCACAAGCCTTTCTTAAACATACACGACAGGTTTTCAGCCAAAAAAAGGGAATCTTTTGAGATTCCCTTTCATGTTAATATCCATGCCAAATAACTTCTTAAAACTCCATCCTTGCAACTCTTTAACTCTTTCATGTCTCCCCCCACTCCTTTGTCTATCCCCTTTAACTGTGTACTGGGGTCATAAAGTCCAGTACCCTCTCAAGCCCTCTTTGTGTTGCTTTTAAATAAGTCCTTTGTATATTCATGTATAAATACTTATTTTGGTAACTATGTGCACAGAAGATTATCCAGTTCCTCACTTCAGTGACGGAAATAAGATTGGTTGCACTAAATGTCAACAACGACAGCCAAACTAAGAAGGCTGCCCTGTGAAATTTCTTTTAACTTTGACAAGAACAGAGCTTGAGACTAAAATGGCTGATGAAAATGGCAATGCTCACTATCCCTGGAAAGGGTATAACCCCTTGGGGGTGAGCAAGTGAGGGCAGCATTGTGCAACAGTTGTCATAAAATGAAGAAAATATGCATTTTCCTTTCTCACAATAAATGCCCTGGGGTTTGCTCCATGTTATTCCTTAAGAAATTTTTTTTTCCTGCTCACCCAGTTATTATTATTCCCATTGGTTTTAGCCAAACCATTTGGGCAAGCCAGAGCTGCAGGATTTACTTTTGGCATGTACAATACATGTTTAATAACATTACATAATTTTAAAGCACTTCACAGATGTTAGTGAGGCCTTCTGCCACCTTTCTAAAGTTAATAGGTGTGATAACTTGGGAAAGGGCGGAGAACAAGGATCAGAACTGAAATTTATTACTCTACAAGCATCTTTCCACAGTCCTTCCTAGGAAGCAAGCATCTCCCTGCTTTTTCTGTGTCCTACCTGAGTTACCCATGTCCTCCTTTCATCTCCTGTATGTGCTTGCTCATGCCCTGAGGCTGGTCCTTGGTGGTGGCTGGATGGTGCTGGTGTGGCTGGCGCAGGTGTCTCCTGCCACAGAGTCAAACTGTCCCCAATTAGAGGATAATGAAATACGATAGCTTTGTGTCAACAGGTCATGCCATTGACTAAATTAGTAGCTGTAAGTGTTTCACGTGTGTGGAAAAAAAAAAAAGTGAATTATGTCTGTTCTTACCAATAATGGTGGTTGTTGAAACACCTTAAAATATGAAAACATTTTTCATTACTTAGGTTTACTCTATTCAGTTTTTCCATTGTTTACACACGCAAATATATTAATTGGTTTTATTTTGCCTCCTTTTTCAGTTCATGTTACAGAATGATACCGTGTTGCTGAGACATAAAAGACTTTTCATGCACTGCATTCTGGAGAGATCGATTTTGTTTTCATTTCTAACTTGAAAGCATTTCTGGGTTTAGACTGATTTCAACTTTATAAAACCACATGGTTTGTGAGTAAATTAACCTGTTAGCTTTGCTTTAAAGTAATTTGCATCATTCCCAGCCCAGTAAAACTTTGTTAGGGGGTATATTGACTACCCAGGAATCATAATCCAGGCTAGTGCTTATATGTGACATACGCAATATTTAGTTTTCTTTAGGTATTATTTTATTGTGATCTTTGTAAATTGGATGGATTAATTTGGTGCTGTTTTCTGTAACCATTACAGTCCCTGCCATGAGTACCGTAACTGTACTTGCTATGTAGGGTCTGGGTAATATCTCCATGCTTTATCACTTTGTCCTGGTTTTTCTATTTCAGTATGGATAGGCATCTGTATCCCTTTCTCACAGATTGGTTATTGTTGTTATTATCAAGGATGGGGTGATGTAGCCAATATATCAAGTTCCTGGCCAATGCGAATGGTCACAAACAATACATTTGGAGCTTCCACACCTCTCCCACTCTTAGTTTCGCCAAAGAACAGAAAAGACATAAAGACATCATAAATAACCTTACTAATTCTTATTAAAATCAGGAAGAATCACATAATAAATCAGTTTTGAAACTACAACTGGTGCAAAAATTTTTAAAAAGCTGCAAACCTCATTGTATAGCTTGTGATTTGGTCCAAGGAGCTATGTATGTCTGTGTTCTGCCTGACAAGAACAGAAGGTGTGAGAATCCTGCATTAGCAGGCATTGGATGAATTTCCTCCCTCATTAAAGTTAGCCTCTAAAGATAGGCTTAATCTCAGAAGTGTGAATTTTCTTCTCCTATCCAAAGTTATCATCATTAATAGTGATTTATCCACATAAATATTTAGTTCATTTTTGATTCTTTCTAAGTTCATTGCCTTGACAGTTTTCCATTGCACTGAATGCAATGGAGCCTCTTTGCACACCATGTGGAAGGGTGTTTTCCTCAGCCAGCTCTGAGTTTTGTCAACACTTAACTTCGAGTGAATGTCTCTTCCAGTTCATGTTACAAAAGAGATTAGAAACTTTTCTTTGGCCTCTGTTCCACGACTAATGCATTGTTTTATTTACTGTTCAAATGTCTGTTTTTTTCACTTGTCTTCCAAGATGCTGCTTCACAGCATTGTCCTGGCTCCCCTGTAACTAGTATATGAGGGTTTTTTTGTTTTAATTCATGTAGAACCCAGATATATTAGTGTCTGTCACTGGTCAATAGCAGATGTCTGGGGAGAGTTTTAGGAGAGGAAAATATGTAGCAAAACACGATGCTTCCATGACAGACTCTTCCAGCCTGCAGCTGTTTATGTTCAGGGATTGCCTGCACCCAAGATGGTGTCTGTAAACTTATCTCCATAAATTTCAACGCCATAATTACATAGGTTATTTTGGACATAGCACAGTCCTATAGCTAAAGAATATGGTGATTGGAAAAGTATTTCCCCTTAATTATCTGAACCTGCTGCTTGCTTCTGTCTTTAGATCTTGAATTAGAAGGCAAAAAATAAGCTTTTGGGGTTTTTTTTCTGCTATTTATCTTATTCTTGTCACTAATGATTTCATTAGCCCATAACATACCACCCTGCAGTCAGGTCTGGAGAATCTGCCTCTCTAATCATCCCTGGTGAGAGACCTTGTCTAATGTCTATCAGAAATTCTACAATCAACTGTTGTTTCCCATGGGATGACTGGTTTGTTTAATGAACGTGAATATATTCATGAGGTTTCAGAGACTTCTCTTCCCTATTCTCTGTGGAATTATTCAGATGATCATAATACTCCTAATACATAACTTTATTACATCTACTACAACCTTCAAGCCACAAAATGAATACTTTGTTGAATTCTTTGTGAACACACTCAGTATGGCTCCTTTAGGAGAAGCAACGAGTTGCCTTTCTCTCTTGGCCAGGGTGTTATTCTGTACTTCAGAGTCTTTCTTAGGTCTTCTTCAGAGTGTCTCCACGAAAACTGTTTTTGGCTTCAATTTGTAAGAGTGCTATTACTAGAATTCCTTCTTACTGCAGCATTTTGGGATGTTGCTGTATAAAGCAGATATATATGCCCAAAGAAGCATATTATTTTGAAAATATAGGTCTGTACCGTGCAGATCAGTTTACAGCAGAATTTAAACCAAAGAGAGTATTTTCTGCTAATTAGATTTTTCAAATGAAAAGTGAAATTGTTGGTGAAATACTGGATGGCTGTCCTAGAATTATGAGGCAAAATGAACCAGTAGTGAAGTTTGGCCATGGTCAGTAAGGTTAGGAGAGCAGCTGTTTCCTTTCTGTGTGAATCTTGTACAACAGAGACAGTGACAACCTTTAAGTTATTTATCTTGAAAAAATTGTCCTGTTTTGGTTTCATAACATACCTGCTCCTTTTCACTCTGAAATTCTATTTGCTCTCTGTGCAGTCCTAACACTTGAGTCCAGTAAAATAGCCAGGTTTCACGTGCCTGGGGGAGTGCTACGAGAGCTAAGGGACACTTAAAAGAATTACAGCAGGTTAGTATAAAACTGAGGAATTCCTCAGACAATGTTTTGGCACTGGGGAGGATTATGTCATTCACCCAGGGGTCGGATTTAGCTTTACCACTTCTCATTGTTTCCATTTGCTGCAATCTTCAGAGGAGGGACTACAGTTATGTATTGCCAGACTAATTCTCACACTTTTCCGAGCAAGCGGATCTAAATGTGTAGAGCAAACCTACACTTAAAGTCTTTCCCTTCTCAAGTCTGCAGCTAATCCTTGTGATTTCATGTTAGTGTGCATAATGTTCAACAAAAACATGTGAGCTGTCTCCAGGCTTTCTGGGCCATTTAGGATGAATAACCATAGCTATTCTTGGAAAAAACCTTGTGTCATGGCCAGTTTAGACCTTTAAACACCCATCTGCCAGTGAAATTATTTGAGTGCTGTCAATGGGATTCTGTGTGGGTAAGGGGGGCTACCACACTGAGTCCATTGTGGGACCCAAGCCTTCCCCCTCTTTCAGGATCAGATCTATTTGAGGACCAGGCACTTAACGCAGTTCAGTTTGCAGGAGGTAATGAATAACCTCTCATCCTGCTCTTTAAGGCCCCTTTAGAGTATTCTTTTTTGAAGTATCAGTGTAATGTCTGGGTGGGGTTGGAATACATATAATCAGTTGCCTGAGTTTTATTTTTATCAAGTGTTAGGAGGACTAGGGTAAGGAATGCCATGAACCTAAATCTGGACCCTTCATCAGGCTGATCCACACAAGCGTGAGGGGAAAGTTACAAATATGGGCTGTCTCCTTGTTGTTCTGTTGAACCCCATGCTCTGAATATGCCTTGGAGGGAAAAGAAAAGGCTTCCTATTTTAACTCCATCCCATCACACTCACTAGTTGCTGTATTTCAAATTCGTGCAAGGATAGCTAATGTTGCCTGAAGATACGCAGCTAAACTGCAGTCACAAATAACAATAATTTATTTTAAAAATCAAATCTCACTCTGTGGGTGATGGAGAGACACTGAATCTTTAATTTCCTCCCTAAAAGGGTATAAATCCCTCGAATGAGGGTTTCTTTACACAAAGAAACACAGCACAAAGAAATTGCAAGGAAAAAGAACGGAGTAAAATGCAGGCCAATTATGCTCTAGCTCTGGAGTGTTGCTGCCAAGGCTATTTATTTTCACAGACAGTGTTAATTTTGTATGCACACACACAACTTTGCTTGCTGATACCACAGTGAATTTTAATTTTGAAGGAGGTTCTGCGTTTTGTCACACTCAAATTCACCTCTCCATTTACTGGATATGAGGATGTCTTTGGTCAGAGATCTCCAGATTATTTTTTATATCTTTCTTGTGTCTATGTGTCACTATCTAAAAAGGTTTGCAGGTGATCCTAACAAAATCCTTTATGAACAGCCAAATCGAACAAATGGAGTTGAAGTCTTTCCTTGGGGTAAGATGTAGGCAAAACAACCTCTCTGATTTTAGGTGAAGACGAAGACTCAAAGACAGGAAGGTGATGGTGACACAGCATGATAATCTGATGTCTTCTCACCAGCTAAGTCCATACCCCTACTTTTCAGATAACCACAGAAAAAACTAGCTAAATTATGCCATTCATGACTTCTGAGTGAATCATTCTGTAGAGCATGTTCTGAACCTTTCTCCCCCCCAGCAGAAATTAATTCCCTGCATTTGTGGTGCCACAGTTTAAATGGACCTTTGCAGTTTGCACATGGCATTGGGGTCTTTAGCTATAGCAGATGTTAATTATGAATTGGCAAGGCATAATGCTAACAAGCCAAGAGTGGAGGTACAATATATGCAGTTTTACTTCAAGGATTGCAAGTATTTGTTCAGTATTCAGTCTCTCTTGAAAGGCATTCTCAGGCATGCAGGATTGTTCATAATTCTTTTCTTCTTTGTTATAAGGTATTCTTTCTTGTTATGATGATGTCCAGTCTGCTGTGATTTAATGACCTTTATGAAGTGGGAATGGCAAAAGCAGATCCATGTATTTATTTAACTTAGTTTCCGTTTGATTGCTTAAGTGAAAGATTAAAACACTGTTAAATTTGGAGAGAGGACAGCAAAACACCTGTTAGAGCTCAACTTTGTAAATAAGGTTAATCTGCATAAATCACTGCATTGGATCTTATGTTAATTAAAGCTTTTGTGCCTTCAGTACACTAATTGAGGTATGGAATGTCTCATTTTCCAGCTTGCTTTGCAGGGGGAACTGCAGGTGCTGAGCATTTTTGAAAAGTAGGCCAGCATAGTGCACCCAGAATCAGAAGCCTCTTTGAAATGCCTGTTTCTATTTACTAAACAAAGCTTTTATTTTAATCACAGTCTCTCTATAAATTTATCCTTGGGTTTCCCTTAAAACCTCAGTGAGGCCAATAAAAGATTCTTAGTAGCTGAACCCCTGCTGAGGAACAGTTAGATAAGGAATAGTGTAGGTATCTCCTAAAGCATCATAAAAATGTAATTTTGCCCTTTCTGAAAAATGAATTTACATTCTTCTGCAAAATACCCAAAATGTCAGTTGAACATGACCTGTGTGTGCTTGGAAGGTATTGCTTCTTTTCACATGAACCACACCAATGCTTAGCCATCAAATAAAAGTTTTGATTTTCACTATCTACAAGTGTGAGAGTATTTCAGTTTTGGCAATCTGATTTTACAACATGTGAATTTCATGAATAGAGTTCACCAGGAATTAAGTAATTCTAAAACTGAGGGGGTTTATTTGGGACTGCTCTTTGACATGTAGAAAAACCTCAAGAATTCTATGATAGCAGTCATAGGTAGAAACTGTGAGATACTTTGGATGCACCCTGGGGTGTGTGTTATCATTTGCTGTTATTTTTAGTTGAATCCCATTGGTACTCTTCAGATAAACAGTAAATAACTGCTACAATTAGAATTTGTCTGAACATTAGGATTGACATTGTCCATATGCTTTCAGAAAGCTCAATGGAGTATTTCATATCCGCACACCCTGTGTATGTTTGATATATTCAAAAACTTCTCTTCAGTTACACAATACCCTTACAGCACTAAATTGTTACAATGATTCTATGTTGGTTTACAACCGTACCACTGGGATAATAGGTGTCTTGTCTTGAGATATCTTGGACATTTCATACAGTGAAATTGCAGCCAGTCTTTCAATACTGAACCACAGGTGAAATCTGGTCTGCTACTGGTCAAGCTTTGGTATGATCTGAATTATTAGAGCATATTCATTGGTTTCTTTAAATGTGAAAGACATTTCTGAATTTCCGTTCCCTTTCTTGTCTTTGAAGCTTCGTGATCAAATCTTTCTTCAGACATCAAGCCTCTCTGCTGAAGAACATTGGTTTATAAGAGTGCATTGCTGTCAAAGCAATGTAAATAAAAGCTCAAAAAGTCAGGGTGTATTTCAGTAACATTTATCTAACTTTTTCTTATGAAAAGCAAATAAATTTTTGTGTGTTATTTTTACAAATGAGGTTAAATAAAGTGTGGTTCAGTAAAAACTGAAGATATTTATAATATGATCTCTATCCATAAGGAGCATTATCTATCTAGACACTTCTCTAAAGAGTAAGTTAGCTATAAATAAAATTGTAGAAACCCACTAGATTCTACCCTTCATTCTCCTCTAATGGAATCCTGTTGTTTTTTTTCTTTCCTTCTCTGAATTCTATTATTTAAATGTGATGGGATCTTTCTTTTGAAAATCCCACCTCATTTGCTTGCCAAATTTCAGAAAATCAAGCCCTTTTTCAATAGTTTGAAACACACACAACAAACTGAAAATAAGCAGCAGAGATATCATGCAATGTACGTAGCTCACATAAAAGGTGTAAGGTGACTTCATAGCCACCCTGAAGTCAGAGACAGTGCTGCAGTGGACACCAGGAGAGCCAAGCTGTCTCTCTTTTATGATTTTGTCTACTGATTTCCATGTGAGTAATGAACTATAATCCATCTAGCAGCAGCAGAGAACTGCTACCTCCTTTAACTGTATAAGAGAAAAATGCTACCTTTTGAATCTTCCTCGTGCATCTGCAAGTGTTGGCTGCTGTATGCCATTTGTATCAACATATCAACTCCAGAAAGTCTGGGTGCCCAGCTGAGATGCATCCACATGCTGTTTTGGAAAGTAAAGAGGGGATATGGTACAGGGAATAAAGGGGAGCCACAGTGGCATGTGTGTAAAAGGAAGCAATGCACTAGCTACATTGTGATAAATATACACCAAAATAAACAAATGGGGGCTTTGGTAAGTAAATTATGACTCTTCACTCAAGTAAGGAATAAACTCTTCATCACTCACCTCTGAAATAGGAGAACCCTGTCTTTACCACATAGAGAGTATGTGGATAAAGGAAGAGTATTTAACCTAGAGAATGCTAACTCAAGGCTCTCCAACACTGTACATTTAGTTTTCTTGGCTTTTGAGTCTGTCAAAATTACAAGAACAGGGGAAAGCTCCTCAGCAAAGCTATACCTGACAGCCTGGAAATCATGAAGATACAAGTCAGTCACAGAATGACTGAGAAAGGTGTATGTTTTTCCCACAAATAGGACTCGAGACTAAATCTGAGTTAAGTACTGATTAAAAATTGTCATCTCTTTCAAATACTTTAAACAATTCAGTGATCTTTATTCTTAAGAATGATGTGATGTTTACATTGCAGAAGACCAGCATCTCAATAGGTATCTTTCCAAGAATTTGGAGAGAGCCATCCTGTGGTGGTCAGGAAGACTGAACAAGCCTTTTTGCATCCTGAACTGAGAGAATTACATTTACTCTGCATTGCACTTAGTCTTCTACATCCATGTGAAATGAATACAGGTAAGTTGTGTTGCACTTTTCTTTCTGCTGGCAGCCTGTTAGAATGTGAACTCCCACCTGGTGCTTGTGGGAATGGCTCAGAGCAGAAGTGGGCAGAGCCATCACCATCACGTAAGGCACTTCAGTGGGACAGCCCCTTCCTATTATTTTCTACACAGAAACTCTCACAGGGATAACAAACTTCATATTTCAGGGTTGTCATTACAATATCTTTCTTGGTTTTTTTCTGAGTTTGCACCATTTTTATATAGTGTCATGTGCAGTCTCTCTGCATTTGGTAAAGGGCTGAGTCCCTTTCTGAAGAGCTTCTGACTCAAGGAGTTCCATCCTGAAACCTGTAAGTCTGTATCTGAAAGTCTGCTTACTCCTGTGGGCAATTGCACTGGCATTCAGAAGTGTTTGAGTCATGAGGGACAATGTGGGGTTTGAAGAAATTACTTACTATATGTTTCCAATTATTGGGGAGTGAGTACTGTATATTTTTGCTGGGGCAGAAATTTTCATCAAGTGCATCTATGATTTTAAACCTACTTTGCATATCTATTTTTCTACTTTTCAATGTGCTATGGATCCTATAGTACTTTTTGACCTTTCAGGAAGATAAGACTTGCTTTCCAAGAGTTTATAACAGAATCCAGCTTTAAAGAATTGCGAAACAACTGAGCAAAATTTCCAGTGGTTATTGCAAGAAGAAAACAAACCATTCTGGTGTTTCTGATGAAGTTATGGAAAGTGGGTTGGTTTCTTCTTTACCTGAGATAAAGTTTTTTTCTGTTTCTTAGGGTTTTTTTCAAATTGCTTCCCAGTGCTTTTTTTCCCAGAGGAGAGAGAGGAACTGGCTATTTAAGGAAAAAGAAAATAATAATGGCAGAGACACAACGTGAGATAGGGCAAATAAATTTATTGAGCACTCCTCAGCATTCAAATTCCAGCACTGCCCCAAAAGGTTTCTGAAGTACTCGTTGCTCTAAAACCTGCAATTGTTTCTAGCATGTGGGTGGTGGGAGTACTGGAGTCCAAAAAGCAAAGTGGATGCAATTTGGATCCTCAGTTTGCTTGAGTTGTTGCTCTTTCCTCCCTGCCCTAAGGTCTATGGCTGTTAGGGTGCTGTCTGTGGGTCCTTCTTCCCTTGGTGTTCATGGCAGCACTCACAAGCTGAAGCAGTTCCTGGCCCTCTTTTGCTTTTGTGTAGCTGGCACAACAGATGGCTCAGGAATATACATGCTTTGGGGCCTCCCACATTCCAGCTCCCCCTTTCAAAATGCAAACCCTCATCTAATATCCATAATCCTTCATGTCAACTGTTCCACATTAAAAAGAGATATAATTTTGGTTTGCTAAACAGAATTTCCTAAGGGCAGACCTGCTAATGATTAGCTGCCATAACAATGCCCAATAAAAGCAGCTTGCAGTGGTGAAGGAGATATTACCGCACCCAAGAACCAATGGAGTAATTTCATTGTTTGATGATTTGTAGAATTCAATTCTGAAAAGTTTTAAGAAGATTCAAGATCTAAGTCTTGCATTTACCTCATGAATACTCCAATAAGTTATTCAGGTTTTAGTAGCTATAACCCAACATCCACTGCATTTCATTTGAATATTTGAAAGTGCTTGACAAACAAGTCTCAGAATACCATGATTTATCTACACTGCCTACTTAGTATACTGTTTATTTCTTCTCATATCATTCAAATGAATAGGCTATGTTAATGGCCTAAGGCGTAAGAGAAGCTGAGTGGAGCCAGCTTCCTTGCTTCCTTGCATCCTTACCAGCCTTGCCACATTTCCGTGAGCATACATGAACTACTGTACAGCAGGATGCTGAAATGGCCATACAGTTCAGAAAGTAGAACAGAACCCAAACAGGGATGAGGCATCAGCATCAGGTACTGCAATACGGTCACTCTGAAAAGAGAGACGCTGGAAGGCAGGCATTACCAACGTGGTTTGCTGGGTAGGTTATGACTGCAATGGCCAGAGAGCTGTTGCTTTGGTTCCTGTTTTGAACCTGTCCTTTCTCTTTGTTTTCTGGGGGGTTGTTTGCTTGTGGTTTTTGTTTTTATTGTTCATTTATTTGGTGTTATTTTGTTGTTCATTATTTTTTTATGTTTTCAAAGAAGAACACCTTTTTACAAAGGTCTACATGAAGAACATAGTATTTCATCCAACATTGTTTTGATGGGATTTCTGTAAATATTCAAGCAACAACCAGTAGTTTTAAAAAAGTAGTTTTAAAAGTGGGTTTTGCAAGAGCTCTGTTGACCTTCAGATTTTAGGATCAACTTGTAACCATTTTTACCTGAAATAGAATAACTCAATTTTACCAACCTTTATCCTAAAAAAAAAACAAAAACAAAACACCACAACTTGGTGCAGCAGTTTTTTCTAACTATTGCAGGCAGCCCTCTCATAATAAATATAACTGTCACAAACTCGTTTCTCTCCTAAGTTTGGACAGGATGTAACTTACCTCATCTTTAAAGAATATCATTGGCACTCTTGCTCCCACTATCACTGTCTCTTTGGAGATCAATATTCAAATGCAAAGAGTCAGTTCTTTCTGTCATACAACTTTATAATGAAAGATCTAAGTTCCAAGGGTGAAATGCATACCAAATTTTATTGAACCTGAAAAGAAAGGTTTTCTCATTGAGAATGCCCAGAATCAGTTTCACTTGGGCAAAATAATTACCTGCAGTTGTCACAGGTGAAAAGTGGTAGCCAAGGAAGCACATATGCCAGTCTATTAATTTGCTGAGAGACTAGGTAGAGTACTTTGAACTGTATTTCTCTGCCTAGTGGAGAAAAAACCTGGGTATGTCCCTTGACTGATTCTCAAAACTGTATAATTAATGACTCCAGAGAGAGTGAGAAAGTTACAAAATTTTTGAAAGGGTATTCTGAGTTCTGAAATTACATATTTTAGCATCAAGTAATCAGCAGATGAGATTCCCCAGCCCATTTAAATATTCAATATACTTTATGCATGATGATATCTATCATTCTTACAAAGCACAAGCTCCTTAAAAATATCCTGTGTTTCTCCTTATCTCCAATTTTTGCAATAAGTATGCAGCACAATTTATTACTTAGGTCTGTGCATGGAATTTCTATTGACATGAGTGAGAACTGTGTGTGCTCCCAGTAACAGGTACAGTTTGACCTTTGGTCAGTTCTCCTTCAAATGAGCCCATGGGGAACTGTACCACACTGGGCTGCCAAAGGACTTCTAATTTCCATGATTTTGTATAACTGAGTACTCCTATTTGCCACCTCCCCAAAGCAGTAAAGCTCTGCTCAAAATGTAAATCCTAGATTAAAGCCAAAGAGGCTGAGGGAAACCTTTGAAGCATGGCACCAATAGATTTTCTTTAAAGTTATTTTTATTTTCCTTGCAAAGCCATTGGTTTAATTAATCTTGATTTTCTCCAGGATAACAATTCCAGAATTGTTATTTTGTTATAAACCCATGCACAGACAGTGTTATTCTATACAATTCTGATTTCAGCTCTGTTCACTTTGGGAAACTGCTGCCAAGGACTTATTGTGGACTAACTATGTCACTAATGCTCAACTGTAGAAACCATAGAAAAGTCCCGACACCTTTTTTTCCCTCCAACCACAGTGAAGGTGAATGACTGTTGTCAGTGGTGGCATATTGGTTTCATAAGGTAACACTGGTGAAAACAATGCTCCTGAATTTATCTTTATGCCTTCAAGCATACTTTACCTCCCTGGCTCTTCTCTGGATTTCCCACTTGCAGTTAACACCTGATGAATCTTCATCGTCTCAGTAACATAGAAAGAGAAGTCCAATAAACACTATGGCATCATTCCTGTGCATCTTTTGCTCATGTATGTCTATTCTAGAGTCACCACAACATAAAGATGTTCACTTTGTCCAGTCTCCTTGCTATATACTTCACAGAGATGTTATTTTCTTTCCTAGTTTACACTGATTTGTATTCTCTCCATCCATCACCCCTTTAATGTAGAAGCTCCTGTTGCCTCTCTCTTTCCATGTGTCAAAATTTCCATCATAAGCTCTTTAGTGCAATCATCTTCTCAGGGTGCACGTTAATGTCATAAAACACATACAGACTCAATTTCACCCTTTGCTTTGGTCAATCCGATATTCATGCATACATTCAAAGGCTTATGTTCTTGGAGCCTTTAAATAAGCACTTGTTGGTCACTTAATAATCAGTGTTATATGCCATGCAGTACTGGGAAAAAACATCAAAGTAGGTGAATATTATCTGATGTTGTATACCTGCCCACATTAAAAGATGCAATCCTTGTATTTGTGATGAATCACTAACAATTGCTATAATAATTATGTTTTTGGTATGATATGGCAGAAGAGACCCCTAGTCTATTCCAGAACTTATTTTATGGTGAGAGATAGAGTAAGTTATGATAACAAGTAAGATAGAAATGCATGCTCTCTTCTGTTTCCCTTTGAATACAGAATCAGAAGAATGCCAAACCTATGCAAGAATAAATTACAACAGCGCATAGCAATTCCACTGCCGAAGCAATGGTAACTAGTGTCATTTTAGACACCCTGCTTACCCTTCACCTCCCTTTCCTAAGGCTGCAGATGTGCTGTAGAGTCCTACATCACATTTACCAGCCTCAAGCAGGTATCCTGGAGCCACAGGGCATCAAAGGCTTCTTTGCATTTATTGCATTAAGTGCCTGTGCTTTGGCATTTGGATTGTTCTTAATATGCTCCAACTCCTAGTTAAATGCCTTGGTCTGAACACATTTTTTTCTTTTGAAGATTAAAATTCTCCTACCATTACAAGTAGCATGGAATTTAATTTTGCATTGTGGAAGGCATAGCAATGGAAGAAAGTTCTGCTGAGTGTTTCTCAAAGACATAAAGACATAACACAAACATGAAAATTACATGTCTGCAGGAAAAATTGAAAACTTTTTCTCCTTTCATTCCTTTGAAAAAAAAATGTGGAGTGAAAGACAAAAATTCTCAACAATCCCTGTTTTGTAAGATTACAAACGTTTTAAGTGATTTATTATCACACAAGGTATTTTCTTTACCACACTTAGCTTTGAAACATTCTTTTAAATATAAACATACCTTCTATTACTTGCATGGCATAATACCATAAGCACCAGGGTGCAGCGCTGATGGGTGGGCTTTTTTTCTTTTTCTTCCTAAACACAGGAATTCTCTAATGTTGTAAGTACCAGCACACATGAAATGATCCATGTGGGACGGTCCCATTCTCCCACTCCTCTGCTGCCTCTCTTTCCTTTCAGTTAATTCAGTAAAGCCTCATGAGTGTTGGAAGGTGGAAGATGAAGTCATGCAAATCAACACACCTTAAATCACTGGGCAACAAAGGAACCCTGTTGATCTCCCCAGACTTTTCCGCCCAGGAATGAAAACCCACATAAGGCATACCAAATGCTTCTGCTTACAACAGAAGTGCTGATTCCTCTTTTGGGGCCAAATGCTGCTCTTAGATGCATATGTGAAGTCCGGCTGAGGTAAATGGAAGCCAAATGGAGCATCCACTAGCAGAATTTGACCCAGAGATATATGGGGAATTCCTCATCCTGTTAACTGACTGCAATGGCGACACTGAGGTTGTTAATTACATTAAAAAGCAATGTCCCCCACCACCACAGTAATTTTCCTGTGAAGATCTCCCCTGTGACACAGGAAGAGACTTATCCTATATTTCCCTCTATTACCATCTCAAACAAACTAAGCTGATATATCCAATGTGCAACAATTTTTCACCAAAAAAAAACAAACCTGTTTGAATGTCTCTGACAGTGATTATGTACTCTCAAAAACATGGGACAAGCAATGCATTTTCTTGCTGAAACCTAGTAGAAGCTGGGACAGATGCAAAGAGCCAGACTCTCAGCTGCACTGAGACATTTTGTGTTATTAGAACAATGGGACCAAAAGGAGATGGATCGTCCTGCAGTGCAGTTTATTCAATTGTTGGGAAATCTGTAGCCCCAGTGGCTTCTGCAGCTGCTGGCAGGCAGAACGCTGAAGACAGGAGATGACAGGACTAGTATTGCTGTTCCCTGCCCTTGCAAGCTCTTGATAAACAGCTGGTTTAGCTTAGAGCAGCCACAAGCCTGTTTGGTCTTTTTTTTAACTGCTCATGATCTGATTTAGATAAAATTATACCTGGGAAGCAGCAACCAGCTTCATAGCCATCCTTCTACCTTATAGCTACAACTGGCAGTTGTAGGGTATTGCTAAGAATGCTGAGGAACTTGCTGCTTATCCTCATCAGATAGGAGGTGTGCTGTGTTTGCTGCTGTCTCAGCAGGCAGCTTCCTATAAAGAGGCACTCCCTCTCTGCATGATGTAAAAATGAGCTCTGCTCCTAAAAACATCCTGATTCCACATGTCCCTTCAGAGCCTTGGGGACAAAGAAACCCCCTGTGTATTCATCTGCAGTGGCTGCTTTGTGGGGAAGTGAAGTGGGTGTCTCCAAACCCACCAGACCACATGCTCAGCCCACGATGCCCGGGAGTGGTGGAACGGTGACTTTGCGCCTCACGTGTGGACAGGGTGCTCGCTTTGCCCTCAGTGCTGTGGCAAGTATTCCCTCTCTTCTTTATCCAGCCCTTTCCTTTCAGGAAACCAGCTGGAGCTTGGTGACTGCTTTTGTGCAGCAAAAATTGTTTTAAATTGCCTGATGATTTCAGAAGGTATAAGGAGGGAGATAAAGATGTTACTCAGTGCCCTGCATCTGTACATATGCATTGTTTCATTAGGAAACTGGATCTAAAACAGAAACAAGAAATGTGGCTAATATTGGTCAAGTTCCTAATGCTGGATTTACATTAAATTAATTGCACCAGTTACGCCATTTTTTCACAGAGATATGACAACCCCAAAGGTTTACTGCTTTTTTGCACCTCTGTAACCAATTACAGCAGGGCAAGACAAGTCTAAATTGCTATCAGTAGAGTAGTAGCATTTTAAAATCACTTTGTGGGATATGTATCACTTCAGAAGGTTCTGAGTAACCATGAATCAAGCTTTGAACCTCTTATCACATGCTAGGAGCCCATTTAAATCTTCTCATCCTCTCAGTGAAGAACAACAGCTTTCACTTGAAGAAACAGTATTAAATGGCAAAATGGATTAAAAAAAAAAAGGAGGGGAAAAGGAAAAATAATAAAAAAACTTTCAATCACTTGACTTACAGATGCAACTAATTGATTTGAGGGTTGGCAGGAGAGTGCCATAGAAGCTAGTTTGATGTAGTAATTAATGCAATCATCCCTCTTTGTTATTACTTTAATAAGGTAAACACCCTGTTAAAATAAACTGAAACAGTTGTCTCTGGCCCAGAGCTTACAGTTGTGGTGAGCAGCGTAATAACCCCACAATGTAAAACTTGGACAGGAAAGAATGAATTACATTAATCCCCGACGGTTCTTACTGCAGGCTTTTGAAGTTTTAACTTTAGAGTGGAAAGGGAGATCTGAAAGTTGGAGGCTGTTCACCCTGGGGCTCCTGAGAGAAAACAGTGTATGTCTACTTGAGCACCCTGAATCCAGTAAATACACACTGGAGATAAGCTCAGTTTCTGCAAACACTCAAACGTGTGCTTATCTGCACCGCCACAAATAGTCCCACAGTACCGAAAGTTAAGCACAGGCATAAAAATCAGCACTTGCACAGGTACAGTTGGGGAGTACCAGTATGAAGAAGGAGAGTTTCAGTTTTGTTTTTAACCTGATGACTGTTTTTTAAAAGTAGCTTCCAGCAAAAACCACTTTCAGTAGCATGATTGAAGGGAATGATCTATTTGTTTGGGTTGTCTGCTTCAGTTATTAATTCTAAGCAACAGAATTAGGAAGGAAGAAGCTGTGCTGTGTTTTTAAGGATCCTTCCAGTAACAGAGACTTGCTAGACCACAGCAAAATGGGAAAAAAAATTGAACACAATTTCCTGGTGAAGAGTAACATTTTTCTCTCCAAGTTACTTTACAATGATTTAATTGTAAGATGTGTGCAACTCAGAATTTTATTCAGATATTTGAGATTTCTCTTGGTTCCTAAAATCCTTGTTTAAATGCTTTCACCTAAGATGCACGAGCACTCTTTTGGATAGAGAGTTTTGCACACGGCCTGAAAACCTTCAAATACTTTTATGCAAAACCTATCTAACTTATTTGAGAAGTCCCATGTGACCAAAGATTTGGGTTTCTTCTCAATTCCTGCTCTACCCCTTGATGCCTTGAGCCCTAATCACCTAAATGATAATTTACCAGATTCCCATAAGATATAGTTCCAAAGATGAATTATATCACTGGAAATGCATGAGTAACTTTTGTGATGAATAATGTAGTTTTCAAGATGGTAAGTGCAGGCTATGGTGTCCTAGGATAGATTTACAGTGTGAATGGATAACAAGGGGTTATGTCCTCCTTATTCACATCAGCCAGCATAATGTGCTTAGGGTGTCATTGGGAAAATAGGCTAAATTTGTGGAATTTTTACTTTATTACTTAAGGCAAATTAGCATAAATCTCTGATTACTAATTAGGGTACTGAGAAAAGTTGGGTGGGAGTGTTGATCTGCTGGAGGTTAGGAAGGCACTAGAGGGGGATCTGGACACCTATATGGATGGGATGAGGCCAACTGTACAACAAGGCCAAGTGCCAGGTCCTGCACTTTGGCCACAACAACCTCTCCTGCAGCACTGCAGGCTTGGACAGAGTGGCTGGAGAGTTGCCCAGCAGCAAAAGACCTGAGGTGTTAGTCAGCAGCTGTCTGAAGAAGAACCAGCAGTGTGCCCAGCTGACCAAGAGGGCCAATGGCATCCTGGCTTGCATCAGAAATAATGTGGCCAGCAGGACAAGGGCAGTGACCGTCCACCTGTACTCATCACTGGTGAGGCCGCACCTCAAATCCTGTGTTCATTTTGGATCTCTTCACTACAAGAAAGACATTGAAGTGCCAAAGTTTGTCCAGAGAAGGGCAGCAAAGCTTGTGAATGGTTTGGAGCACAAGTCTTATGAGCAGTGGCTGATGTTCTTTTAGGCAGGAGAAAAGGAGGCTGAGGGGAGACTTTATCACTCACTACAGCTACCTGAAAGGAGCTTGTAGCGACATGGGGGGTCAGTCTCTTCTCCCAAGTAATAAGTGACAGTTGCACCAGGGGAGGTTTAGATTGGATATTAGGAAAAATTTCTTCATGGAAACAGTGGTCAAGCATTGGAACAGGCTGCCCAGGGAATCACCACTTAAATACCTGGAGGTATTTAAAAGATGTGTAGATGTGGCACTCTGGGACATGGTTTAGTAGTCACATAACAGTGCTGGGTTAATGGACTTGATCTTGGAGGTCTTTTCCAACCTTAATGATTCATGCCCTCCTTCTACACTGGCGATCTCTTGCTACCAAACCCATGCTATTTATGCCCAATGCGCAGGGTCCCTCTGCAGGCTGTGCTATCCCCCCTACAGAGACCTCAGTGCTGCTTGTTTTAAGTTCTTTCAGGATTGCCATTTTAACAGGAAAAGCTTCAGAAAGTTGGAGACTGTTCTTGCTGTGCTGAAGAGAGAGATGCATTATTCACAGCATGTGGCTGTGTGCTCTTCAATAAGCTCAGAGTTTTACTCCAGCTGAGCATTTTCTTGTTGAATTTTCAATTTGCCATTTCTACAATGGTTGAAGCTGCTAACAGAAATAGGACACATAGTCCATGAAGAAAGCAGCTAAGATATGTATTTCTCAGAGTCCTAGAATGGTTTGGGTTGGAAGGGACCTCGAAGGTAATGTAATTATATATAATGATAAGGATGCTACTTATAATAAGAATTCTGTTAATTCCCTTGCTTTCATTCTTTGACTGGAAGTCTTCATTCACATTCCTGCTGTTCTAGCGTCATATTTTGTTCCTTGCTGAAAAATTTTCTCTCTGAAATAGGAAAGAGAAGAAACCATCGGTGCAATCTTCTTCCTTTCTCACTGGGGACCTCGGCAGGAAGAGTGAGAAGGCAGCCCCTTGAATTCACTGAGTTTTCCAGTGCCCTGTCTGAGACGAAAGAGCTGCCATGAGAAAGAAGAGCCATTACGTGGGTCAGGGTAGCATTTCCCCATTGCTGCTATGCTGGTGGGGCTGCCACCAAAGCGATGAGCGCTGTTCCCTGTTCTGGCAAAGAGCGTATTGCCCTGTCTCTTCCTTTTATGAAACCCAGCGACCACGCGCTGGCCGATGTGGGGACGAAACAATTCCAGACCTTTGGGTAGTAACTTAGGCCTTTGCTGGGGTTTGATGAGTTACTTTTCAATCGGATCAGTTCACGGGGACAGTTTGCCCCGCGGCCACCGGTGCCAGGACAGGAAGGAAAAGCACCCCGGCGGGCGCTGACAGCCGGGCCGGACCGGGACAGCCTCCGGTCGCCGCCTGAGCTTCCCGGCCGTGCCGCAGGGGGGCACGGCCGCACCGGGAACAAGCCAGCGAGACAGGCCGGGACGAGCCCTGCCGTGCCATGCCATGCCATGCCATGTCCCGGGCGCCGTGTCCCGGTGCGCCCAGCCTCTCTCGCCCCGCCGGTCCGGGAGAGCGCGGCGCTGGTCCACGGGAGATGCCCCGTCTGCCCGCGGGGCCGCCTGGCAGAGCAAACGCACCTGCCGGAGATGCTGTAGAATTTGGGGCCTCTCGGGGCTCCTCCTCGGCCCGTCTGGGCCGGGTGGCAGCGGGGCTGGTGCCCGCCGGGCTGGAGAGAACGAGCCGGGGCTGCTCGCACTCAGCAGTGGCCTTGGCAGTGTCCGGGGGGGAGCTGGAAGGTGTGTGGAAGGCAGAGAAGCGTCTCCCTCTCACCCCGCTGCCCCAAAGGTGTGTGTGAACAGGAGGACACGTCTTCTCTGCTAGGCTGACCTTCCTCGGCTGGGCAAGGCAAGCAGAGAGCCATTCCCCCCCCAAAATCTCTTGCACTTGCTCTACTCGTGGGCCGCAGTTCTGTGTGTTCTGTAGGTGCCCACGGGGAGAAGCCCCTGCGGAGCGCGGCAGTGCGGTCCGTCCGCGCATTGGCAGGATGCGGCTCCTGCACGCTCCTCTCCCGGTGTTACGGGTGGAGCTGAGGCAGAAAGGGGCCCTGTTAAAACCAGCGGGCTGAATTTTATAGTGGACTGAATGGGCATCGGAGAGCAAACGTACCTCTAAGGAACGGACGTGGAGAGGACCCTGTGCCAACCATAATAATCAGTGTGACTAATAGGGAACACCGAGAACTGTTCCATTATATCATGAGACATTACATCGTGCTTGAAAAAATAGTCTTTGATGAGATGCAAAGGATTGGCAAGTGCATTTCAGAGAATCCTCCTTCATTTCTTCAAGGATTTAAAATCATGTTCATTATGTTATTCATAATCTTTCTTGGAGGTTATATTGAGCTTGCTCCTATGGGTTTCACATGTTCGTCATTTAAATTTGGGGGAACAGAGGGTGTATAAACTTATTTTCAAAGTTACTCATTTATAGTTCCTTGGGGTAATTAGAAACTGGGACTTTACAATAATTTTGCCATGTATTTCTAGACCTCGCCCAACTTCTTACACTTTTGCAAAATGCCAGGTATTAGCAAAACTTGGTTTGCATTTAGTCTTACAGAGCCTACAGAGTAATATTTCCACATAAAGTATTATGATATCGTGTCTCTTTTTTTTTTTGTAATTTTAATATTGCAAGTGTCAATCAGGAAGGAGATTGTTGCCTTTATTACAATGAATATAGTCGAGCAAAACAAAGAACTTTTTAGAAAATGAATATGCTCTGGGGAAATTCAATAAATCTTTGTGAGAAGAAAAAAGGTCTTATATATAAATATATAAAAGCTGACTGTGTATTGTGCAAAAGTTGCTTAGTGCTAAAGGAGTAAATGTATTGTAAATCAATGGTGGGTCCCATAGCACATTATGGCGTATTTTATTGGGGTTTTACCTTAAGGTAAGGTCTTTTATTAAGAGTATATAAGAGCACACGCTGTTGTTTTTCACAGTGCTCCATACATAATGGAGGTTGGGTTTTTTTATTTGCTTCATTAAACATTCCTGTAATTAATGCATTTAATGGGAATCCAGCAGTAACAAATATAAAATTTATTGTAGTTTTTAAAAAACTGCTTCTCTTCCTAGATTTTCCATTAGCAAATGGCAATGACCAAATTCCTCAAAATATTTCTGCACTCACCCCAGAAATCTCCTGCTAAAACAGGTGATGGTTTCAACTATGTAATGGGAACGAAATGCCACATAAATAATCCTTGTGAAGGATTCAGTATAAATCCAAAAAGTGTCTTTAAAATAATCCTCAAACCATTCCATCTCAAGCTTGATAAGAAGATGTCTGTATTAGCTTTGGAGCTTGCTGGGTGAGTTATTAAGTGTTGAAAGACACCGTCTAGGAAGTCTGACCCATCAGAATTTGAATGTAAAAGGCAAGTGACAACTTCATGAATACATGAAAAGCTTTAGAGCCCGGTCCCAAAGCCCTCTTTCCCTGCCTGAAAAGCCCGTTTATCTTCGGATGAATAAGAGTTACAGAATTGGAACCTAAGGAAAAAATCGTTGGTATCCGTGGCCAAGGGAATGTCTCCCTCCCACCCATTTGATTAGAACCATGTGCAAGTTTGGCTAATGAGACTGTGGGGCTTTCCCCTTGCCTCTGTGGATGATTGTGGCATTTTATTTGAATGCCAATATGGTTTCCCATTCCTGTTCCTTGCAAGCTTTTGGTCTGGGCAAATAAAAAAGGAGATGTCAGAACCAGAGAATCTTTTTACAGTGTATAAAAATCTTCCCATCTAATCCAAGAGGAAATCATAATGTGAAGAACATCAGTGTTTTAATGGCCTCCTAATGAGGACAAGCTTGGCCAGAGCTTTGAAGAAGACAAATGGAAAGCAAAACAGCTCATTTCTCCTTGAGGGTAAGGATTACGATTTCTAGGGAGGACTGCATGGATATGCCTTCACCAGGTAAAGCTTTGCCTTCCTGCAGTCTCCTGGCAGGGCCCTGATGTATGGGCTGTTGGCAAGCACAGGAAAGGGGGGCAGGAAAGTGGGGGGTGTGCTCACATTTTCTGGTTTCTCTGTCAGTCTATTCCTCTCTGTGTACTGCTGGGAAAATGAAGACAATTATATTTACCTAAATGTCTAGGTAATTAAGGCACTAAATTAAAGCCTGAGAAGCACTCGAAACTTTCAGATGAAAGAGCCCATAAACAGACAGCCCACTTGTAACCTCACATGTTTGGGGTTCTCCCTAAGGTATGGGGGATACACAGCAAACACTGTACAGCTGCACATAGGTGATCACATCTAATTTAAAAGCCCTCATTACTCCCTCCTGACAGGTTTGCATGTTTGCCATCCTAGTTCCAAGGCTAGTGTCGATGCCTTTAAAATGAATATTTTTCATTCCTCTCTCCACCGTGTGCATTTATAAACTGTCCTTGGCTTCTCCTCCCAGCTGCTGGCTCTGATTAGCCCAGCAGTGGCTGATGGTTCTCTGTTTTGGGGCTCTGATGGGTTCCTACTGCTCTCATAGACATTAGAAATAGAGTTTTCCTGGAAAAGGGACTGCCATGCTCCTGACTTCTTCCATGGCTTCAGCAAGCCAAAGGGGCTTAATTTCCAATTGCGAAAAACAAGCCTTTCTCATCCTGTCCCAGAAACAGGCAGTGAGTGCCAGGGGTGTGGGTGTTGTGCTTCCTCCTGTGGCACTGTCCCTTGACAGTGGGGGCAGGGCTCAGCCCTGCACACTCTCCTTGCTCGGTATGGACTTGAAAGGAAAGGAGAAATGTTTTTGTGAGAGGCATCAAAATGCTACCTGCATTTGCTGCTGCAAAAAGGACTTTGTACAATTCCTCCCAAGTAACACGCAGCACAACATGACAGGAAATTGCCCTCATGGAGATATGCCTGAAGGTCTTCCTTAGCAACTAGAAATGTGAGTTCTGCTCTGGAAAGCCAGTGTAAAAAGAATTTAAAACCCCATTGTAATCAGTACTTTAGATTCCCCTCTCCCCGCAGAGTGAGGATTACTGACTCTTTGAAGGCAGAGAACATGTCACATTTTAAAGCTCTTTTTGGCTTCGTGGGCTTTGGAGAGGAAGGACAATTCAGGGGCAAGCCTTGCTGGTGGTTCAGCACCAGAAGTGCACTCAGGTGGGTAAATCTCATGGGGCCAGTGGCACAGCACCACTGCCACTGATGGCACAAGCTGCAGACACCATCTCACTTGAGTTTCTGTCCGGTGCCCTGGGCACAGCACAAGGGCACATCTTCACCACACAGCAACTCACAAACATTTTGGCCATCTCCATCCCGCCACCCTCCTTGTTCTCTGCTCACTCCCTTCCCAGTCAACTGCATGTTGTCCTGCCTGCCCTCGCCAGGCTCTGCTCACAGAGAGCTGCATGGTTTGCCACATTGGTTTGGTAAATGGGCAACATGATAAATACCTTTCTGCTTCATTTTTCGTTTGGTTTCAGTCAGATTGGCTTGAGGCTCAGTCAGGCTAATGGCAGGACCTTGGTTTAGCTCAGCTTTTGGAGTGTGGTGGCAGGCGTCACCTACAGTGCCAGTGCCAACTGCGTCAATACAGTGGGAGCCCTGCAAACCTTGCTGCCAGTGCAACCAGGATGCTACCACATTGTATTCCTGTGGAAATGTGGGGCTGTGGGTGTCCCTGCAGGCCATCCACCTCATCCCACACAGTTCTAGCACAAAGACATAGCAGAAGCACCTTTACAGAGGGCTGATAGTCTCTCAGCTATTTTAGAGGATGAGTTTAGGATTGCAGGAAATGGGCACCAAGGGGTTGTCAGTCAGTGGAGGCTGCATTTACTCTATCTAAATATTAAAAACTGTGCCTCTAAAACACAGCCACCACTGCAGCATGACAGTGGTAGCAAAGCTTTCCATCCCTCATTCTCATCCAACTTGTGAAAATTGCCTGGCTTTAATTCTGACAATGTATAGCTCAAAGTCCAGGGAATAGCTACAGCAAAACACTGACAACAAAAAACCCAAGCCAAAACAATGACTGGTGTTGGTATACCCTGTGTAACTGGAGTCCACAGCTGTGTCCTACTGTGGACAGTTCCTTTTTCTTATCCATGGCTATGTGTTGTCTTTATAGCACAGCTTCTTGAAGCTAGGAAGAACTTATTACTAACTGGAGTTGGCTCAGCCACCTTATAACACAGAATGAAAATGATTAGTGAAACAAAAGAGAAAGCGTGAGGATATAGAGTTCTTCCATACAAAGCCTCCTGTCTTCCTATGGGATCCATTATAATCCAGAGTGCCCCAGATTTCAACTAATCGGTTTCTGCCTTTATTTATTTTTTCTCGACTCAATTTCCTACATGAACTGGCCAGTTATGTCAAATATTTTTCTTTCTTTTAAGTTGACTTGCTGTCAGCTGAATGCAATGCCCTGTGAAAACACCTGCTGACCTGCTGTATACACACACACACACACAAACACACACACACACATCTCTGCCATCTGCATCTCTATCATCTATATGTATCTGTAGAATCTATGTCTACCTATCTATATGTCTATATTACTTGCTTTTAGAGTGGGGCCCACAGGTTGCAAATTCCTCAAGTCTCTGCAAAATAAACTTTCAAGCTCCCTTCTCTTTTGGGAAAGGCAGCTGCCTCCTTGCTTCTAGTTCAGGCTGCTCTGGCTTGTTCTGAAGGCATGTCCTGGGGGAATGGACTGATCAGGTTCACTAATGGTTGGGCTCTCATGGTATTTGCTTACCTAACACAATCAGAACACACGTCTTAAATATTTTATCAGCTTTGCTGGGTCATTCTCATACTGTGGCATTGCGTTGCTGGAGAACAGAGCAGGCTGAAGAAAAAATGATGCTCAAGAGTGCTTCAGAAATAGAGTTTTAAGCAAATGGCAGCACTAATGCCCTTCTTAGAGACACTAAAGCAAATGTCCCTGTTGCAATTCAGAGGAAAAAAAAATAAATGTTAGGGCAATTGCAATAACAAAGCAGACCAAAGAATTGAGCAAATGATCCCAGACCCTCAATTGCTGTCTGTGATCTGAAGGGGGGTGGTGGTTCTGGTTTAACTTTGATCCCTCCTTTCTGATGCTTGATTAATTTTTTGATTCCCTTGAAAGAAGTTCTCAGGAAATTTTTGGGGTTAATCTTGTGCTTATTCCCTGTGGGCCACGCTCATGAATGACTGTGAGTTAAACCTTTCTGTAAAAAAAAGTGGGTGTCAAAGGTTAATTCTGAGGGTAGTTCCAGGGCTGGAGTTTCCTGGCCTCAGCAGTAGCTATTGTGGAGAAGAAAACTGGTTTTTCCTCTAAACCATCCCATTGCCTGCCTTCAGCCAGGGAGTGCTGACTCCAGGTGGGCAGGGAAAGCGGAGAGGTAAGTCTGTACTGCAAGCCTTTGCTAGTGCTGTGGATTCAAAGTGTTGTTAATGGTGGGATCATAAGCAACTGCACCATTTCGGAGCCTGTCCCCAAGGGCTACATGTAGCAGGATTCCCCAAGAGGGGGTGACAGGCTTTATCTCTTTTATGCTGGATCAGTGATGATGAAGAGCTTTGCATCTTTGCATGTCCAGTGTTCCCTCTATCCCCATATTTGTTAAAAATCACCCCACAACTAACAAAAAAGCACTCCTGTCTGCCTATTTCTCCACCTGCCTGCTGAAAAGTTTCTTTAGCACCAGCTTAATTCCAATTTCTCAGCTCTTGCATCTGTTTACATCTGAGCTCATTTGGGTTCTCCTCCTCTACCCCCTCCGCCCCCCCCCCAGCCCCACCCCACTTTTTTGAGGAGCTATTTGCTTTCTCCAAATTGCTGTTGTTGCTCTGCTATGCTGTCTGATTTGTGCCATTGTCTTTGGGTACATACAGTGCCCTCTGTGCTAGCTTATCATCCCTACTCAAACTCTGTGCTGCGTTGCCCTTAGAGTATGCTTACAGCAAGTAGCTGAGGCTGCAGCCTGGGTTGAGGAGAAAGCTGGGGACAGGCTGAGGGGCAAAGTGAGTTCAGTCAAAACATGAGAGGCTGGTGTGGCAGAGGGAAGGAATCTCTCTGTACCAATGCTCTGACTGGTATATGCTAGGGCAACCTTCTTGCTGATGCAGAGCATCCTCATCTTTGTCTAGTTCTGGCTGCCTCCCCACACAGGAGAAGGGAAAGAGCATGTGATCAGACTGATTAATTTTTTCACTCATAATAACTTTGTTATAAAGTCAAGAGCAGACAGGAGAGAGCAATAATAACAGTGGACTACTTGGAAGAGGAACAAATACTGTGATCAGGTTTGGGAAATCATGAATCAGCTGTAAAGGTCAGCGTTACCTCAGCCTGATTACATCTTGCTTAGCTCATACTGTCAGGTGTAAATATAACTGCATGGACAATACAGTTATCCTGTGATACGTCTTCATGAGAGGCACCTATTTTTGCAGATATGATAATCCTATTCTAGTATTTGGCCCCAGAGCAAGAGCACCCTGCTGTATAAATACATGTTAAGTAGTGGCATGACATCCCTGCTTTAAACATGATGCTGGAATATATGGCCTCAGAAATGGATCCAGCTAATGCCATGCCCTGATGTTTGAGGAAAATGTCTGCCAAACCACTCTAAAGAGGGAGCCATGTGCACCCACTGCACCATCTTCAAGCTTTTACAAAGAGAGAACAGGAACAGCGGGAACAGGGGCACGACTCTGCCTTTTTCCTACCCATTTTAGGAGGGTGAATGCTGTTGGCCAGATCTAGGCTTTTTAAAGCCAGGGGGGAGAGCAGCAGAAGCTGTGCCTGTGCCAGGGCCCCCAGAGGAGCAGCATGGTCGTGCCACAGGAGGCTGGTGTCCTGCAGTGTGACATCGGCACTGAGTGCTTGCTCGCAGGCTGGTCCTTGTCACTGTGACTGCACTAGTTGGGTGAGGCCATCGCTCTGGGAGTGCCAGCAAGACATCATGCTGCATTAATCTAAAGCTAATCGAATTCCCACTGGAGAGATGGGTTCATCCCAACTAACTTTAGATTACAGCTTACGCATTATTGTGCCAAGGTCTGTATTGGACCAATTTATAGTGAGAAATGAGGTTGGCAAGATAACAGGGGCATCACAATTAGAGCTAATTAGCCCAGCAGGAAATCCATTTCCAGGCAGCTTTTGGCAAGAGGCGAGGTTGGCGGGATAACAAGCATACAGTGTATTTTGATACAAACACACTCCAGCTGCAAGGAAAAGTAAAGTTAACAGCTTGTCTCACCCTTATGAGGAGACCTCATGTCAGGCTCCGCCACGTAAGTTTACGTTTGAGGCTTTGCAGCCTCCCTGCTTGGAAAAGGTTCAGAGAACTTGTTCTTACAAAGTCACCTCGGCTGCCGGAGGACAACGGTGAGCTGTAAGGTCTGCACAGCCCCTCGCTCCTGCCATGAGACAGGAGTATGCCCTGCACCACACCATGGTCTTTCTCCAATTTGGGGGGAGACAAGGGATTGTAACTCATAATAGAAATCACTGAGAGTAGTTTGGTTAATTGCAGGAGTTACCTGTACAGTAAAAGGTCTGGAGTATAGACACAGACAAGCTACTGGAACTATTTGTATTTGAGTGCTTTATTATATTGGAATTGCAGTGATATTATTAACATTTGTACAAATGCACAAAATTCCTGTCTCTTCTAGCTAGAAAGAGATGTAAAAATCTGACCTAGTTGAACAGTCTCAATGAACTCATTGTCCATTTGTAACAATAATGGGTTCACAATGCAACAAAAAGCTTAACATAAAATTAAACATATTAAATGCTGCAGCAAGTATTTACATTTATGTACCAAAAAAAAAAAAAAGGTATCTCCCTCCGGTAAGGAGGGTGGTTGCTTTACAGAATAAAACAAACAGACAAACAAACACAAAACCTTTGCATACAATACAAACAACCTCAAGCCCAAAACTTGCTGTGACAGCACCTTTTTTTAATATAATATATATATATATTTATATATAAACTTCGATAGTTTAGGCTTACTCCAAGCAGTGCTAAAAGTTCCTTAAAACCAGGACAATGGCAATAGTCCAAAGCAACATTCACCGATGAGTGCTACCCAGTGTTTGAACAGAGCTGGTACAGAGAGAGGGGTATAGAGCTCATGGCCATGGGCTGGGAAACACTTGGGTCCCAATGATAAAGTCCTTGGCAAAACTCTCGGTGGCAATTGTTCTTATTCAGAAGAGTGAATACACCTTTTGTGCAAAATAGTTTGTCTTGTGGAAGCGTGCTAAAGGTGATCTCTGACAAGGAACTCCTTGCAATCTCAGCTCTGAGAGGAGGGGAAAAGGTTTATCTGGAATTTCCTAAATTCCAGCAAGGAAAACATTGCCCTTGAAAGGCCCTATCAACTCTCTCGCCTCCCTCACTCCTTGACACTGCTGCAGTTCCCGCAAAGCCAGAAGGAGTTTCAGTCTTCATTCAAAAGGCTGTCACAAATTTTTTTCAAGAAAGATATTTGGGTCTAAGACCTTCATGGCATCAGATGGCAGGCTCTGACCATGGGCTGTGTGAACCAGGTGAAACTCAACAACACTAACATTTAATTTGCATAAATATAAAACTGGAGATCCTGAATCCCAGGTATTACACATTGGTCTAAATATAGTGATTTACAGTTATTGATTCCAGTCCAAGAAGGGCCTGGGAAAGGATCAAATTTCCACTAAGAGAATCAATCTTGTCTCTGAGTGTGTGTGAACACTGACATTTTTGGCCTTGTGCAGTTTAGGATTTGCTATAAAGTCATTTTGAAAGCTATGGAAAACCAATAACAGTGAGCAATTTAGCTATTAAGTGTAAAGCCACTGATAAAACTGAGATAACTGTAAGCTCTGGAAAAAAAAAAAGAGGTTATGGATATAAGCAGTCTTTTTTTTCTTTGCAGTAAGATGATCATTTCAGATGCTAAAAAATCAAACTTTTGGGTTTTTTTGGTGTTCAAATCACTTGAGATTTTATTGCTTTTGTTTGTCCTTAGAAGTTTTTTGTCTCTTTCCTTCTTTTTTTTTTTTAAAGGTGCTGTCCCTAGTCAAGTTATAAGGCAACATATTTTATTGATTCAGAACTCTAATACATAGTATGGCCACTGTTATCACTGCAGCTTCGCAGCTACCGTGAGTTGGACAACAGTCAAAGTGCATGACAATGCACAACAGAGCCAGTCTCCTGACCTTACAATATACAGGACACTTTGGTTCTTGGGATGAGAGATTATAAATGTAGCTTAGATGCTGCCTCACATCACACACTTTGCATAATAAGACATTTATATGCTGTCATGAAGAGGATGTAAAGTCTAAGTCACACTGCAGACTGGCTGGTCTCAGCTTCTCTATTCAGGCAGGTGTGAGAGACAAGTTGTAGATATGCCACCAGTGAAAGCATATAAATGTACCTGGTGCAAAATTTTACAAGAGTATTTATAAATGATTCAACAAGGGAGAGCAAGAAAGAGAACAAGAGCTAAAGTGCAATTTTAAAATAATATAAATAATTGAAATGTAGAAATAAGATACTAATTAGTTGTAACTGGTTTTGTTTTATAGGCACAGTTTAGGTTTTATGTCTACAGATCAATTTTTTTCTCTTCTTCCCCCTCCAGTAATTTTCTCAGATGCATAATGGAGTTTCAATGGTCTAAATCTAAGGAACGCTGCTTAGTAAGAGGACAGAAGAGGCAATGATAAGGCAGTATAGTGCAACTCACTATGTGATATTAGAAAATAAATGAGGATGGGGTTAGATCTTCTGTGGTGATGTATAAAATCAGCATTAAAAAAAAAGGCAGAAAAAAAGAAGACAGGCTTTCCAGTTATATGTTGACTCATGCTTTCTAAAATGAGAGAGCACATTTTCCAATACAAAGGAACAAACGGAAGGTTTATAATTTGTTTCACTGTTAACAAAAAAAAACACCACCAAAACGAAAAAAAAGGTAAAAAAAAAAAAAAGCAGATGCTGCTTTAAGGAAAACATTTAATTCTAGGAATTTCTGTACAACTGGCCTCAGCAAGCTTTTCCATCTTAGATGGATTACTTCTGCTTGAGACCCTGAAAGATTTAGATGCACACACACCTAGAGTAGTTTATTGCAAAACTAATATTGTAACTTTGAAAAAAAAAGCAACAGTTTCTGTACAAGAATACTGTTCAAATGGAATGTGTTAAAATAACATTTATTAATAAATACTTTATAAAATTCTATGTGAATACTAAATTAATAGATTCCTGTTTTAAAATTGCTTTGGTCCTCATGAATTTTCATAAATTCACTCTATACACTTTTTTTTTTTAAAAAAGGTATTAGCTGCTAAAAAGCACACTTTGCCTAAACTAAAAGGCTAGTTTTCAACACTAAATATTGTTGCTTAAAAAAATATGAATCCTCAAAAGTTGGGCATTTAACAATAGTTATAGCTGGCTTGTTAGTTAACAGGACTGAGTCATTAACACTAAATCCACACGCACTGAGGCACTGAACCATTGACTTTCCACTATTCAGAAGATGGGCAGCAGACATTTAGCTTCATAGCAGGAATTAACTCCCAACAGCATGAAATTCCCCATAAACCATCATCATCATCATTATCGTTGTCCTTATAAAACACACCATGATAGCACACAAACTACTTGTCTCCCACAGGCAGCATTATGAATATGGCTTGCATAAATTGACTTGGGGAAGGGGGGCTAGGGATGAAGGAGCCAGATCATAGCATCATTTCTTTCCGATCAAAATATTGCAGTTGTCCATGGCTGAGATTTCCAACATGCTTCCAATGTCACATGATGAGAAATGCTATCTACAGAAATACCTCCTCTTGAGCAAGGCACTGGCCAAGGCTCACCACCCTGTGAGTGCCCAGGAGAGCAGATGATGGAAGTGGTCTGAGTTGTCCTTCACTGGCAGTGGGATAGGGCACAGAGCCCAGCAAGCCCGGCAACAGGCTGGATTGGCAGGGCAAGAGGAAAGTGGAGCAGTCTCCAGAAGTAGTTTGTGGAAAAGCAGGATTCCTCCTTGATGGAAAGAGTCTGGGAAGTGCATTTAGAGTGACGTGCTTAGGAAGAGGCTGCTGCCACTGACCACATGGCAGAGGGACATCCTGGGGACAGAGAGGTTGGGGCTTCTCCCGCAGCCCTTGCTCAGGCAGCCTCCAGTGCCCAGCCAGATCAGCAGCTTGAGGAAAGGCTGCAGGATCACCCCCCTGGAAAACAAGAGCATTTTAATGTGGAAGCAAATCTGATGAATAATATAAGGTGCCTGGTATGGTTGGTCCTTTTCCCGACGATACAGACGATATAAATATGCTGCGTGCTGTCTTGGACTGTGAACCTGCGACAGAGTTACAAGAAGCAATAGCAAATAGCTTTTCATCCTTTACTTATTTCCACATCACTAGCAAGGATTATACCTAAAGGCCAATAGTATAGAGAGGAGACATTTCATTGTAATTACACATTTAGGCCAACATGTGTGGTTGGCTCGCCTAGTTAGCATTAAAAAAAGAAATAATTGAGCTATATATAATACACATCAGTCAAACTGTCAAGTTGCTGAATTTAACAAAACTTAGGCAAGGTTTTTGTATTTTTTCCTTTTTTTCTTCTTCTTTTTAATGTAGAGGCTTTCAGTTTAACAGCTAAATATTTTAATTGAGGAGACTGAATAAAATTAAGAGAAATCGTAATTCTAGAGCAGTGTAGCTCAACTGGGTATTCTGATATTACCAACAACTTTGATTTTTATTTTTTAATGTATTTAAGTGCTACCCATATAGAGGGAAAGTTTTTAAATTAACCCTGCAATGGCATTTTCTTTTTGATGGTGAATGATGACATTCAGATGCAGGGGAAATGCTTATTTGGGGTTTTTACACAGTGGATACTCAGCGGGAACATTTTGCTCGACTACATATTTGAAAAAAGTTCCCTTGGGAGCCATGATGAAGCAAAACCATTTAGCTATTACAACTGGACATTAAAAAAAATTATAGATTCAGTATTTAAAACACTTTAAAAGTATATATTTGTCTAAAATATAATAGAAAATCCTTTACATTTGTATTTTTTCATAATTTTTTTTGGTTCTTAGACTATATAATCAAGTCAAGATTTACACTGTACATTAAAAATCTTCTTCTTTTGAATGTATTTGCATAAATGGAAAGCGAGCTATTAAGGAAAAGAATACTGATAAAAAGTTAGTCACCAAGATAGGAACTGATTTGTAAATGAATGATGCTCAGAATTTTGCTTTCCCTTCCAGACAGGCCCTGCTCCTCACAGTGCCTCCTCACACCTCAGTTGTTTCACTCTCCCTCCTGTATGGAGAAGACTCATGTTTTTAAAATCCACAACTCCTCTAAAAACCAAAGACACAGTCTTTGAGGAAGAGAGCTTTGCTTCAGAAGAAAGTGTGTTCAGGGCTACAGGACTTGCTGGGAATAACATGAATTTTGCTATTAAAGATGCAGCTCAAAATGTTTTGAACATTTTTTCACCAGCTCGGATCCCTCTCCCTGGGTGAGCAGTGGGAGGTTTTGCTGCTGACAGATTTGAGAGCAAAATCAGGTCCCAATGTACAGCAAGGCAGCATAATTAACTGGCATCATCTCTGTCTGATTTTCCCATCAATCACTGGGAACACTTGGGGATGCAAATCAGTTGTGCTGAGGGGCAAGCTCAGAGTCCAAACAAAAACCTTAATTGTGGCATAAGGCTCTTTCTCCAGACCCTCTTTGCAGGACTGTATTTTATCCCAAGTGCAGTGGGGCTTGGCATTCTTGCAGCACTTTTTAGCAGCTGCATGCCTTCTAAAAATTATTTAGCGTCCTAAAGAACAATTCCTTACCTGCAATAAATGGGTGTTAAGTGCCATTAAACCAGTGAAGCTACACTGCTGTCTGCCAGCCCGGGATCAGTCCATGAACGTTTAAAGGAATGCCTGCAGAGAGCAGGTTCTTTTCCTGGGAATTAAAAATGGCATTTTTCCAACTGGTCAGAACCATTACGCTGATTTATTTCTCATTTATAGCCCATGAAGCCTGAGGCTGTTAGCTTTAGTTGCTAAAACAACGCAACCAGGTTAGGGAACAGAACTTTTCCAAATTATTACATACTACATGAATTTTTCTACATTAATGACTGGCAGTGCAAAAGAACTGCTGTGATTCTCAGTTGTTTCTTGCTACGCCTGTACTGCACCACAGAAGCTTACAGGGCTGCTAGCATCAACACAGCTGGCATTCCATCCTGCTTCACCTGTGGCTGCACTGCTTTCACCTTTCCCTGTTTATTAAAAACACTAAATCAGGACCATTTCTGGTTTTTAAAAGCCAAATGCTCAGCACTGCCCAACTGCTGGTGAAGAGCTACTGAAAGCAGCAGTCGTGCTGACAGTTTTTAGGTGGGTTTTAAGTTTTTTCTTGTTCATTACCATTCTTTGAGAAAAAGAGGAAAAGCAAGAAAGCCTTGGAATGAGGCGGGGGGGGA